>LLKO01000003.1:663902-891063 GCA_001513895.1 Graphilbum fragrans
GTCGCGGGAGGCCGCGGCATGGCTTTATATAGCCGTGCCGTGGGCTCGTGCCTGCGCCGCGGTGTGGCGTGGGCTTGCAGTGCCGCCTAGTACGTAATAGAAAATGTAAATTGATATATAACTTAACGTTATACGTTATACAGGCACTTTTTAACTCGGTGCTCTTTTACTTTTTTTACTCGTTATATTTTAACAAGATGCTTAGCCTACTACAAAACGTCGAGGTGTACTTAACCTTAACTATTTGTAAATGTTTATCGTTAAAACAGCGATACTGTTACGAGCTACAGCTTCACGAGGCTAAAGCGTGGCCTACGCTACATGTGGCGCAGGCCACCGCAGGCCATAACACTTCTCAAAGTGAGTGATCTCCTCCCATTCCATGCATTGCCCACTTGCTGACCCGTTTTCCGAACTTTGTTATCAGGATGCAATCAAGACCAAGTCAGCCTGGGAATGCCGACCACCCTAGGCAGTTACGCCCTGATCAATGCGACATCAGATACTAGCTCCTCTGTTGTTGATAGGGTATGTAGAGGGGCGGAGGAGCATGGAAAACAAGACAAAAGGCGAAACATGTCTTGGGAGCGAATCCGAGATGGCACATGTCTGACTGGGACTTTAGATTCAAGACCATGGTCTCATTGTTCTTGGGAAGACAATTCTCAATGAACTCATGAGCTGGAAGTAAGTCGGCCTAGCAGGGCTCGACGTTCGCCTGAGAACAGACTTACTGACGGATTCAGGGGCATGGGTTCCACCAACGGATGGTCAGCTGTTGGTGGTCAGACTATTTCTGCCTACGTAGGCGGGGGAGTGAGGAAGGCCGACGGCGTCATGGGGCATTCGGTAAGATATATAGCCCTCCCTTTCCCGTTCACTGCAATGACAAAGCTAAGGTTCAGAACCCATGCGGTGCCTCCACCGGATCCGCGGTGGGCGTATCGGCTGGCTTTGCCCCGGTGGCATTGGGAACGGAAGTCGATGGCTCCCTGGTGCAACCGTCGGCGCGGGCTGCTTGTACGCTTTGAAAGCGTCAGTCCATTATACAGACCTGAGAGGCGTCTCTGCAGTTTCCGAGGACTTTGATGCACTTGGTGCCATGGCAAAGTCGAGCGAGGATCTCGCGTCCCCTTCTGAGCTGATTCTCAACGACGAGGCGCGAGCCAAGCTGCCGACGGATGGATTCCGGTCTGTCTTGACCAAGTCATTTGATGGTCTCGGCGCCGGATTTGCCGACGAGAAGCTGTGGTACTGGCCTGAGAATGTCCAGAAGCAGCATGGGAACTCTCTGTAGCAACTGGTAAGCCTATCACAGTGTGTCCATTTCCCACACTTGTCGCTAACGCAGCTCTAGAGGGACGGATATAAAGCAGCCATGGACCTCGTCCGGGACAACGGCCTCAAGGTCGTATATCCCGTAACACTTCCTCACGTCTCGGACTTTATGATGGATGGACAGCCCTGCACAATCGCGGCAATTCTTACGTCTGTTATCGGGCGCTTTTATTTTGGAAAACAAATAACTTACACCTTTTAGGCCATGTGTTCAAGGAAAACACTGATGCATACTTGGCCTCGTTGACCACTTCCGACGTGCGAACAGCCGAGGATATTTTCAAGTTTAATAAGGACAATGCCGACAAAGAATTTACGGAGGGTATGTGGCGTCTCTCCAAACTGTTGCTATGTTGCTAACGCCAGGCTCTGCCACAGACTTCCCGGAACAAGGGAGGCTGGTCGACACCCTGGAGAATCCAATCGACCGCGAGACGTACGAGAAGGCGATGCGCTAGTGCCACGAGGTTGCCCGGGACCGCGGCATCGACAAAGTTATGACAGAGGAGAATGTCAATCTCATCATCCTGCCGATGGACTCGCCAGCCCACGTCTGGCTGCGGCTGCTGGTGAGTTGCTGTCCCCACCCACTTACGCGGTTTGGCCACTACGAGAATATGCTCGTATGCTCTGTGGAGAGAGAGGCGTTGCTGACACAAAAAAGGGTACCCCATTGCCACCGTGCCGGTGGGAACACTTGACTACAATGGACGGCCATTTGGCCTGGCAGTCATTGCCAAGAGTGGAAGAGAAGATCTGCTGTTCCAGTTTATGAGTGCCTATGAGGCCGTTGCTAAGAAACGGCCAGTGCCACCTAGACTGACCAGCTAACAAGGTCAGCGGTGGCGTGGTAACGCGCTCATAGCCGCTTTGTGAGCCTGGTAGCCCCCATCATGCAATATTTTTTTCCTGATTGACTTGCAGTCGTCAATTTTCTTCTTCTTTTTCTTATATCGTTGTTTTCTAGGGGCGTGGAATTCAAAGTAATTGACAAAAAGAGAATGGCCAGTAAAATGAATGGATGATAGTACGACACAAGATTAGTTTTGTCCGAATCTGACTTCTTTATCTACAGAGTAGATTGCACAAGAGAGAACTAGACGAGCGACTGCGACATCACCACCCACTTCCATGCTGGGCGTTCATGGCGCGGCCATGAGCTTTCGATCATAGACAAGTGGCCCAGGCCAAGGCATTCGTCAATTTTGCCATCAGCTAGCTCAGTAAAGCCCATCTTTGCGTACCACGGCCCGTTCCAGGGCACATCGCGGAATGTGGTCAGGGACATTTGTGAATGTCCAGCCCGCGTTGCTTCTGCCAAGGCATGCTCCAGAAGTGCGGTGCCAACTCCCTTGTTCTGCTGGTCCTGACACACGGAGATCTTGGCCAGAAACGATTTGCCGTCGAGGTCTCGGAGACTAACAAAGCCCGAGATTTGGCCATCGGGCACTTGCGGTGCTGCGTGCGAACGCATTGCGTCGCCCACGGGGCCAACGGCTAACCAGACAGAAAATGTGAGTAGCAGGTCTTGAGGGAGAACGATAGTTGCACTCCTGCTCTGCGCAATTCTGGGATCTGTCTGAAAGCTTGCGCGGCAGACTTCTGAACACTAGCGAGGAGGTCCAACTCTGATGATACGCAACGCCGTATGTGTATTGTTGATGGCATATTAGATGATAAATGACTGGGAGGAAGACAGAGAAACAACAGCAGGGCAATCGCTGGGCAGTAGAGCAGGATAGAAAGAGTGCAAGAGAGCGGCTATTCAAACGAGTTCAGTTACCACAGGATTAGGAAGCAGCGGGAAAGCGGGGGCCGACATTTGTATACCATGTGGTTAAAGCCCAAATATTAGGCCCCTGCAAAGCCCCGACCGCGCTACAGAGAGGGGGGAAAGTCCTCCAGCTCCCCTAACGCATGCATGCCGCGTGGGGGAGGACCGCAGCAAGCCGTTTTAAAAAGTGAGCCGCCAATCCCTACATTTATACCACATATATCGCATCGGCCGCCACATGCACTTCCACAGCTTGGCTAGGTCACAGAACATGACGATCAGCGTGACGACGAGGATGGGTGCCGTCACGAAGCCCCAGGTGCGCAGAGGCACCTTGTCTAGTTCGTTGAGGTTCATGCCGAAGAAGGACGTCGTGAAACTCAGCGGCACAAACAACGAAGCCAGGTACGTCAGCCTGGTCACCCGGCCGGCCTGCTGCAGCCCCTTTTTCGACTCGGCAATGGAGATGGCGTACTGCAGATTCTGGATCGACTCGCGGCACCGCACATTCAGAGTCTGCGCCTGCTCGTACAGTAGGTGGTAGTTTTCGATGGCCGCAACCCGCGCTCTCTGGCTGCGGTCGCTTCCATAGCTGCCGCCGTCGACAATGCTGTTGACCTCCGGCTTTTGCTGCCACTGCGTGTGGGGTGCAATGATGCGGATCGATTCGCGCGCGCGCTGAATGAGCCGGGTGTGGCGGAGGAGCACCTGCTGCAGGTACAGGAAGCTGGACAGGCCCTGGAACTGGCTCCTGTCGCTGCTCATACCGCTGCCGTAACCGTGGTCGTCGTAGCCGTCGTCGTCGCCGCCGCCGTTTAGGTCCGCGATGTAGCGGTCGAGGATGTCCTCGATGAGGTTCAAAAACTGCCGCTCCGACGCCGCGGCCACGTCCAAGACCTCGCCAAGAGCATAAAACGGGTCCCGGGCCATGATGGGCTTGTGTAGGTAGCCGCCGTAGTCGATGTGCAGCTGTGCAGTGGTGGGCAGCTTCTTCGTGTCGGTAACGTCAGCGCGCTTGTCGGACATGTGGTAGGCGGCCAGGGCCAGGTTAGGTCGGTAGACGCCTGTCGTGGGCAGGGGGTGGCAGGTGTTCGGCTTAAGGTACTCGGGCGCCGTTTTCCACGGGCTGCTGATCAGGTCGGCGCACATGTTTGCATTTTCGCCCGCGTCCGACCAGACAAGGACTGCAGGTCGGGTGTCAGCACAAACCACCATGGTTCCCTTTGTCTGCTGTCTACTGTCTGGTCGTGCCCACCTGTCCAGCCTTGCGTCCTGTCGGCCGAATCCGAACCCATGCACACTGTGATGCGCTGCTCGATGGCCAAATGGTAGCGGTCCAGCACGCACGCGTCGCGGATGACCGATTTCCCCAGCACCCACGGCTCGCTGTCGCTGCCGCTACGGGCGAGATAGTTGCGCACCGCCGCGGCCGAATCCTTGCGGGCCTGGTCCAGGTGCTGCTGAGTCCTGAGTTGCC
Organism: Graphilbum fragrans; assembly: GCA_001513895.1. Classification (NCBI taxonomy): domain Eukaryota; kingdom Fungi; phylum Ascomycota; class Sordariomycetes; order Ophiostomatales; family Ophiostomataceae; genus Graphilbum; species Graphilbum fragrans. The sequence goes on from LLKO01000003.1 coordinate 668,492, forward strand.
AGATCTCGTCGCGCCTCCCAATGGTCACGACGGGCAGCCCCAGCATATTCCAAAAGCATGTGGGCAGTGGCGGGTAGAAAAAGGTGGACGGGCTGTAGCCGTCGGGGGCATGCATATCCATCCAGCGCCGGGGCATCTCGGGGTCAACTCCGTGCGCCCCCCCGATGACGTTGAGCCATCGCCGTGATGGACAGCCGCGCAAAAAGAGTAGACGACCGGGCGTCCTATGGCCGTACGTGAAAGGGGTGTGTTCTAATTCACAATATAGCGTCAATTTCCAGGACGATTTCGCCCAAGCTTCTTATTTTATGATACAACTTCAAACGATTTTAGTATTTTAAGTATCCCCTATCGACGCATCTATATGCATAGCTCTGGTCGCAACGGATTCATGTCTTTGTGCTATTGCTTGACCCACAAACTGTCGGTCCAGCTGCCAGTGCCTTTGCAAGTTGCTCGGCCACCACATCGTGGATCGGATATGTGGGATGCAGACTGTTAAGCCAAAAGTACTCGTTGACCGGGATGCCACATGAGGCCGTCAAGGTATCTCGCGCAGGCGTGCCACTGAGGGAAAAACTTGGTTAGCGACTGTGCTGTCTACCGTTCAGGAATGCTCTCACTTTGCATAGGCGTCGCAGTAGCTTGTTGTGTTCTTGATGTGGGCTGTCTGCGGATAGGCAGCTGGATTGTCCAAGACTCGGTTGAACGGCGTGCTAGTGTCATACATCCAGACGTTGGCGACGTCGGCATGCTTAGCCTGCAGCTTGGCAGCCAGATCAGTCACCAAGCCGTTGAATGCAGCAATGTCGTCCTTTTCCAGAGCCTGTGCGTCCTTGTTGTTCTGCAGCGAGAGAGGGCTGCGATCCACGGGTGGAACAGTGAGGAAGGCGAAATTACGCGCACCGGCCTCAAAGAGGATGTCCACGAGAGTCGCATATTCGGCCATGATCTTGGCGTTGAGAGCGACGGTCTCTTTAGCCCCACGAGAGTAACTGTTGCCGACATCGTTGATGCCGATCCAGACAGCAAAAAGTGTGTTGCTGCCCTGCCACTTTGGAGCATCCGGGGCGCTGGGTTTCGTACCGTTGATGGTGGAGTATCCTGGCACAAATTCATTATGCACCTGGTCCTTTACGGATAACACTGTGGGTTGGTACGGTCTGACGAGCTCAGAGTCGACTGTGGCGCCGCCGAATGCCAAGTTGTACGTCTGCATGGTAGATGCGTTATATGTGGTGGTCAAATAGCCGACCCAATTTGGACCATTCGATGCTGTGTAGCCTGGGTATGGTGGGTTGCCCATAGGGTTGGTCGTTGATGGGGCAGGCGTATGTGAAAAGTTGAAGCCGGTCTGCGTATAACTGTCTCCGCTGTTTCATGCAAGCCATGTTAGAACGGAATGGAAGAGACTCTACAAAGACGGGTCTGTCGACTCACAAGATAAAGGCATATTTGATGCCGGCCCATCCAGGCCATTGTGAGGTTGCTTTACATGTAGAAACACGATTTGACTGAAGAGCGAAAGAAAATGAAGGCGGCAAGGCCACGGCGGAGCCGGCGGCCAATAGCACGGCGAGGGCGCCGTTAGTAATAAAGTCCTTGCAGAAGTTGTGCATGGTAAGGGAAAGGGACACTGTGAGCAAAAGGGTGCCAAAGAGAATAAAGGAACGGCAAGATCCAAGACTGCAGATGGAGAAGCTGCCACAGCCGGGCTTAAAACGTCGAGAGGTAAACGTCGGGAAGTAGGCACAAAGATCGTTCAGACATGTCGTGAGGAAGAGGGAGAAGCAGGAGACCGGTGAAGATGACTTACACGCCATCCTGGCGGACAAAATATGAGTAGGGACGCAACCATGGCCGCAGCAGCTACAGCCGCCAAAAGAAGGGCGGCAGCTGCTGCTCCAGAGAGCTTAGTCGATGGGGGAGGCATAGCAGGTCCGTGGTTCCAATATTAATTAATTGGGCCAAAGCAGAATTGGAATTGGCCAGCCGGTCCTTTTTTGGCATTCAGGCATTCAAGCATGGCAGTAAGAGCTGTGGGGTTTCCGGCAATTTGAGCCATTGGCGAGATCGTATAGTTTGTGCTCGTTGTTAGAATCGATGGCATTAGACCTGAAAACCCAGAGGTCAATAGTTAAGATACTGGAGGAGCATCAAGCCGTAGCCCCCAACATGGCAAGTTCAATGAGTCCAATATTCATCTAAGAAGCACAAGCATGAGTCGAAGCTAAGCTGAAAGTTGGGGAGTGCCTGGCTCCTATCTGCGGCCACCACGGCTGCCCTTGGCCTATGCGCTCACTCCAGCGAATTCCGGGCGAATAAAAGAAACAAGCTAAACCAATGCGCGGAAGGAACCCCGGAATGTAAGGGGAAGAGCGGAAATGAAGCTGGATCGTCAAGCTGCCACTGATGAACGGCGATGAAGAGTCACGTGCCCGGAAGCGGGATCTCCGTCACAAAAGAGCTCACAAAAGGACCGGTTATCACGGAAGAAACTGAACAAGTACTGGTAAAAAAATCCAGATAAGTCCCCAAAAAATACTAAAGCTATGTCGTCATTCATTAACAAAACCTCTGCGCGATTGCAGAGGTCCAAAAAAGGTTCATGGTCGTCCACACAAGTTTCCTCCGTATTCTATGAGATCTCTTGCCGGCTCAAACAGGTAGGCAAAAAGGTACCGAAAATCCAAATAAAAGACACTAAACGAAGAAGAAGAAAAGACAACAACAGTAAAGAAAAGTCATAACCAGGAAAGGTATCACGTGAGAGTGGACAGCATGGCTCTCACCAAGGCCGGGGGCGGGCCTATCAAGACCGTATTAGCCACTGCCATCAAGCGAGGAACAAACAGGAGAGAGAAGCCCCAAAAAGGAAGAAGACAATTAGACCGCCTCTTTCCCTCGCACCTCGCCGCACCGTCGCTCTCTCGACCTCTCTTCAATGGTATCGGGGCACGCTGATCGCCATCCTACCTTTCTTGTCCTTTTCAATGCGCAGACCATGGCGCGGTTCGTCGTAGTGGTCCACCTCCTCCTGGTAGAGCACGAGCTCGCCGGTGCTGAGCCGCTCGGCCGTGACCATCTCGCGGTCGACGTACTCGCGGTCGCGGTCGCGCCGGTCGTGGAAATGCGCATACAGCGCGCCGTCGCCGCCGTGCGAGCGCGAGCGGTGGTGGCTGTGGCTGTGGCTGTGGCTGTGGCTGCGATGGCGGCGCCGGTCCTCGACGGCGAGCACCACGGGGCCGGCATCACGAACGTCGCGGACTTCACGAAAGTCCCGGTACGTGTCCACGTCGTAGACGTTGGGCGGGCCGGCGTCGACGACCACGGCATGCGGAGCGTGCGAGTGTGTCGAACGAGTCAGTGCTGAGGTCGACACCGAGGGGGCGTAGGAGGTAGTATGGGTGCGCGCCGGCGACACCTCGCGGACCTTGATCGTGGTGGAGTAGTCGACCTGCGGCGGCGGCGGCGGAATCGGCGTGCGCGGCGGCTGCGGGACGTGCACAACGGTGGTCGTCGTGGTGGCAGCGGCAGGCGGCGCGGATGGCGCCATGTAAAACTCTTCGCGGCGGCGCTCTTCCTCGATTATTTCGCCGCCGCCGACGTGGCCTTCGGTGGTGATGCGGGTAGTCTTGGTCTTGGACTCGACCACTTCGGTCTCGCCTACGCAGGTTAGCAAATGGGAGCCACGGGACAGAGAACACAGAGCACGGAATCGGCAACCGCAAACATACTCTTTTTGTAGTCTTTGCTCAGCTTGAGCACATCGTCGATGTTGTCCTGGCCCAGGGCCACCTGAACCACCAAGGTTTTTCCCTGCAAAAGAGTTAGTTCGTGTCCCACGTGTCTTCGACGGCGCGCACCATCTCGGCCCTGTCCACAAAACGCACCTCCTTGATGAACGGATAGCCTAGGTCGATCAGCGCCCGCTCCGACACCAGTCGGGCCGGCATGCGCGTCTTGCCCTTCTTGGGGTAGTCGCTGTGCACGCTCTTGAGCGTGGCGCCGCCGTCGCTGCGGTTGCTCGACGTCGAGCGGTCGCTCGTGCTACGGCGCGTGGAGCGTGTGATGCGTGTCGAGCGGGATTCGCGGCTGCGGCTGCGGCTGCGTCCATGGTCATGGTCATGGTCATGGTCGCGGTCACGGTCCAAGTCGCGCTCTCGGCTGTCGCGCCGCGTCGTCGTGCGCACCAGCTCCGTCTCCCGCACGCGCTCAGGGAACGGCATCCGGAACCCGCCGCTGGAGCGCCGTCGGTCGTCGTCTTCTTCGACGAGATCCACCTCGAAGCGGCGGCTGGTCCGGCGGTCGCCGTCGCGGCCGTCGCGGCCGTCGCGGTGGTCGGAAGAGATGCGGACCTCCTCGAAGCGCGCTGTGACGTCTCGTTCACGGTCGCCGCCCCGGAAGCGGTCCCGGTCGTCGTCGAGGGGCGCCATCGGGGCGTGCGGCACCGCCCGGCGCGGAGCCAGAGGCCGGCGCCGGTCGTCGTCGGCCACGTCCCCGTAGGCTAGATAGGCGTCGTCGGCTTCGACCTCGTGCTGCTCATACGCACGCCGCGCCGGGCGACGGTCGAAGGTGTCTAGGCTGGACTGGCGCCGCAGCAGCGGCCCGGGGCGGAAGGGCGCCGGCCCCGACGGTCCTGGCGGCAGCCGATCGTCGTCGCGGACCTTGACTCTCTCGACGTCGCGCTCGACCGTCACGCGGCGGCCGTAGTCACGCTCGCGATCATAATCCCGATCGCGCTCACGCTCACGCTCACGCTCACGATCACGATCAAAGGCATCGTCAATAACGGTGGGCGGCCGCGGACGACGAAGCGACACCGGCGACGACGGCTCGACGATGTCATCCTCGACATAGCGGCGCTCACGGACCACGCGCTCGTCCTCAAAGGTGGCTCCGCGGTTGCGCGAGGCCCCCCGACGGCCCGACCGATGAAACTCCTCGAGGTCGTCGTCCTCGCGCTCGTCGTACTGGACAACTCGTTCCGAAATGCGCCAATCTCGGCCATCCGGACCTCGGTCACGCTCATAGACCGTGCGGGCAAAGTCGCGCCGCCCTAGATCGCCCGTCGACGAGCGGTACGGGTCGCGAGACATGGAAGCGGGGCGTGAGGGTAGCTGGTAGGAGGTGAGGAAACAGGAGATGGTACGCAGTACTCCCGTTCGTGTTGGGAGTGATGCTCTTTCTGCGATCTGCGCAACTAGGTGATAGTCTGGCCAAGGCGTGGGAATATCGAGGCGAACAAAACCACCGACAAGAGCCGGCAAAACGTAAAATAACGGATGAGCAGAAAAAGTAATAGTAAAAAGAGAAAAGAGGCAAAAACCCGGGCGGGGGGGCTAGAATATCTACTCCGTCAAAAGAACCAGCAGAACGACAGAAAGATAGAATAGAGAACCAGGAAAAGCCAGGAAAGAGGCTCCACAGAGGCAGCTGATGACGACAGGACGCAAGACCAAGAATACGAAATCGAGGGGCACTGGCCCGTACAGAGAGAGCGGGGAACGGCTGCCGCATACGAGTACGGAGGATAAGACGCTGCAGAACGAAGACCGTCAGTGGTCAGTGGTTGGGATCAGTGGGCTGTTCAGCGGACGGCCCACAGAAGAGCGTCGAAAACAGCGGATCCGAAGGCACAACCCAACAGCGAGCGTCACTCGTTAGGACAGGCTCCCTCACTTAGCAACAGAGTAAAATGGTGGCTTGGCTGGCGACGGACCCAGCCACAATCACCCACTCGCAAAACCTAAACGGGCTGTGTCGGTCGGCCTGATTGGTTCTCGCCAGGTAGCCATGTGCTTTATGTCATTATTTCATGTACCTTTTGCCTCCTCTATGGGGTACGAGTGCGAGTACGCTCATCTACACGAAACACAAGAAGTTCAAGGAAAGCGGTGTCTGCCCACTGAAGACATCACTGTCTTGGATGCCGAACATGGAACCGTCGTCTTTTCCTGTCCTCCAACGGCGGGTTCTCGCTTTAGCTTTCCACTGGTGGCCAAACCGGCGTGCTCGCTCTGGGCCGCTGAGCCCGCTAAACTGGTAGTTAGGGGCCTGCCAGCCACGCGCCGCCGTGGAAGACTACGAGTACTGCGTACAGAGCTCCTACGTATCTTACGTACGTATCTAAAACCCGCCCATGTAGTATGACGTAGGACCAGTGGGGGGCATTGCATTTCCTATAACAGCCGTCTGTTAAGCCAAATTACTGTGGTACAGAAAAAATTCGGCCCCGTCTCGAGCCTGAGACACTGAACGAACAGCCACAGATTTACGCGCATGTCGTCATAATGCAACGGCAGTTGGCTGTGCCAAACAGACACAACAGACAATCATCCACCCGTCTCGTCCACCGGAACATTCTAGGCCCATGAACAGGCTGCAACCTTGTCTCGTCTTGTAGCGCCTGTATTTTTTCACTATTCGACTTGCAGAAACGCGCAGCACTCTTCTCGTATGGAAGCATGTCCCAGCCAATAAAAATGCACACTGGTCATATTCACCGCCTCTGTCATGCTCACAAACCGAGCACTTGTATTATCCTATACTCTTTTCGCCGTTCTAAGCCAGACCTGCTCTCCGGCAGCACCCAATATGGGCTGTCTTATGCGAAATAGCTCTTCCACAACACTCCCTCCAGGTCTTCCAGTTGTTCGGGCGTGAAATACTAAACAATGGTTAGCTCTTGTCATCACAAGCGTGGCTCACCCCACGAGAAACACGACATACCTTTTGGTCCACGCTCCAACTGTCTTGCCGTGTCTTTTTGAACTCGGCCAGGATCGACTTGGTGGCATTGCCCACGACGCCTGGGTCGTTTGCCGTGCGCGAGGCTAGGTGCGCTAGCACTTCCGGCATCCACTGCGGCGGCGGTGTCGCATACGGGAAAGCCGACACCAGCGCGCCCAGGCCGAGGACAGCCGCGTGCCGCCGGACCACCTGCTGCTTCATATCCAGAGGCGTATCGCGGCCACCACTGCTGCTGCTGTCGTCCTGGGCCACCAACGGCCGCTTCCTCTTGGGCATGGGGTTGGCTTTCAGCTGCTTCGTAAACCGCGCCTTGAGCACCTTAATGATTGGCTCGCGGATCGCCACCGGCGAGCACCGGATCATGCCGGCCAGCGTGACGGCGGCGGCGTCGCGCACCTCCAGCTGGGCGTCGGCAAGCATGTCGCCGACGGCGTCAAACAGCAGCCTACGCTGCGCTGCTTTGGACAAAAAGAGGCGTCGGAAGTACACCACCTGCATGTTGATCAGTGCACGCAGCCGCTGGTGCCAGCTGCTCGCCGTCCGGCCCACGCTGATCAGTTTGCGAAGGAACTTGTCGTCTTCGCCTGCTCGCAGCGGGATGTTGGGCAGGTGCCGGTACACCAGATACGCCTGCGTCATCAGCTCTGGGTCTTCCTTGACGTCCATCATGTGCAGGAGCTGGTCTATGAACGGATCCGGGAAGAACTGCACCAGCTCCGTGCACTCCTGCGACGCCAGCATCCAGTCCAGCAGCACGAGCACCGTCTTGGAGCCCGCTGTGTAGCTGCTTTGTTCTTGCTGCCCAGGCACCCGCTCCAGCCGCCACTTCTCGAGGCGCGCAAAGATGTCCGTGATGGTCGCTGTGAACTCTTCTGTCGGCCGGTACGGCTGGATGCCGATCGACGACGCCTCCTTGTTCTTTTGCAGCAGCTCCGACACGTTGGCAAACGACTCGTGGTACCGCGTGCGGTAGATCGTCGACAGCGTGCGTCCCATCGCTTCGCGCACGGCCTTGTACGGGTGGTCGATGTGCGCCAGCAGGTCGTCCAGGATCGGCTTTTCGTTGCGGTAGTGCCAGCCGCCGTCGCTGATGATAAACTCGAGCAGCGCCAGCTTTGACGATTCCTTGAACGCCGCGTTCGACGTCAGGTCCAGCCGGAACGAGCTCAGGCTCAGCTCCAGCTCCCGTGCACGGCGCGGGTCCTTCATACCCGTAATAATGTGCACGCACGTCATCCAGTAATGCAGGTTCTCCGGCGTCAGCTTATCATTGATGATCTCCAGCAGCTTGGGCGCCGCAAACGCCCATGCACGGTCGCGGTATTCCCGCGGTTCCTGCACGCCTCGCGACATGAGCGCCGCCAGGATCTCGCTGGTCGCGCGGTGCTGGTGCCGGTCGGAGCCGTCGCCATAGACCTCGGCCGTCAGGTCCTTTATGTCGTCAAACGTCACGGCGGTCAAGCCGTTGTGCATGAGCCCAAAGATCTGAGACAGCAGTGCCACATCCTGCACTTTGAAGCGGTCTGCATTCGCATCGCGCGGCTCCTGCTTCATGAAGTTGAACAGCTGCCGGCACCAATCTTTGGTGATGCGTGCGCCAATGCGCGTCCGCACCTCCATGCCCCGCTTGTCGTAGCCCGTGAACACCTCGGGGTTCGCCTTGTAGGCCACAAACGAGTCACCCCAGACCAGCCAGCCAGGGAAGTCTGAGTCGACATAGTAGTCGATTGGCTTAGCCGCGGCCGGCTCCGTTGGCTGCTGCTGGAAGGAAGCTAGGAATTCCTGCGTCCATTGCTCGCGGTTGGTCTCCGGCACGCGGATCTCTAGCTTGTTTTCGCTGTACTCGTCGTCCAGCAGGCAGCGCCGGTAGTCGTGGTTGTAGCATAGACGCATGTCAATGTACATAAACACGTTGGCAAAGGCCATCTGGAAGCTGGTCCGCAACGACGGGTGCTGGTCAATCGTGCCCTTGACCACCGCATCGATAAATTGGTCCGGAGCCAGCGTGTCAAATCGCAGACACATGTTGTTGGCAAACACGGCACAGCGGCTGGCTACTTTCCAGTGGGCGGTCTTGGACAGCTCGATCAACTCGATGCCCAGAGCAGCCTTCTTTGCCTCTACCATGTTGCGCCGCTTGTGGATGATCGCTTTGCGCTTCTCAATCTCCTGTGAACAGGCCGCTAGCTTCGCCTTGCTACTGGGGGTCACCATGGCGAACGTTGCGTCATCCACAATGGGCATGTAATCGGACTGCTTGCCCAGGTCCATCAACTGGTACATGGCGTTGGTGCTCAGGTGCTGGATGGACGTCTTGTCCACGCTGGATGTCTCAATGTAGAGGTGCATCATCTTCGGCGCAAAACGCCAATCGCGCACCAAGGTCTTAGCCAAGGGGGTAAACAGCAGCGTATAGATAGCGCCCTTGATGCGGTCGTGGTCCATCGTGTCCAGGGCAGCACGCAGCTTGTCCAGCAGCACAGGGATCACCAGCGGACGGCCGCCGATGAGCACGCGCAGCGACGAGTCTTGGGCGCTTTGGGCAATGCGGCGGACTTCGGCGTACAGAGACACACACGACTCGGCCAGGTCTAGAAGAAGCCGCTTGTCCAGGTCGCTCTTGAGGCGGAAGGCGGCATTGTACTTAACCCGCTGGAGCTGGTAGGCATCGGCACGGCGCACAAGGAGAGCCCGCGGATAAGATTTGCGCAGGCCGTTCAACTTGAACGCAGCCACGTTAGAGCGGTAAAGACGCAAAAGGCGCTCGAGGGAGTGAGCAGACCGCTCAAAGCCCACATCGGTGATCCAGATGCGATAGGTAGCATACAGGGCCGTGAAGCAGGTGACGTCGTCCTCCTGGTTCTGGCTGAGAAACTGGTGGGTGCGCGACAGCAGCCGCCCGACGTTTTCGCGGAGCTCATGCAATTGTTTATATGCAGCACTGTCGGTGTCTAGGATGTATCCGGACTTATACAGACACTGGCGTGGCAGCTCGTCATCCTCAGCACCTTCAGCTAGAAGGAGGCTGTCGTCCCCTTCTGCCCCAGCACCGCCGTCCACAGCTGCATCAACATCCATTTCTACATCGCCTCCGGTAGAACCGTCAGCCGTCGTTGTCGTCGAGGCTCTAGCACGATCAAACAGGGCCGAAATACCCGATACGGCCAGACGGATCTGTGACAAGGCGCGCGACAGCTCGTCGCTCCATTCCTTGTTCTTCCCGGTGCGTTGGACGGGAGGGTCGTCGCTCATCAGGGCCTCCATCTTGCGCGTGGCCGATGAGACCTGCGCATCAAACAGCTCGACGGCGAAGTCCATCTCTCTCTTTTCAGGCCGGTACCAATTGATGGTTAGGTCGGAGGGCGCGGTGAAGCGACCCCAGTGCCGCGGGCCGATGCCACCTTCAATGTCCTTCTGCTCGAACATGGCATGGTCGATGGGGTAGGTCTGCGACAGGTTGAGCAGCAGGTGATGCACGAAATTTGACACATGGATGGTGGGCAGGCCACGGCACTTTTCTTGCATGTACTCGGCAATGCTCATAAGCTCGTCCTTGTACTTGACCACTTCTCGGCCGACCATGACCACACACATGCTGAGAATGCTGACATGCCAGACCCAGGCGCGGTCACGCGGCAGAACATCGGTGCCGCTGTTGCGGTCAGATGCGGCGCCGTTGTGGTCGATCTCGTGGCGGATGTTGGCAATCAACATGGGGATGAACACTTTGAGCGCCTTCTCGGGGTTAACTTTGCACAAGGCGCTGCAGATCCAGGCGACCGCATCGCGGGCCTGGTTGACGACGTGCGAGTTGACAAACTCGGCCAGCTTCTCCAGCGCCATGTCAAACAGGTCTGGGGACAGCGCTGCAAACAAGGGTGTGAAAGCTGCCGGAAGCGAGTGGATCACGTTGTCTTCGGGCGAGCCGGCGCGAACCTGCGCAGCGTCGGGCAGATTCTCCAACAAGGTGAAGACCTTGTTTAGGAGGGCCAACAGGAACTCGCCAAAGCCGGCCGTGGACGAGCGCAGAATGTTGGCTTCGACCTCGTCGGACAGCTCGGAGTCGTAGTCAATGACGACATTTTGACCGTCGCGCTCAAAGCGCTCCATCTCGCCCTGCACCCACTGGATTGCCAAAGTCGTGTCATGCACCTCGCCGTCCTCGGGAGCGAGCGATACAAAGGGGATGGTGTAGGCCACTGTCTGGATAAAGTTCAGCGTGTTTTGCGTCTTGCCCAGGTCGTTGGCGTCGATGCCGGGCAGGGCAAGGGCAAGCAGGGCAGTGATGTGGCAGCGGTAGCCCTTTTCACGCGCCATAATGTTGGCAAGCATCTGCAAGCTGCACAAACTCGCCGTGGTCCGGTGGACTTCGACAAGGCCCTGCAGGCTAGGGTAGAAGCGCTGCAGGGCACCTGGCAGCACCAGGTTCGGCTCGAGATAGGCCAGGCACTGCAGCGTGATGTAGTAGTAGTTTGCCACCTTTTGGCTCTTGGCAAACAAGCCCATGAAGGTGACCTCGCGCAGCGCCAGCACGAAGCGGCGCTTCAGGGCCGGGGTGATGCGGCGAGACGCAGGCGTGTCCAGCTCTCCTCTCTGCTCGCGATTCCAGCGGCTAACAAAGATATCGGCAAGGTGGTGGGTGAACTGGGCCAGGAAGCTTGTCCAGCTGCCCTGGTTGGAGGGGTGGAAAAAGGTGTCGATAGACTCCATGAAGCCCTCGAGACTCGTGAGGATGTTCTTAGCAGACTGCTTTTTCGCGGTGCCGTTGCCATTCGGCGGCTCGTCGGCGGTGTCGTCGTCCTCGGAGGGCACGCAGTGCGCCGACAGCGAGTAGACGATCCAGCGAGCGGCGAGGTAGGGAATAGGGATCTTTTTGCGGTCCTTATCCAGCAGGGCCGCCAGGCCGACGGAGTAGTCCAGCGTGTTGGCATAGGGTGAGCTTGATTGGCCAACGGGGATGTCTGTCAGGCGCAGGATGGCCGTGAAGATCAGGTCGGACTGATCGGTGGTGAAGATGCCATGCTCCCCGAACTGGACATCTTCGTAGGGCAGGTAGTTGCGCGCCAACTGCGACAGGATGTCGATGAAGGAGATGTCAAACGATTTGGAGCGGTTCATGAGCGACCACATGTGGAAGTAGGTCGGCAAAAAGTCAGAGGGCTGTGACTCGGGCGCTGAGCGGGGCGCTGGATACGTTGGCACGAGAACGCTAATCAGGGCGACGACGATGAATGCGTGAGACGCTTCAGAGCCGCTGAAGTAGGGCAGGATGGTGTTGAGAATCTCACGGCGGTCTTTGGGGTCGAGGTATGCTTGTGCATGCAGGCAGATGCGCAACACCTGTTTGCACACGCGCGTCTGGATGGACTGCTGGACGACGATCTCGCTGGGGAGGACGATAGCCTTCAGCTGCTTCCACAGTGGCTGCCAGTCGAGGAAGAGGTCTTCGCCGGGTTTGAGGTAGTGGCTTTTCCTGTGGGGGTGTTAGCTCGATGGTGGACGATACGACAGAACAGGGGAGAAGAGGCCCACTGACTTAATGAGGCTGATGAACATCCGGCCAAACCGATCACTAGCACTGTTGTCAATGCCCGGGGCGAGAGCCAGGCCATAGTAGAAGCGGGCGAGCCGAGCCCGCTGCTCGCGGGACATTTCAAACTTGAGGTTGAGCCATCCGGCGAGCTCGCGTGTCCAGTGGACGACACGGCGCGAATAGTCTTCAGCCTTGGCCGAGATGTAGAGGTTCTCGATGATGGTCTCCAGCGCGCGATCGCGGTCTTCTTTGTTTTCCACGTCGTATGGAAGCAGCTCCGAGTAGCGGAAGGTCCGGGGCCGGTGGCGCTTCTTCTCGGCGTCTTCGGGACGGTGCTCGGCCGGAGTGCCGGGAGTCGTGGAGTCGTCTTTAGCTTCAATGTGGATGGTACCTCCATTGAATTCGGTGTCCAGCGTCGTGTCCATCGGTGTAGGCCCGGAGACGGTCTCTCCCACACCCGCGTTTTCATCCATGGCTGGATATGTGGTCTTCGGAAGCGGCGCGGTGTCGGCGTCTGGAGTCGAAGAGATGAAGCGACTCGCGCAAAAAGCAGGCGGTGCTTCGTGTTTCGGAAAGGGCAAAGGACACGTGCGACGTCGGTCGTGCGATGGCGACGTAAACCGGGAGGACAGAATCGCGGTGCGCACAGCAGTATTTCGCGGAGACGATGAAGCCGACGGGAGATGGCGAACAGATGGCGCAACAGCGCAGTGGCGGAGGAAGGCGGTGGCGGAAGAAGGGAAGGGGGAGGGCGAGAGAAAGGGAAAGATGGGAGCTTCGGCCGTTCTAGACTGGGAGCTGAAGGCGAGGATGGCGATTCTGAGCGACGATGAGCTCACGCGTCGGCATGTCGTCTCTCGGACAGCAAGGCGCACAAAGGTAATGAGAACGCGAGGCTGGATGTCGTGGGAGAGAAGGCTAAGGGTGGCAACCCGAATTGCTGTCTAGGGAGAGGGATGGATGGAGCCCAAAAAATAATGAATAAAAAGATAGAATCCAATAATAATAAATAGTGGCTGAAAGCGAATGGGCGTATCCAGTAACTAACTATGCACTCCAGTGCGCAGTAGTCTCCGTCCCAAAAAAACTGGCAACGACAAAAAAACCATTAATAGAAAGAGATAGGGGACAAATTGAATAAAGCAACACGGTTCGGGAAAGGGTAGCCAGGAGAGCCCTTTTGACTGTTGTCGGGGCTGCGTGTTTTCTTTCTTTTCGTCAGGTGCGTGCCTGCCTGCTCAAAGATAGCTGACGTAGCGAGCTCTGATGCCTTGCCAATGGTTGTGTAGACGGGCACCGAAGCTATAGTTGCTGCGCTCTCTAACCCACGGAAATTCGGCGTCTAATTGGCCCTAGCTTCGGCCTTGAAATACCGGTTACAGGCTGCAGCTGCTGCGTAATGCTCTGTAGAGTTCGGGAGCTTCTCGTTAGTCGTAAGCTTCTGCAAGCCTAGTAGGCTTTGTCATTGGCATTTTAGCCGTTGTCGTGTGTAGTTGTCTATAGTGTCCATTCACACTAAAAATGCGCAACGGGGAAGGGAATATGGACCCATTAGCCCATTGACGGATCAGAAACTGGAACAACAGCACAAATAAATGGAAACGAGGCACATCCTGCCACACGGACCGCACGGGAAAGTGGCGGTCAACGGCCAGCAACAAAATAATGGATAGGAGCCCAGAAAGCCACAATTGGTTGAACTGCGGAAAACAGAAAGCAACCCCGGCTTCGGAAGCTACCAAAGATGTTGGGCAGCCACAACTAAGGCCCAATGACCAATAATTGAGCAAGGCTCCATATGAGTGGGAGCGGTGAGGGCTAAGGATTACGAGTGCATGCAGGATGCCTATCTTTTACGGCAACGAATACGGTTGGGGCAGTCCATGTAGTTTGCAGCACAGCGAATATGTACTCGTATTGGGCTGGGGCGGAAAGAAACGTGGGCGAGTGGGGTTAGGGCGTCTAACCGCTAGGGACTCCATTCTCCGGTGTGAAAGAGAACGGCCATATATTTGGGGGGCCAGGCCTCTTCGTGTCTTTGTGGGATGGCGTGCCACCCAATAAACCGATAGCAAAGCAAACCAGTACATAATACTACACAAAAGAGTTGCCAATATACTCACAGGAGATGGCACTTGGATTAAGCACTCCGCTAGCCATTGGCTGCAGTTCTCGCCATGGGCTTGTATCCAACCATGTGAACGAAAAACGAGGCGAGCATGCAGCTAGTTGGACCGGAACGTTTCCGACCCATGGTCAAATTTAGAACTGCACGGGCTGTTCGTGGAGGTCACTCGTACGGGAATACTGGAACCGGCAGAGGCCCGGCGACTTAAAAATCTATTTAGAATACCCGTACGACCTTCGGAGTATGTACAGAGTAACGACTAAGTATCGGCCAAGGATGCTACCACATCGCCATAAAGTACCGACACCAACAGCGCAAAGACAACCAGAGCACCTGTGATGACGCCCGAGGAGGGTTGGTCTTGCAGGTCGTCGCTGCTGCTGCCAGACTCGCTGCTGGCATCCGAGTCGGAGCCGCAATCCGAACCACAGCCGGAGCCAGGATCAGGATTTTCCGTGGAGCTCGCCGTCGCGCTGGAGCTGCTAGAGCTCGGTTTGCCAGGTTTTGTTGTGCTTGTGCTTTTGCCAGTACGGGTGCTTGAGCCCGTCGTTGAGCTTGTTGGTGAGCTTGTCGTTGAGCTTGTGCCGCTGCTGCTCCGGGCCCGCACCTCCCGGCCAACCTCCTCGCCAAACTGTCCTATAATATTCCCCCGGGGCCAGTACTCACACACCAGAAACCACCCCGTGTTCTTGCTGCCGGTGCCGCCTCGACACAGCGTCCGCCCGCAGCCGACAGTCACGCTGGTCTTCCATACCAGCTGCGTAAAGTGGCCCGTGGCCTCGGTGAAGCTCGGATCGTCAAAGTCGTACTCGCGCCGCTCGTTGCCCCAGGCGTCGACGCACGAGGCCGCGTCCGAGCAGCCGATGGCAATGTTCTCGCCATACGGTCCACCCGAGTGCGCAAATGTGCAGTCCGTGTCGTTTTTGAGGTACTCGTCTGCAAAGGCGGCGATCGTGGCATTCCACGTCGCGACCGCGGCGCTGTGTTCGCGCCGGAAAAAGTTGGTGCTGTTGAGGATCGCCGACGTGAACAGCTCCTCCGACACAAACTGCGGCGCTGTGCTCGGCAGCGCCGGGGCCACGGTCACCGTCTTGACCTCTCTGGCGTGGTTGGGCACTGTTGCTGTTGCTGTTGCTGTTACTGTAGGTGCGCCTGTCGCCGCCTCTGCCACGTTGGCGGCCGCTGTCGTGGGAAAAAGTGCTGCAAAAAATAGGGTGGTCCGAAGAAGGAAAATGAGCATATCTACTAGGTATATTGCTGGCGACAAGAAGCAGACTCGCAACGGCGCAAGAAATACGCCGACTTTTAAAGAAGCGGCAAACGGTCGCATCGGCTTTATTCAAACAGAGCACAAAGAATCACTTCATCTTGCCATGTCAACAATCAACTCTTTGTCTAACTATGGTCCAACTACGGCTTGCTCTACTCTCCCATTGTCATCAATGTCATTGTTCTCTTTCTTGCGAGGGTCTAATTTGCTTCTGTGAAAAACAGGAGCAGTCCAGATGGCTATGTACCATGTTTCGGTGGCTGACCATCATTCATTGGTAATGGTGGCCCAACCAGTGAGGTCGGCGCGTAATGGTTGGCAGAAAATGTACCCTAATGGCCGGCTCTCTGGTCTAGACCAGGCGGAGAGCAACGCCATTGTGCTACACCCATTCGGTCGTTTTGCGAGAACGGAAGAGATTTCTTTTACCTTTTTCCTTGTTCTTACATAAATCCTCGTACTTATGGCTGCTTGTGCTCAATTATTGCGCCCCCATGCAAGGCAAGTCCGGAACCCCCCTCAGAAGCCGCGAGTGAAACAGAATGATGCAACGTCCAGCCGACATGGAGGGGACACGCGCCATCTCTGTGATAACAATAGTTTTCTTCGTCCAAAATTGCACTCGAAGTTCATGATTTTCTTACCCTTTATGTGAATGCTCAGAGGCCGCCTCGGACCCGCTAAATTCACAGCAATTTTAGCCTCCTCCCAGCCCATGACGCAAAAACTTACACCATTGCCGTCGCTTCCATTGACGCCACCTTTTCATTCTACGGAATGTCGTCGTGAATCGGTTAAATGGTATCCAAAGGCATAAATTAAAACATAACTAACTAGCTTGAAAACTAAATGCAAAGCAACTGCAGAGCAACTCCGACGACATCTGTTTCTCTTCCCCTCATCGGCCCGTCACGACTACACTCGGGCCGTATTTGCCATCCAAGTACTGTGACGGCACCTGCGAAGGCAGGAAATGCTGCTGCTCCCCCATCTGCGCGTACCCTATCGCCACCACCGACGCAGCTCCCGTACCCGCTCCAGCTGCAGCCTCCTTAGGCCGCCGGCTCCGCCGCCGGCAACAGCACACTGCCATTAGCACCATTGTGGCCAACAGCGGTACACCCAGCCCAACTACGAGGCCGAGCATCAGCTTATTGGGCACTCCGGACGTCGATCCGTTCAGCCAGATTTCTGTCGTGGCGGACGGAATGATGCCCGTCTGAGTGCTCGAAGGAGTCACAAAGCCTGACTCAATGGCCCGTGCCTCTGAGCCAAACTTGGACGTGGCGGCCACTTTTGTCAGCTGCGTTGCCGGAAAGGTCGGCACCACAGTCGCGTCGGCTGCCACTTGCGTGACATACGTCAGCACGCTCGACGTTACAATCGTCGACTGCAGAGACACGGGGCAGTTGACGAGGCCGACCGACGCGCAGCTGCGAATAGCAAACTTTTGCGTCGTCGTGAGCGTGGTGTCCGTGAGATCATCCCGGCGTTTCTGGGTGGCCGACGCTGTTGGTGCGGTTGTAATAGCTGGTGGCGTGGTTCCAGTGATGGCGCAGACGCTGGCAATGGTCGTCGAGAACAGCGCCGTCGTCGCTTCTGGCTGCGGACCCCATGTTGCGTCACCGAAGGCCACTGTGGCGCCGGCCGCCGCCCCAATGCCGAACTCATAGTACTGGTCAATGGCTAGATCGCAGTTGCCGTTGGCATTGCTCGTGTCGCTGCCGTCGCTGCCACCAGAAGCGGACATACTAAAGGTCGCCAGGTCGGCGTAGACGCTGGCCACAAGTCCGGCGCCAAACTCGAACAGATCGCCTAAATCGCCCAGAATCTTGAGCAAGGTGTCTTTGGGCTCAACTTTAATCGGGTCCATGGCGACGCCAATGTGCATGCCCAAGCGCAGGTTGGCCGTCAGTGATCCCATGGCACCATTGATAGTGACGGGGAGGAACTCGAACTTGGCACCAGGACTGTCTCAATGTCAGCATCCTTGCAATGCCCCTAGAGGGGGATGGCGAAGCAACGTACAAGTGAATATCAGATGTGTTGGTGCTAAAGAGGGAGAGATCCAGGTGGAATCCGTCGTCGACTAGCAGATGGAAACCACCGGTGAAATTGATGGCTGACTCGGCTGTCAAAATCAGATCCAACGTCATCGTCACGCCCAGCACATTCCTGCTGCCGTTACCGATGCCGAGCTCTGTCTGCGAGGTGAACAGGTTTGTCTCGTACGTGCTGTTGAGCGACAGCGTCACGTCCAGCTCCGCGTAGACATCTAGGCCGTCCAAAGTAAACTGCAGCGACACCTCGGGAATGTCGGGGATGTCAAAATTCAGGTCATCTTCCAAGGTGATGAACGGAAGGTGTATCGCATCCAGATCATCGTTGAAAAAATCCTTCACATCGTCGGCAATGGCTGTCGTGACATTGTCGAAACCATCCACTAGGTTGGTGGTGACATTGTGGGCCAACCCTTCGAATTTATCCGCAAGCTGCCCAGTGAAATTACTAACGACTGTGCTCAGGTTTAGGCCTCCTGCAAATGCCACCGATGTCCCGAATTCAACCTTGGTGTAGCATGACCTGCAGGCTATTGTCACCGACTCTTCGACATGGAGCGCATCTCCTTGGTTGGTCGCCGAATCGGCTTCACTGCACACATGCGTCAATCAAAACGTGTTACTGAATCCAAAGTTAGACATTTTATGAGCACCTACATCTGCATTGTGAAGAGAACGGCATCTTCCCAAGCTCGTTCTAGGACTGTGCTGTTCTTGATAGTCGTGGACCCGCGGGGCGCAACATCCTTGAAAAGAGACCGAACCAGGGCACGGAGACTCTCTCTGTCCATTTGCCCTGGTGTGCTGCGGACACGGTAGGAAGACGGTGCAAGAAGTTCTGAAGAAGTAGCCGCGGTGCCAGGGACAAAACCCAGTAGCCCGGTGGCTCCCAACAGGCTCAGGGCCCAGCGTGCTGCCATGATGTATTCAGAGTGTCGAAATCAGTGCAAATCACCGCCTGGCTCTTCAAGATGTGTTTTCTGCTTTTGATAGCTGGTCTTGTGAATTCAGGAGAATCACAGGGCAGCATCTCGATATTTATAGCGCCATGGCCTCAACACAAATATTCTTTTTATACAAAAAGCTCAGCCTTCTGTGGGCACTCGCACAGCATCAGCCCTTGGCAATGCCCACGGGCTCTCATAACACACAATAAAGGACTACAGTCGGGGAAGGCCGACACGGTTCCAACAAGAAGCAAGGACCTCTTCAAGGGGTGACAGGGATTTCGTTGCGCCCGATGTAAGTTGGAGTCCATTCCTTCGTTCAGGGCAAAGAATATGAACTCGAACAGGAGAACACAGCCCAACCTTGGCGATTTTTGCTGCCACAAATACATGTCTGTCCTCGTATCCATGCACACCCGCTGGTAACGTCCGCTCCGTCTACGCATATTGCTTTCTTCTCTTATTGTGCTAAAGTCTAGAGCGGCAACACGGGCGCGGAACATGTGCAAATTCACTACCTGTACGGGCCACGGAGTATGTACATTCAGAGTGTCTTCGGGCGTACGCATGGACCCGCAGTCTGAATCCTACCAATTTCCTAGAACGGCAACGGGTTAGTTAGCCTTGGGCCTTGGTGTCTAGGGCACACCACCTGCATTAGTGATGTTTTAAGGGTCTCCCCTTCATAAAAGTACTGCTACCAGACACTACGACGTACGGGAATGCACCGCCGACCCACAGCTTCTATCACACATAGATTGCATGCTTCAGAAGCCGAACTTTCAACTACTCTTTGCGGGGTTTCCGTCAGGATAGAGAGCCTTGGGTCGAGCTTTCGGCCAGAAAATTAGTGTGGCAGACATGGACGAAAGCTAGGAAACGGCTTCTCGCAATATTTGGGTGGTAAGCTATTCGTTCTATCCCCGCTTGCACCGCCTCCGCCCCAGTGCAAGGCTGTGAACTCCCAGGGGAGTTTTTTTACATGACATGTATAAAAATAAACTCTCAAGCCGTCCCCCCGCCATTCTGCGCCTAGGTGGGCGAGGGGCTTTGAGAGCAAATACGATTATATGCAACCCGACAGGTTTTGGATGTCTGGAAACTCCGTTGTGTGTCTCTTATTTCAGCCGCACTACGATAATGATTTCCTTTAGTGGCAGGTGACATTAGAAACGCACGGGTTATGTGGTGAGCAGAGCATACACCTGATGCAAATTCTTCATCCTCGGTGTTCCGGGTGAAACAATTGCCCTGGTTGGAGAATGTCTTGAAGGCTGCAAAGATAAGTACGATCTTGAGCCATGGTCTACGGAGGCAGCGGCATCTTTTCTTGTGCAGTATTGGTTTTTACGACTCCGTTACTTTATTTGTGCAAATTGGAAATGCTTCCCGTCAAAGATATGTATATCAGATGCAAACATTGCACGAGAATGTATTATCTGCTTAAACGACTGATTTAGAGGCCGGCGCTTCAGTTTTGTCGACTTCGTTCTTCATTACAACCGCACGCGCATTGTTCTTCTTAGAACGATCCGTGCTCACCGTGCAGATAGAGGCAATCGTAGCGAGGACTCCAAATGCGATAGCCACTAGGTACACAAGGCTGAATCCATGGACGTACGCCTGCTTCGTTGCGTTGATGGCAAGAGTAGCTAGTTGAGGGGTCACCCCCGCGACCTTTTCGTAGGCCGCGGCTGTGTTTGCGGTCGAAGCCGCGATAAGGCCCTTCAGCAGGCTATCCGTGTACTCCACTCCCGACTCTGTGATGGCCTTCATCATCTCAGATGGAAGTACGGCCGTCGTCTTGTTCGAGTAGATGGCTGTGTAAATGGCCGTGGCCACTGCTCCACCAAACAGGCGAAATGTGCCAGCCAAACCAACTGCTACACCCCTGTTGAATGCGTTAGGGGCTTATCCCTGATAGTTCGTGTTTGACACAGGTGATGAGGCATAATGTCAGGAAAGGCTTACAGGTCGCCTTGGTCAGCAAGACCAAACGATAACATGGTAAAGGAGAGCAATTGCGGAGGCGTGATACATGTAGCCGTCAAAACCACTGTGACTATAGCCTGGACCTTGTCGTTGGATCCTACGGACGCCATCGAGCCAATCAAGGCAGTCTGCACAACGGTGAAGCCTACCAGCTGCCATTTTTCGTGGTGCAGGCGCGAGCAGACGAAAACAGTGATCAATCCGGCAACTGTTTATGTGAGCCTCTGTACGATGTTGAAAACACCACTTCAGTACTGTCTCCTGGGGCGTGGAAAATAAGCTTACGCCATGTGCCACATGAGAAGATAATGGCCCAGACACCCTTCATGATAATGGGGGTTTTGCTATCGATAAAAAAGGCCTGTGACTGGCGTGGCCACAGCACATTCATACTATAATACAGCATGCCTCCGACGAAGCATACTATAATGACCATGTCAAACCTGTAATTGTTGTCAGCAGGGGATGTTGCGTATTCAAGAATAAATGGTCTAGAAGAAGCTCACTCTCGGATTTGTTTGAACAGCTTGGGCGGGAAAAGCGGATGCTTCAGGTTGGCGTACGCACACCAAAATCCCACAGCGATGAAGCAGCAAAGCCCGACAACAATGGGCGCAATGGTACCAGCGGACTTCCACGGGTAGATGCGCCCTCCAAAGTTGATGCCCAGAAGGAAGAGAACACCGCCGGCAAGGAACAAGAAGAGGCCAACATAGTCCAGCTCCGCCAGCATTTTCAGGCGCGTCTTGCCGTCCCCTCGGTGCTTCATCATGAAATCTGGCGGGCGGTAGAAAAGGAACAACAGAATGAAGGCAAACGAGTGGAACGCAAACAAGTACCAGTAGGCACCGCGCCATCCAATAGACTGATGCGCCACAAACGCATAGGCCACAACCGGAGACGTAAAGGCGAGAGCCAGCGATGTGTCTAGACCTCCGACAGCCATCACGCGATATCGGTTGGGCACAATCTCCTGGACACAAGCATAACAGAGCTCCTGGAAACCACTGCCAACGCCAAAGAGCACGCCGGAAGCAATCATCATATTGATGCTCTTGCCATTGGCTCCGACTAGCGTTCCAACGATGGAAATAAGGGCGCCGGTCATCATGAAATAGCGGCGGCCAAAGATATCAGTCAGACGGCCACCGATGGAGACGAAGACAGATGCACCGAGCGGCCACGAAAGCGTTATCCAGGTGTAGTTCGGGTCAGGTCCAAGCTCTGCATTGATGGCTGTGAGAACAGCACCGGGCACCAACAGCGTCATGATGTACGCATTGATCTGACTGCATAGGGCCTAGATTGTCAAACGCCACCATTAGCAACTCTCGTAAAACAAGAAAGTGCGAACATGCTGGCTAGGCTGGTGGAATACCGTACAATGTAAGCTAGAATGGTTTCCTTCGTCAGTTTTCCATCACCATGATCTTCCGCTAATGGTGCAATCTCGGTTGTTGTTTCGTATTCTTCGTGGACGGCTGTCGTAGGTTTCTCGTGGCTAGTCGGCGTCATGTCGCCAACGGACAGACGCTCCGAAATGGGAGCACCCATGGCAGCTAGTGCTTCTCGCAAAATAAAACAGCTTTGAGGATGGTGACCAAGGCCTACTCTACGTATCAAAATTGACGGCTAGACAGACCATCACCATCGGCTTGCGTTAATCCCAGCTGTGATGATTTGGAACCTGCGGCCAACACACCTTTTAAGGGGTACAGGTTACCAATATTACAGCTTATCAATATATACCAGTTCATGTGCGCAATGCCCGCCGAAACTAACAATGCTATCAATCTCTTTTGAGCAGCTACCAACGGCCGGAATCTCTTATCCTGGAAAACGGTGGTTGCTCATCAAATGGACAAGCTGGCCGCCCTGGCAACGCTAGGAGCTCTGAGCTTGCCAAAGCTTTCTCGGAGTACGTAAATTCGTAATTCATACCTGGTCAGCACAGTCGCCTTCTCTGTGGTCCCCGTATAACCTTTTCCCTGCAACGCCTGGCCAGAGGAGGGGATTGGTCGAGCTTGGGGAAAAGAGGAGCCACCCCAGCCCTACTCTCCGCAATACCATGGCACGGAGGTCTAGGTGTCGGCAGCCACTTATGTAGACTAAAACAGAGTATGGGGAAACTTTGGGGTAAATTGCTAGTGGCAAACTTGATGACAAGTCAGGATCCTACCTTCGCTGAAAAGACTAAGGGAGATTGTTAGGTGGTTTCGTACCAAATTGACTGTCCTTGCTTGTATTTAATCTATTGTCACCTTTTACTATTCTTGGAACTCAACTATCATGCGGCAAATGTTCAGGACAGCGCTCTGAAATTTGTTGCAAGATGAGCTGGTGAGCTTCCCTGCGTTCGTTTGTGCTGGCATCTCTTAGCGTCACAGTCATTTAGTTTGCTGCCAGGCATACGGATATCGTTTCCCGTTTCGCAGACTACGATGTGATATCCCTTAACAGCCACCCAATCAAGGTGTCACTTGAAATGTAACTCATCCAATTTACGGACCACGCTTCATTTACTGTTGTAGGACGTTATCTGAAGCAGAACGGTATGTCCATTATTCTCATAAGCCTTGCACAAAGCTATACTTGAGGGGTTGGAAATCTCGTTCAAGTTATCTTTGTCATCGTAATGGTCTACGCACCTCTCATATCATGCCAGACTCTTCAAGCGATTATTTGACATACAGCAATTCATTGCATCGAGGCGGGTATATTGCAAATACTTTAATACATCATGTAGTGGTGCCCGTACTGTTGGTTGATAGGTTAGAGGCTGTTTGCCATGAAAAAAACGAAGCCTTGCTGTATAAATCCTGTCTATAACTAAGGCTTGGCTCTAAATTTAGCATTTATGCGTTTTTGATGTTAATCATCGGTGTAAGGATTGAGATGATCTTGCTCTCAATCCATTTTGCTTTTCATGTACTAAACGTTATGGCGTCTGTATTGTCCAAGCCCCCGAAAGAGAGGCATGCTCATACAGTACAATACTGTTCGTTCAAAATCATATCTGATAGTTTGCTGTCTGTGAATGGATTGTATTAGAATTCTGAGCCAATTTCAAGGCAAAGAGGTACCTATCGGAAAATGGGGTCCGACGTAATGCGTGGAAAAGACAGCCCGGGTATCTATCGCTGCTAACGTGGACAGCTTCGACACTGCTTTTACCATTTATGGAGATACAAAACCATCTTAGTATCATCACAAAGAATAAATCTATGAGACCGATTCTGATCCCATTCTATCATAGCATCTGCTACCTTTTGCATTACCTCTGCATTCCTTCTCTTTGCCTATTCGGGTTCAACCACTGCAAACAAGCCCTGTCTCTGAGCCACGAGAATCAAGCAAATCCCACAACATGCGCGTGGTAGTGTTTGGTGCTTCGGGCGTACAAGGCCAGGCTCAAGTGGCTGCTTTGAGCCGAGCCGGGCATCAGGCCGTCGCTGTGAGTCGAAGCCCGAAACCAATTGTGATAGACGGCAAGGCGGTAGAAACTGCAGCTGCCGACTTTTCCGACCGTGATGGGATTTCCAAGGCACTCAAGGGTGCAGATATTGTTTTCCTAAATCTGCCAACAACTTCTTTCCAGAAAGCCGAGCCAGTATTGCAGGCAGCACAAACTATCGGAGAAGAGGTCAAGAAGACTCCTAGCATCCGCCTCACAGTGTTCAACACCAGCATGCCGGTGCCAGAGGTTTCACAAAATATTGAGGCTCAGGACCACCGTCGCGAAATGCGTGATGGCCTACGTGTCCTAGGCTTGCCAGTCGTGAGCATCGAGCCAGTGGTCTATCTTGAGAACCTGTTGGAGGGCTGGGCTCTACCGCCGATCCTTGAGCGCAACACAGTGGTTTATTGCCACAAACCGAGCCTTCGGGCATCTTGGATCAGCCATCACGATGTGGCACAGCTCATGATATCAGCGATGGAGCGGCCGCAACTCGCCGGCCGCAACTTTGCAGTGGGCGGGCCCGAAGCCGTGCGGCTGGTCGAACTGACGGAACGCCTTTCACGGGCATGGGGCCGTGAAATAAAATGCGAGAACCAGAGTGTACAAGATTTCTGTGACTTTATGGGTGAAGCTATGCGGAAGCGATCAAGTCTGAACGTGGACCTTGTTGTGAGCCAGATGTTCCGAGCCTATACCTGGTACAATGATGACCCATCGCAGCCGTTCAACATTGACATGGAGCCAGTGCTGAAAGAGCTTCCTGTAAAGCTTACCTACATTGAAGATTGGGCTCGTTCTAGGCCTCTACCGACGAAGTCGTAGGGGGAAGATGCCTTCGCAGCTAGGAGATGCCTAGACTCATTTCCCACTCCTTACCTGTGTATACATAGCTTGGATAGTTACTGACCCCTAGACAATTAAACAAAAGCAAGTGAATATCTGTAACGGGAAATCAAAATACCATCACTGCTATTCGTGTCTTCATAAAATGCATGTTTACTTGACAGTTAGAATTCCAAGAAGCCTATCATTCCTCAAGCTATTATGCTTCTTTCATTATTTCAGATACTCCTTCTAAGCAAAATATGACTATCATGCACAAATGGAAGTATTGACCTACTAACCCATGACACAACAGCAACATTGTATTGCACCAATTCCTATAGTATAGGAGCAACTTCTGAAGAACGATTATGCTTTGTATTCGTGATTACAGAACATCTCCAGCAGCTCAACCTCGAGGCACACTAGCAGCGAACTAGGCAGATAGAATGTCTCTAACAGGCAGCACGACAGCAATGATTACACTGCCATGCCAAGTGCCGTGATGCGCCGCCTCTTCACTTCAACCCATGCCACCAAGCCTGTCTGTAGAAAACGGTGGTGATCAAAACGGTCAGACTCACCGTTGCGTCGCCTAGGTCTCGACTTTGCCTGGTAGAGCTTATTCCAACAAGTCTATGGAGTATAATAGTGCACTAGTTGATGCCACACGGCGCTCACCTTCCAGTATGGAATCAAACGAGTCGCTTGTCAGACTGACAGGAAGTGGCGTATTAGAGACTAGAACATCCTTTGTGATCCGCCTATTGTGGGGGCAGTTTGGCGGAGGACTAGCTAAGGAGCAACACGAGGTGCATACGAGCGGGATACGAGTTTGTATCCCCAACAGCTACGACCACTGCGCAGTCGGTGTATCCAGCAGGAGCCGTGCAAAAATAAATTCGAACCAGACGGATTATAGGACATGCCATCCAAGACGCCAGAGCAAGAGAGTGCGTCGATGAAAACGGAACAGAACACATATAGTGTGGCGCAACTAAGGGACACACCACTAAAAGCCGCGTCACGCAGAAAATACAGGGGGCTTCAGTTGCATTCGTATCGGCAACAGCGCCTTCGGTCCAGCCACAGCCAAGAGGTCTCGTGAGGAACAACTATATGTCCAGGCGCTCCGTATAGGTTCCGTATCTGCGAGAACCCGTGCGCCATGCTGAAGGCACAAAGAAAAAGCGGCGGAATCGGGCGGATCGATGGGTCATTTCTGGCATCTTTTGCTCCACGGCGCACGGCGATTTGCATCCTGCGAAATAAAATGAAACAACGTTGGGCTTTTCGTTCTGCCGTAGTTTTCCGCCGTTTGGGGCGTACATTTGGGCCGTCGCCTACTCCATTGTCCAGTCTGCTGGTCGATCGCCTTTTTCACGCACGGCATGGTCGGTTGTGCCCCGGGTTGCCCTTTCAGGAGGCATATCCTTGTCGCAAAAGGGCAAGGGCAGCACCGAATCGGGCACAGACAGTCCACTCTGTGTCGTATCGAGCTCGCATTCTGGTCCCTTTCGGCGAATGACGAGCCCGTCTGCCCTTTCGGTAGGCTGTCGGGGAAAA
This sequence comes from Graphilbum fragrans, assembly GCA_001513895.1. Lineage (NCBI taxonomy): Eukaryota > Fungi > Ascomycota > Sordariomycetes > Ophiostomatales > Ophiostomataceae > Graphilbum > Graphilbum fragrans. The sequence goes on from LLKO01000003.1 coordinate 695,023, forward strand.
GCGGTTCAGCCTGTGGGTAAGCCTGCCGGCGTTGGCTGGCTTTGCTCTCTCTCACGTACACAGGACGACGAGTACGACGGGTACGACCAGGTACGACGACTCCGTATCGCACCCCATGCGACTAAGCGTGGCTTGCCCTGGCTGTCGTAGTAGTGCCGTGTCCGGTAACGACGGTCTTTGCGGAGAAGGCAACAAAATAAAAAAGCTTAACCCAAAACCGCATCTCAGGGCAAAAATAAAAGCTCAGCCACACACCACGAGGAAGCGCGTTTTGCCCAGCCATCCCAGCCTGTTACGAATGTCATTACGACAGCGAAGGCGAATACACCCTCCTCGTGTGCCACTTACTAGAGCCACAGTAGAAAAACAACAACAAATAGAGACAGAACGGGCCCCTCAACGGCTGCCCTGGTCTAGCTGCGCATGCAAAACGGCACCATGATGCACGCTCTGCACATCGCCGCATCATAACGGCATTGCTGGGTGTACGAGTACACGTCCTCAAACTCGTACATACGTGCCCCTCCCGTGGTCGGGCCAAAGCCACAAAGCATATCCCCCCGCCTTGCCTATCGCTTTCGCTTTTTATTTATTGATATTTCTGTGTCCTCTTTTGTCGGATGCCCTGCCAATCTTCTGTGCGCAGCAATATCCAAGTTTATGCGGATCTTGGGGAGGAGACAGGAGGAGGGGTTGGAGGGGCGAGCCGCAGAAAAAATCAAGGCATATCCATACAACAGATCTTTCAGGGGGGATCGTAGAGGGGGCTGATGTTAAGGCCGTCTCTCTCGTCCAGTGGTTGGCGTGCGTCCATTGGCAGAGGAGGTTGGGTGCCAGGTAGTGTGTGTCCCATGCTTATTGGTTCATCTGCTAGCATCGTTGCATTCTTGCTGTGCCCAATCACAGGCGGCCCAGCCCTCTCTACCAAGAATCTCCGCAACATCAGCTAAGATGTACAGCAAGAAAATAGCGGCATCGGGCCACAAAAAGTTTCAAACAGGTAAAAGAGAAGGGGGGAGGGGCAACGAAAGGCGAAAACGGTGCGCATTTGGGATCGGACTGTCGGTGTGCGAGAGCGAACGTGGATTCCCAACAGCTGTTCGGGCTCCTGCTGGACGCTTCGTCTGAGCCCCTGTCCTGCATCCTGCACGTAGGCCCTGCCTCGCACATCCTTTGGCGTGTTGGGCTGCCTTTCGGTCTGCTAGGTCGCGTCCGCCTGTTGGGCGGTTTGAGGCCGGGCCGGCCGTGGATTCAGAGGCCATGAGGGCCACGTTGGCGCCGCAGCAGACAGCATGGAAAAATAAACAGCACAGAAAAATAACAACACCGCAAAGCCAAGCTAGCATTGCTTCCGGACACGGGACGTGCGGCAATGCGGCGTTGTACATGGCACAGTCTCAATATGTTACCAACAAATGTAATGAGGCTGTTTATGCCTTGCGTGTTTTATTATTGAGCTTTGCACTGGTAGCTATCTATTAGGTACAGGTGCAGATGTAGATGCAGGCGCAGTAGCAGGCGCAGGTGCAACAAAAAAGATGTACTAAATCTTGTATAATTAAAAGTGTAAGGAGAAAGAAAATATAGCGAGAAACGAGAGTATTTTGAGTGAAATTCCGTATTGGTGTGTGTGTGTGTGTGTGTAAATGTAGCCCAGCCATGTCAATATAGCCAACCAATTCCATCTAAGCAAACTAGTCCTCCAGGGTCTAGGACCTGCCATTTCTGTCCTCCTCTGTTCCGTACCTAAATCCCCTCGTCTTTGAGAGCCGCTCCTCTAAAGGGCCTCAGTAATGTCCGCTCCAAATGGTGGCAAGCAAGATGCTGCAAATGCGAATAATCATTGGACCCCGACTCCGAACGCCATGAAATCTTTTGAAAGTGAGAAAGGAAAATGGAAAAATCAAAAATGAAGAGACACCATCCAACGCCACGCTTTTCCGGCAAAAGGAGACAAAAAGAAAGGAAAGAAAGAATAGCTGGGCAAGATCAGCGGGCCGGCACGCTGGAACCAAAGACGCGGCCCAGCATGCCGCGCACGCGCTTGACCGGGTTGCCGCCGTCCTGCATGCGCTGCAGCTCGTCGATGCTGATCTCGTAGGGGAGCAGCGACGTAGAGCCTTTGGAGAGCGGCGACGCCCGCTTAGAGCCGACCAGGCTCTGCGACGAGCCAATGGCGTGGATGGTCGGGTGGTGCTGGTGGTGGTGCTCGTCGTCGTTGTAGATGTAGGCCGGCTGGTGGTCGTCCAGCTCGACCGAGAGGGGGGTGGACGCGCGCGAGTGCGAGCGCGAGCTGACGGAGGAGGCGTAGCTGTTAGCCGAGCTCGTGCTGGAGCTGTAGGTCAGCGAGGGCATGCTGAGCAGGCCGGCCACGTCGTCGGGGGTGCCGGCCGCTTCGACAGAGGCGGCGCGGGACGGCGTCAGATAGCCGTGGGCTGAGGTGGTGGCTGTGATCCAGGCGACGGCCTGAGCCTGAGCCTGGGCCTGCTTCTGCTTCTCCTGAATCTCCTGGATCTCCTGCAGGCGGAAGAGCTCCTCCTCGCGCATCTTGCGCTCGTGCTCCTCCTGCTGCTGGAGGAGCATCTGCTGCTGCTGCTGCTGCTGGCGGCGACGGCGCTCCAGGCGACGGGCGTGGCGGGCAGCGACATTGAGCCGCAGGGGGGCCAGGAAGGGCTCGAGCTCTTCGTAGAGATCCTCGGGGGTGATGCGCAGGTCCCAGTCGAGCAGGAAGAGCAGCTGCTTCTCCATCAGGTTGACCTCGGTGCGGCTGAAGCCGAAGTTGTAGTAGTCCGTGGTGATGACGCTGTAGTTGGCCCAGTGCTTGTTCTTGGGCGAGCTGTCGTTGAGGTACTTGGCCGCCAGGATCAGAGCTGCCAGGAAGATGCGGTGCGTGGTGCAGCGGAGGCCCTTGGCCATGGGCTGCAGGCGGGACTTGAGGCGTTGCAGATAGACGAGCGTGCTCATCAGCGTCGGGACCTGCACATTGGACGACACAACCAGCTGCGTAATGAACTCCTCGAGCGTGGGCAGGCTGCCGTCCTCACGACGCACCGCCCGCGGTATCGGAGAGTCGGTCGGCGAATCTGGCGGCGTTGGCAGCGTGCGGCGATGCACCTCTGACGGCGTTGGCGGCATCATGTTGGGATCGCACTGGATGACGTTGTAGGCAGCATCAGCCAGGAACCGGATCATGTGGCGGGTGACCGGCGTAAAGACAAACTGCTCCAGAGCGGCTGCGTTGAGCTCGGCCATGGTGAGTTCTGAGGGAGCCTCCATGGTGTGTGTGTGTGTGGTGTGGTGGTGGTGTTGGCTGTTAGAGGTGGTGATATGTGTAAGTGGTGATTCGTGATGATGCTTGGAAGTGAAGTCAAGTGCAACAAACGATGGGATGGGACTCTTTTCTATATGCCTCTTGGTGCAAGAAAGACAAGAGGAGCAAAGAGGAGGTGGTCTTCCAAGGGAAGGTTGGGAGATGGCCAGAAAGCAGGAATCGAGCCAGAGAGGAATGTGAGCGGCCCTGGGAGTAATATATTCTTTCCCAAGGGAGTAGCAGGAACAGAAGCCGCGTTGCTGGCAGTGGTGGAGGCGGAACGGTAGAGCGTTCGTAGCTGCGGCGAGGTTATTTTTTGGTGGGTCCGGCTCACTGAAGGGTTGACGGAGGCCAAGGGGTAGGGGTTAGATGGGGGGGAGGGGGGCACGCGAGGGGACAATAGCGAACGCGCAGACTGGTTGGAGAGACAAGGGAGACCTGTAATACACAGGATGGGTCGCAAAAGAGGGCCGGTTCCTTAACTAGGGGCCTGGTGGCCAGTCGCGGTGCAGAAGGGGTGTGTGCTTTTGGGTGTGGGTGTGGTCTTTGCACACAGACAAACGGAACGGAGGGGAGGAGCCACGAGGCTGAGCCTGCAGTGTCGGCGACAGCGTGCCAATGGGTGGTTGACGTGGACGGACGGACAGGGCGTTGCACCGTTTACGGGCAAAACGGAGAGGGGCGTGCCGCTAAGAGGGGGTGTTATAGCGGGTGGTGAGCGGCGCAGGGGTTGGGGCAGCTTGCGTAGTGCTTTGTGGCAGGGGGGAGGCAAGTCGCTGGGCCCGGCGGTGTTGGGTGGGCAAGACCTGCTGGAAAAGCTGCGTATAGTGGAGCAGGCTTGTACTCCTAGGGGGTTCCAGGTCGCGTAGGGAGGCGAGGTGCTGCTGTGCAGTGGATCTTTGGGCGGTCAAGTCCGGGGCAGAATACCTGGGACTGGCTGGAGCCTGGTAAAAGACAGCAGGTATTTGGCGTGTCTGTCTGGCTGTCGGTGCCAAGAACCGTCGTGCGCGAGCAGAGAGCCGAGGAATGCGGTGCAGCAAAAATGCCAGGCGCAGGAATGCAGATGGCGAGGAAGGGCAGCCACTTGGAACGGGGGCCGCAGCTAAGAGCAATAGTCGCAGAGACGGCGACACGGAGATCCGCACGCTGTAATTGCTGGTTGAGACAGTGGTGACCGATTAGGTAGAGCGGCAGGCGGTTTAGGCGGTTCTGGAGCACAGAGTGGGCGGCACTAAGAGAGTGAAGGGAGAGGACGACGAGAAAAAGGCCGAACGAAGGAAAAAAGAACAAAAGCCCAGAGCCAGAGGACGACAGTTATGAGCGAATAACGAAGGTCGAAATGATCGTAGGAAGTGTGCGTGATTGCAGCGGAAACGTCGGTGACGAGCAAAGCCGTGCAGCTCAATAGCAATGCAATGGTGACAATAGCTAGAGACAATGGCCAAATTAGGGTGTCCGTGTGACAACTGCGTGTGAATGAAGCAAGGCACGAGCGATTGTCAGACGGTGCCGGAAAAAAAGTCACAGAGCAACAGGGCGGTCTGCCGGCAGATCCTCGATGTAAATGGACGGCGGCAATCCCAGACGGTGGCCAACACGGAGAAGAATGCTCAAACAGAGACGCTGTTCGAGTAGTCGCTGGTATGTCGGTAGAAGGGGGGTTGGCAGCGGCTACTTGGGCACAGAAGGCAGAGAATGCGTGCAAGAGACTGTGCAAAGGAATGTGCGGCTGGGGGTGGCGTGCCAATGAGTGCTGGGAGATGCAGGTGGTTTGCTTTTGCTCCGTTTCAGCTGTTATGCAATGTGCGATTCTCGAAGGCTGGCTGTTGACGAGGCCTGGGGAAGAAGTGAGCGACAGTAAATGATGCTGAGGACGGCTGGGAAACGGCTGGTCTTATAACTCTTCGTCCGGCGAGAGAGAGAGGGCAACGATATTAGGTCCGCTCGGAGGCAAGCGACGAGCCCGAGGTCACGCAAAGCACACACAAAACAATCAATAAAGCACACCCTGGGCAAGGCCTAGAAAGAACGCGTCGCCGAAATTGTGTCGGGCACAGCTGGCATGAAGGGGTGGAAAGGGAGGGCAGCAATTAACGACGGTGGTAAGAAAAGAGGGTGCAATGACCAGCAATGCACTTGACCTGAAGGGGAGGGCAGAGGCAGGAAAGACGGCCGGACCAGCAAGCTCTCGGTCTGTTCGGTAAGAAGCGTTGGGGGGCTCCGTAGCAAGTAGACGAGCGAGAGGGGGGAGGAGAGGAGGTCGTGGATCCGCTGGCTGGATCTGGATGGCACGAAGGGAGGGCTGGATACAGGCAAAGAAAGAACGGGAAACTGAAAGCTGCAAAGGGATGGGCAACACGACGAGACGAGGCCAGGACGGGGCCGAAAGGCTGACTTTAATATCTGGCTGTGCTCACGGATGAAGAAACGAACGTGGCATGGAATGGAGAAGAAATGGAGAACGACATCCAAGTCCCCTCCACATCCGCGATCGAACTCTGCCCTCGTCTCGTCGCTCCTAGTCTGATTCGGAGTCTTGGGTGATATTCGCTCTTACAGCTGTGCACGCACAGGGCTATTTCCAGGGCGGCATCCCAGGTTCGATGGCTGCCAGTCATTTCCTGGCAGGTCCCTGTCATCGACTTGCTCCTAGTCTCCTGCTTCTCCTGCTATTTCGGTCTCATTCAAGGCGGTGCCAGTCGCTCTCCCTACATTTTTCGCGCGCATCGCCCTCGCCAAAGAAAGTGCGTAGCTGCAGCTTGAGTGGCTGTCGATGGCTAGTATGGAGTGCTTTACGGAGAAGGTACGTCGTCCCTGCAAAAGACGGAGGACAGACACCCACGGACCAGACGGCCGCTGCCGGCATAACCCCTTTGATTGCCCAGGCGGGCCGTCGCCGGCTGTGATTGGCCCAGAACACCCATCTCGCCAGTCCTGCGGCCGGCCACATGAAACAAGCGACCAGCGAACGAACGAACGCCAACACACGCAGGAACAGGCCTGCCAAGCCTGAAGCAGCATTAGCCTAGCCAATATGGCAAGTGTTTGGAAAAGCCGTCAGCCCCGAAAGCCTTTACATCGAACAGGGAATCTAGCTAGGAAAGGCAAAATAACAGCTGTCAACACAGTCTATATCTTCTCCGTTCACATGCAGTTACCCATACTCACAAACGGACCAGTGGCCTGCTCCGCTTCGTACAAAGTACTCCGCAGGATAAATCCACTCTGGCAACGAAAGACGGCCAGACTCGATCTGGGGCCAGTCAAGGAGGCAAACTTGGCGCACCGAGAGAACGGCGTACACGGCGACGACGGGTACTCGTAGTGTCCATCGTACCGAAGGGAGCTCTTGTCCACGACGGACAGCAATAGAATGACACCGCCACCGTGACAAGTGGTATGTGAGCCGTCGGGGTACGTGGTCTTGCATTTAGCAATTACGGCGATGTATCAGCCACCACTGACACCGCTGCCACTACTGCGAGGACAAATACTTTTGCACGGCTTCATTTCGACTCGCAGCCTGTCGCTGGCCTTATGTGTCGAGAGATGATGCAGCTCTGCAGGAATGAATGGCTATCGCAAGCCCTCTCCTGGCCCCTGCCTCTCTTACAACTTCTAGTTTTCTAGTTGTATTTTGGTGGCCCGCCCGCTGTAGCAGGCTCTGGAATCCAATCAATCTTGCATATCGTCCGAAAACTTTAACAGCCCCTCCCCCCCCCTCTCACTGTCTCCACATCCCCTGCAACAGGCCCAAAACCTCTGTACGGAGTGCATACGCAGTATTTCTTTTGGGTCCTCCGTAATGGTTCACATCCTTACGAGCCCTTTCTAGTCTTACGTGAAGACATCAGACATCTTGTAAGACGCCCCCCAAACTGGCGATACGTACGTGTACATAGTCGTAGTGACCGTGTACGACGGCCGAGCCCAGAACCGTAATGAGATTAGCTGCAACTGCATACGTAGTGTGAGATACTCGCACCGTACTTCGTGGATAGCTTGGCTACCAAAACGCCTGCAGCCTAAACTTGTGGTAGGCCAGGCCAGCTCTCTCTGGCCGTCATTTTTGTGCTCCCTTCGGCCTACCTGAAACGAACGGGACGAGCAACAAACAAACAAACAAACAAACAAACAAACAATCAAGAGAGACCCTGGTCAGCCACAGACGATCTGCCAAGCGAGTCCTCCTGGACTGTGATGTTTTCATCCCAGCTTGTTAGTCGGTATTACGTGTTCATACTCGTGTGTGAGCATTGGCAGTTCCCCCCCATCCAAGCAGCCAAAGATCCTACCATCGCCAGTCTGTGCCCCTGACTATCGCCTAACGGGTGCATTCTTCGGCTGCCCGTTGGTGACGGCTTTTCCTTCACCGCTCCCCCTATACGACTACGTAAGGACCAGTTTACAGAACATCCCTTTAGTCCGCTTCTCTGTATGCGGAGTACCTGCCTGCATACACGAGCATATGTACGTCAATGTATGCATGCACTTTATCCTCGCCCCGAAGAAAGGGGAGCAGCAGAAAAGGGGGACGAAAAACATTCCTGAGCTTGCCCGCCCTGTGGTGCCTGGACCCGCGATGTTGGATGCCATAAAAAGGGGAGAAAACCGGCATTCCCCACGAATGCAGGGAAGTGCTAGCCTCGCTGGACTACGAGGAACTAGCAGCTGGCAATCGGGTGGTGCTAGTTCGTAAGGGAGGGTGTGTGCACCGAGCAACGTAACTGCTGCGTCAGGGGGGTTCACTGTATCCGGTTGGGACGGACCTCTGCCTGAACTGAGGGAACCCAGAAAGGCCTTTTACAGCTGGCTCCGGTTCGTACTAGGGCCTTCACCCCGCTAACATTGCACTATAGCGGCGCACTGGTGCGAAAAAGGCACTTATCGCTTGATTTTTACGCTCGACAGGGCCTCGAGCTCGGGTCCCGTGGAAAGGAAGGATTCAAGGGGCTACTTTCGTTAAATGATATTCTATCGTTGGCCTGGCTATGGGCTGCCTGGCCCAAGCGAAGGGATGCAGAAAAAACTGCAATTCGCACGCGTCCGACAGATTGCATCCAAAGGGGAAGCTGAAGAGGGATCCCAATACGGAGAAGGAATGCAGAAATTTCAAGAGGTTTTCGGTGCAGACCCTGTGCTCGTAGGATGGCACCGTTTTGCCAGTTTGGCTTTCAAGCCTTCCACATTCGCCACAAGGACGTGCATCTTCCGCATACGTCGTAGTTGCAGACAACGTCCCCCGTTACCCTGCATCAGTATCGACCTGCTAAAACGGCATCTGTGCATATCCTCGTATAAGGCGCAAAAAGGCAGGTATGCCACCCCTGGACTACTGTTTCAACCTTTTAGGGGGAACCAACTCCAAGAAACAACGAACTGGTATCAAGTTTCTTGTATCTACGTAGGCTTTGGGGCTGTACATCTTCGTTCGAAGCATGTTTCCGTGAATATCTGCCCGCTGACGATCTCTTCTGCGTTTCCCCCATCTACTCCGTAATTCCTTCTCCTATTCCCCCTTGCACCTGCGCACACCACCCACCATATCCGGCAACATGTGTGCATCCTCGCATGGCGCATGATATCCTGAGCGAAATTGCGCCTTCCACATGCTATCGAAATCAAGACATGCATGTCACCATTCACCAGCGCTCACACACGCACACAAACACAAACTCACACAATATCGCACATATGCACCTGGTTAATTAGAGGGCCCGGTGATCCCACCTCCCCGGGCAAAGTGACACACCCGATAGCCTTTCAGCGGTGATCTTCTGCCCTGTGCCCTGCTCAGGCCGCTCTTGTGCACTCCGTCGTGTGGGCGAGCATGCAACCACAATAGCCTCGGCTGCCCCCCCTCTCAATCTACACTCGTGTAGGATGTGTGCGCACGGCACCTGACAGACTGTTATCGGATGGCACCGCCTTTCCCGTACTCCGTAAGATATGGGTGTAATGCACACGCCTCTGTGCCCCTTGCGGTCGCCAAAACGGTGCATTTGTACGGACACTCTTGGCGGAAAAAAACAGAGGCAGCCCGACTGTCTGCGACGGAGATCTCGTTTACAACGGCTCCGCGGATATCGAACGACAAGCCGAGGACGACGGAGTTCGCTACCCGTGCAAATGCACGGCGTGCATTCGCCCACTCCGTGTGGAGGCGAGAGCATGTAACGAGCCAAGAGGCAACCTGGGGCATCTGCAGGCAGACCTTTTGGCTGTGAAAGGCCGGAGAAACCCCTCCCGCGCTGTCTAGGCAGTGTATGTAAAACAGAGGCCTCTAGACATTGGGCGTATGTGCACTCTGATTGGCTGGGTGTCCTGAGACACCAGAGGCACTACAGGCCACAACGGGCTTTTTGCGGGCACCTGCGGGCACTGACGGCCGCTGAGAGCCACTGGAGCCCACCGGGCACCACTGAGGGGGAGGGGCAGCTTGCTACATTATCCAATCAGACGTCATTATGAGCACGTCTCAACGCTGTCTTCCACAGATAGGAACATGGCGGAGCTGCCGGCCACAGCGACCTTCTAGCCACTCTTGGTAGCCAACTCAGCCACACAACGAAAGCTGGTGTCGGCTTGCTTTATGTCATTTGCAGCGACAAATGCCGAGGTACTTTCCATATGTCCTTGGCCCTGCTATTCTTGATATCTACGCACATGATGACGTTCATGATTAACCAAATTGACCCAGCGTTACGGAATAAAGCACAGTTTTCAAAACCGGTCTCCTACAAACACATACAACCTACATGCGCGTCAACGCTGTCTTTGTAAGGCACTGGTACATTCTACATACAAACAAATGCCCCAAGAGTGGAGGCGCAGCTGTGATTGGCTCTGGGCGAACAGGCGATCATTCTGGGGCCGAGCAAGCCAAATTACAGTGGATATTTGAGTGTCAAACTGCCGCCTGGAACAGCACTACAGTGGGAAAACCCACTACAACAAAATTGGTTTCTCGTGCCTGACAAGAGCTGTCAGTAAACAAAGGCCAGGAAACGGAGAGTCCAACACACTCGCATACACTCGTAGTCTACACACGTCATACAGCGCACTTCTAAAAACAAACCTCTCATGTCCCATCAAAGTCTACAATTATGGGCGAAAAAGGCAGGCTATAGCCGCATGCCTCATTCCCTGTTGAGGCCTCGGTATTGACGGCGTGTCTCCGGTGCAGCGGCGCTGACAGCCCTGGCCGGAGTGTCCGTTGCTTTACGAGAAAATTGTCCAGTTTTGGCAATTTGGTGCGGGTGTGGCTGAGGTAACTATGTACAGCACCCAATGCAGTGGACGGCAAGCTCTGATATCCGAAAATCGAGTTGGTGGGTATCTGACTCCTGATGACAGCTCTTAGCTAAAGAGCGGGCGGCATCAACAACTGACATGAGAATTCTTTTTTTATTGAGACGAAGAAAATACAACAAAAGGAGGCACGTGTATATTTAGAACCGTAAACATGGAAGAAAAAGACAACAATACGAGATAGGGGCTGGAACAGCACAACAGCTCAAAAGCACAACAATAGCTGGCCGTCTAAGCAGCTGCAGAGTTAGAGAGGTGCCGTTTCAGGCCTGCTTTGTCTTGCTTCGAAACAATGGCGACAACGAAGAGAGGAGGAGGAGATGCCCAGCAGCCATGTAAAACGGAGCAGGCCGGGAAGGGGGGCGTGAAGTTACCAAGAGAGCCAGCGCCAGGCGAAACACTCCTTCTCACTCATCAGATCTGATTTTGGCACTTTTCTCCCCCACAGCATCCATGACGAACAAGAAGAGCCTATGAGACCGGTAGCAGACCCTCTTGCCAGCGAAGATGCCACCCTTCTGCTTCTAGAAATAGCGCCTGGAACGTATCCCTCATTGGTGTATTTGCTAGCAACCTCCCAGTTCGCCCAATAAAGGTTTAGTTATCTGTACACGTCAAACACGAGTGTACGAGTAGCCGCGCTTCATGAACCGCCAGCTGCAGCTCCTGTGCATTCTGATACTGCCCTGAATCGTGTGTAGATACGAGGCGTCGGGGGCGGATGGCGACTGGGGCTAACAAAAATGCGGCTCCCTGATTGGCGGTTGTTGCCGCCCACCGCATCCTGGAGCAAACGCATCCAATGGGATTGCTTAGCTGCTACGCAGTGTCTCCTCTCATGTCTCAAACCCAAGCAAATGGTCCTCTTTGTATGGCTTAGAGCTTCCAACAGCCCCCAATCAACGATTGATGATTCTTTTTTTGGCTGCACCCTTGTGTGTTTCTGAAAGCGCGCGTATGAGGCCAAAAGCCCTGCGTCCGTTTTGCTTTCCAGTCACAGACTATTCCGTACTGTCCTCTCCGTTTTCATCTCTTGGGCCGCTTGCCTCCGTATCATACCCTTGCACCAGCTCCATTTCAGCTCGGCCGTACTCCGTACTTCTTAGACCTACTTTCTTTTTTGTTTACACCAGGGACCCATATTGCAGAGAAATATACCGTCTTCAAATGAAAATGCAGGCTCGCCATCTCGGCAGCGCTTCTGTGGCTATTTGTGGCTCTGCAAGTTTCCTCGACTGAGTCTTAGGTGCGACCATTCGCTCTAAGGAGCTGCTATCATGGCCACATACAGAGTAAATACCGGCGGCCCTTGTTGCATCGTAGATCCCGATATGCTGTACAGACAAGGATGATAGGCGCTGAAAAGAGCAACGGTATTACACACATAGTACTTTTTATCGGCGTCCGTGCCGGTTTCTGTTAAACTATTTTTGGCGTGGCTCATTTTTGGTTGTGCCCCGGCCATACATGGACCTTTTTACCAGGTTGGCGGTGCAGTATGACAAAAAGCCTCGACAACCGAAATGGCTTTTGCAAACCTTTTTTTATTAGTACCGTGTTTAGGGACCCGGTCGGCCATGCTGACGGAGTTGGTCATGCATGCAAACGGAGACTTGTTCCTATAAACGAGTAAATTTCCGTGGGACGGCACAAGTAAATAAAAGCTAGGAAATGAGGCTAACCAGAGTAGAGAAAAATAGATGGCCAAGTTATTGGATTCAATTTTGTTCCTCTGCAACTAGTGCAAACTTCGAAGTAGAGCAGGACTAGAGGCTGTGGAAAATAAAACGAGCAACATAAACAAAGGAACCCAGCATCACAGTCAATTTCTATCTGCACCTAAGTGCAAGTACAAATAAACCTAGAAAGGGGACAATGGTAGATCCTCTAGCCGCTCCGTCTGGTCTTAGATGATCATATAGAGGGCAAAAGTCACGAAGTCGTCTCTCGACCCCTCTTTAGGCGCCTTCCCCCAGCAACAGATGGGGCGATTAGACAAAATCTGCGACCGGTCTGTCACCAAAGTCTCTTCTCAGCCTGCCTACAACAGAAACAAAAAGGAGCCCACACATCCACAGTTACGCCGGATGTTGGCCGCTACACATCCGCCCGGTACGGCCTACGACCAGGATGGCCGGGGTTGACATACATAATTTAGCTAGAAAAGCCTCTCTCGTACTCGTAAATAGGAGAAACATCCTGTGCGTTCGGATGTGGTCCTAGTTACTCCATACTGACTAAACCATGTTTGCCCGTTGTCTCGGGATGAGGGATCAAACTACGTCGCCGTAGGCTTGGGAAGATATTGCAACTTACGAGTACGAATCCTTTCCATCGTATTCCTTTTTTCTGCATGTTATTTTCGATTTCTTGCCTGTCTAAGTTTCTGAAGCCTGTCTTGTCCTAGCTCTTTCGGCGTGCCTGCGTCCATTAAAGAGGCTGTGGCAAGGTCAGATCATACCTGCAAGCTACGTCGTATGCTTTTGACGCGAATATTTCTTGCCCCGGGTTGAGAAAGACACGTCTCTCTCTCATCAGTACTTTTTGGGGGTTTTGTGGGAGATCTAGTGGGTTTACAACTCGACTAGGACCTGGACTAGCGAATGGCTCCATCTCCCTGCGTCCTGCTATTTTCTGGCGGGAGGAACTACGGGGCATCTCGCGCCTCGTATAACCGTAAGGATGACCCGACAACCTCTCCCTGCAAAATATGAAATGTAGACGTAACAAAGCTCCGTCTTCAAACGAATGCGGGTTGTTGGCGTCGCGCAGATATGTGGTCCATGTGAGAGTGAGACAGCTCAATTTCCGTATCCAGTTTGGGGCGAGTGCTTCATACGGGCTGGACAAAAGAATTAAATCACAAAAGTAATAAAAAATAAGCAGCTAGATGATAGGGTCCTGCACGCAAGAGCTGTAGCCTTTTGTCCACATATTTTTGAGCTGTCTCGTCCCTTCGCTTCGGCACGTATAAGCACGCTGCTGAACTTCACGATCGTAGCAAAGTGTTATTGCCCTGCTGAAATGGAAATGACCAGCATACTCCCTGCTAGAGGAGATGCTAGCTCAGTCACAAGCAGATGAGCATAATTAAAGCAAACGCCAACGCCGGATTACATATGTTCGTGTTGCGTACAACAAGCATAAAATATCGCGTCACGTCTGAGTAGAGCATTTTTGAATCTGGGAGTCTGGAAGAGAAAATAAGTAAACCGAATCTCACTTTGGTTTCATATCATACAACATAATATGAGAACCAAACTCTGTTTCTCATGGGCCGTGTATCGCTAACCGGTGTACAAGGGGAGCTGAATCTTAATACGCCTTAACAGCTAGGAAACAAGACACATACAAGAAACATATCACCATCCAAACTGAGATTGATCCGTGACTGGTGCTGTTTCTACTGAGCTCGTATTAGACAACGCAAAAATCAGATTGGACTTCGTAGAACACGATGTATGGCTGACGTACGACTATGTTAGGTGGCTTGGGTACCTCTGCGAACGGTGCAATAGACAAAGACACAGTAAAGTATCCCCGCCTGGCAGTAGTAGAATACGAGTTCACCGCTGTTTTCTACCTATGCATACGCACATAGGTACTAGATAATGGACTAAATGGACAAGAAAACAGCATACAAGTGTCGTGGGAATGGGAACCGCTCCTAGTATCTTCGGGTCTGTTTTGAGGGACATAAGATCAACCGCAGAACTCGAGTGACACAGTTACGGAGGCAAACGGTGCTCTCGCCTGCCACTGTTGTAGCACCCGGTTGCAATCTTTACCAAATCGAAAACACGCACGTAAAAAAGTGATTAGAATTTCTCATTAAGGTATCCGTCTGCCTCCAAGAAAACGCCGATGTCCGAAGTGCATGATGCAAACACGAACCGACCGAAACAAAACAATCGAATAGATAAACAAACCCAAAAAAAGGAGAGGGAGTGAGCGTGTAGGTGTGACTGTGTGACAGGAAAACCCTCGCAGGTCTAGAGGTGGGCGAGAGAAGGAGGCGATGCGGCTCACAATGGCTCGCTGGAGATCGTCATGCTCTCCTGTCCGGGCAGTCCTACTTTCCCAGAACCAAGTGCAAGCCAAAACGAAAGCAAAAGAGGAACTGTCCTCATTTGATGCCTACCTGCACATCTTTCGGTCACGTATTGATACCCGCGCCCTCTACATCCAGCCCAATCGCCTAGACCTCCTTCAGAACGGGCGCGTTTGCTAGTGGTACCCGGTGCCATAGGCGATGCGGCTTTGGGGCTTCGCAAGGTCGTCGAAGTAGGGATGGTTGCAGGCCTGCTTGGCCGAAATCCGGCTTGCGGGATCGTAGATGAGCATAAGCTCCAGCAGCTCCTGGCCGAGTGACTCGAGGTTCGCGCACACTGGTGTGTCCCGGTCCGGCTCCCACTTCGGGAACGATGCCTTAAAGTCGGGGTAGGCCGTGACGCCCGGCCAGATATCCTCATCAGGTGTGCCGAGGAGGCTGGACGGAGTGTGTTAGCATCAGCATCAACAGACATCGGGCTGCGTCGCCAGCGGACGATCGTATACGTACCGGAAGATCTTGAAAATCTCGTCAATTTCCGAGTCGCCAGGGAACAGCGGCTTCCGCGTGGCCATCTCAGCAAAGATGCAGCCCACGGACCACATATCAACGCCCGTAGAGTACTGGTGACCGCCGAGCAGGATCTCAGGAGCCCGGTACCACAGAGTGACGACCTCGTGAGTGTAGGTGCGCAGCGGGACGCCAAAAGCGCGGGCCAAACCAAAGTCTGCCAGCTTGAGGTTGCCGTCCTTGTCGATCAGCAAATTCTGGGGCTTCAGGTCGCGGTGCAGGATGCGATGAGTGTGGCAGTAGCGCACGCCTGAGCACAGCTGGCTCATAAACTTCTTGATGATGTCGTCGCCGAGGCCGAGATGCTGCAGACGCGTGCTAGTGCCCTCCGGCAGCGTTTTTCCGCGACCACCATCCGAGACGGGCAGGGCTTCCATGTACTTCTTGAGGTCAAGGTCGAGGAACTCGAACACCAGATAGAGCTTGTGGCCCTCGGCATGGACAATGTTGAACAGCCGCACAATGTTGGGGTCGCGCATTTCCTTCAGGAGGCTGATCTCGCGAATGGCTGTCGATGGAACGCCCTCGTCTTCGGCTTCTAGGCGGATCTTCTTGAGGGCGACGATGCGCCCGCCGGCCGAAAGATCACGCGCTTTGTACACAACGCCATACGTGCCTAGTTGAATCCGGCGGTCAGTCAACTGTCACGCTCCTCTTTCACGCATTGCCCCCTCAGCGACATTCCCGCGGGCCCAAACGACTGACCTTCACCAATCTTCTCGAGTTTCTGGTAGTTATCCATGGTGGGTGGCGGCTGTCTAGAAATACTGGCTCGTTGGATATCTCGTCTGAACCTGGCAATGATTCAGTTTTCGGGGCGATCTGTTCGCTCAGTTTAGTCTCTGCAAGGGCAAAAGACAGAAGCTGACGGAGACGAAGAGAGATAGATGCAGCAGAAGAAGGGGGCGAGCAGGCGGCAGGCTTTGGCTCGAAATGTGGTAGCGGAATTGAGGAATGAACGAGGACAGAAACGACGTCAAGCACGACAGGCTTCAGAGGCAGTGGGCCATGTCTCAGAAAAGGCAAAAAGGGTTAGTAACAAAAAGGCCGAAGGACGCTGGGTTCACCGCAAGGTCTTCGGGGCGACAGATAGACGGTGCAGCAGCGGTTCGAAGGAGTGGGCAAGGGGAAAGGCCGAACAAGAACACAGCAATAATAATGAGCCCGCTTTCTGGTTGCTGGGATTGGCGCCGTTGACGGGTGAGATTGGGCGTGATAATTTCTTCCAGGGCAGAACAGCCAGTGCTATTTATTTATTTACTATTTATTGTTTACACTGTCCCGTTCGTTAGTAAACCGTGCAAAACTAGGGATGGCGGGGTTCAGGGGGCGCTCGTACCTGGTAAGAACGCCGTTGGTGGCTGAAAGAGACGCGTCCAGCCGCGTCCTGCTTATCTTATCGGCCAACCCCCCATAGGCGGGGCAACTGGGTTAGCCCCGAAAAGTCGTTCAAGCTTCACATCGACAGAATCCGGTCTTGCTTCTGGATCCGCCAACAATACCGCCTGCCCACGAGCACCGCCTTTCCATGGCCGGCGATATTACGACTCTGGATGCGCATGAACAGCCATCCGACTATCTTCGAAGCCAATGGAAAGCCTACTCGCGCGCGTCTCCAGAAGATATTGCAGCTGACGGTGACATTGACGAGATCGACGACCCTTCGAACCCGGTGCCTTTCCACGTTTATGGGTCCCTACCGGCCGCAAAAGTGGCAAAAGCCTTTGAAGAATTTCTCTCACACGGGAGCGATGGAGTCGAGGAACGTAATGGGGAAGGATACTCCCCAGAGTCAATAGCCCCCGAGGCAGACGTCCCCATTTACTTCCACCCTCTTTTACCAGGTATCTCAATGACCTTTGTCCTAGAAGCAAGTGGCAATCTCACAAAGGCTGGTTTTAACAGTCGGGAAACATATAGGGCTTCTCATTGTGCCGTCCCTGGTACCACCCCAAGTCCAAAAATGCCTTCTCGACCGCATGGTCCACCGTGACCTAAGCTCTCCTCGTCATCAAACAAACATGCACCTCCACTACGAACTTCCCTATCCCGAAAACGGCACCTCGTTCTTCTCCTACCCCCCAGAAGACAGCAACAACAACACCACCGCACCGTCTGTTGCATTCACTCCCAAGGACCCGTCCGTCCACCGCCCTCTAACCGTCCAACAAGTGCTCAACCGCCGCCTTCACTGGGTTACGCTGGGCGGACAGTATGATTGGACACGACGTGTATACCCAGAAGGCGAAGAAGCTGGCGAGGAAGAGCGCATCCCGTCGTTCCCCCCAGACCTTTCCAAGATGTTGGCTAGCCTGTTTCCCCAGACAGAGGCCCAGGCCGCGATTGTCAACTTTTACACACCCGGCGATACTATGATGATGCACCGTGACGTTTCGGAAGAGACGGACAAAGGATTGATCAGTCTAAGCATCGGTTGTGATGCCCTTTTTATGGCAGCTCCTACAGGTGAATTCGCTACCCAGAAAGACCCTGCCGTTGAGGCAACGACAACTACAGAGGGTCTTGACAAAGACAAGCCTTATGTTCTACTGCGCTTAAGGTCGGGAGACGCGATGTATATGACTGGCCACGACCGGTTTGCCTGGCATGGTGTTCCCAAGGTAATCAAGGGAAGCTGTCCAGAGTATCTCGCCGAGTGGCCCGCTGGAGAGCATGCCGATGGCCGTTACGAAGCATGGCGTGGCTGGATGCGCAACAAGAGAGTGAACTTGAATGTGCGCCAGATGAGAGATTAAAATCGACACCAGTGTCAAAGTACGCCTGGCCGTTTGAAGACGAATATGATTCTGCTGCTGCATATGAGCTACGGCAGACATCGCTTTTTTTTTTTTTGAATAGTAAATTGCATTTGCTGGGAGTGTAAGTGGTTAAATGGCTCTGGGAGATATCGCTATTATTCAAGTGTAGAAATGTACACTGAAATGATTGTATATACATGCGAAATGACACTGTAAACCTTTCCAAAGCACACCTACGAAAGCTATACGCCAGGAATCACTTCAAGAGCTGTCATCGTTGTCTTGGCTCAAAATATGAACGAGGCTGTTGATGAGGTTTTCAGGCCCATCCTGTCCAAACTTATCCGAGGGCCCAAACACACCAATGTCTAATTGTGCGCCTCTTACTGCCACTTCGATGTCAATTGCATCCTATGCGATGTTAGCTATCTGGTGAAATATTATGAGAATGATAATAATAGACTCACTTCATATGTGCCACGAACACAGTTGCTCTTTAGTCTAGGGTAAGAATTAGGACTCTTATTGGTTGGGGCAGATTGAGCTAGTCCCTCTGTAGCAGATGTGTGGTCGATTTCCTCAAGTGCTATGACCTGACCGGTCGTTGTTTCTGCTTTATCTGGCTCTTCGTCCGACAGAAGGAAGTTGACAAAGGACCCGACAGTTACCCCAGTCCAGTCTTGAATATTCCACAGACCAACTGTAGAAGGCGGTGGTGAATGTGGCCTAGATGGAGCAGATATGGCCAGAATGTCTTTCTGTATTTGGCTGGCTAGATGCACCAACTTGTGCTGTGCCGGCTGGATAACACGAATTGGCGCCAGGCAAAGTGTCGGATATCGTAAAAGACTGTTGGTGCTACCGTCTTCAGGAGCTGCACCCGTGCGGTTCGCTAGATAGACACCGAAAACTCCATCGTCTTGCGGGCGGTTCTGACACAATAACTTCGCATAAGCAGCAAAGAATATGCTTTGGATGCTTAGTCCATGCACAGCGGCCAATATGCGCAGAGCCGATATGTCTGCTATCGCTGCTGGCTGGAACTGGGATGAGCGACCATATGAACCTCGAGAAGATGTGGCCTCGGGGGTCGACACCTTTACGTCGCTAAACATTTGGGTCCAAAATATCCTTTGCTCCTCGTAGGTAGTCTTAGAATACTGCCGTAACGAGAATTTAGACCATGCAGAAACTCCAACATCTTTGTCAGGGCTTGCTGATTGGCCCGTCGAGTGCGAGCTGCCACATAGTTCTCTGAATCGGAGAAGCACCGCGTCCAATGAGATGGCATCGTACAGAGCATGGTGTATCTTGAATGACACCAGGAATGCTTCACTGTTGCCGTCAGGTACCACTGAAAGATAAGCAAACGAGCGCCTCGAAGGTAGGGCAGGCCACTCAGAATCTTCCAAAGGCTCCTGGGGCGCTGAGAGAGGCCGGAGCACTACCTGAATAACAGGGGTCGACCTCGAGGTTGTGGCAACAAAATCTGTCCGTAGGATCGGATATTCCATACACAAAGTTGTCCATGCGAGATAAATTGCTTCTCGATCCACGCCTGATAGACGATAGCGGAAATCTGAGAAGAATACCTGGCCTTCGGTATGCTGCCACACACTGATCATGTGTATCTGCATTGCTGTTGCTGGAAGAACAACTTGAACGGCGTGAATATCTATTCCCGCCTCTCGAATCACCCTTTCGGAATCCAGGGAGGCCAGGAGAGCTTCCCCTTCCCGGATGTGGCTGGCGATGGCGATATCCGTTTTCTGCCCTTGTTGACCAATGGCTTCGGAAATTGCAGCCATTTCCTGAATTGAGCCTGCAGAGGTCAAATCACGGACCCCCAAAGATACGTGATGAGTCTTCTGTAGGAGTGTGCTGACTTTGATGGCGCTAATAGAGTCTAGCCCAAGATGATACAGAGTTTGACCAGTCTTCTTGATGGAATCCTCCGGCAATCCGGATACAGCAGACAAAGTAGATCGGATCGCAGATTCTGTCTCGGTCCATGTGGCAGCTTGCATCTCATCCTGGCCGATTTCGATATCATCGTGACAGGATCTCTTCGGCGTAGTAATTGAAAATGTCGGTAAACCGCAGACAGACACACCGTCATCTTCGAAGCTTAGAACACCGGCGTTGTAGGTTGACGCTACAGGAGCTTTAACAAAAAACCGCAACACCGCATCGAGTTTCTGAAGCAGGCGTGCGGCTCCTTTCTCTGTGACATATGAACTGTCACAAGCCGTCGTCCACACAAGTTTGTCGCCATCAAGATCGCTAAGGACTTCCATTTCAACACAGATGGGGTACTCGACATCGGCGATTCCTTGTATGGAACGCATTAGTGGCTCCTTTTTGTTACTGTTAGAGTCTGTTTCAGAGTCGCCATCGTCGAGTCTCTTTTGAAGGATGAAAAGCGTGTTAAAAACACCACCTTGGCCATGGAAATCATCTCTGTCCACATGTCGTTGTGCTTTCCGCAAAGGGTAGTGTTGATATTCCTGAACACTAGACATATTTGTTTGCATGTACCGCAGGAGGTCTGGGACAGTGCCGTGAAGTACTGCTCTTATGGGAACAGTATTCATAGTTGGGAACATGAAGCTCTCTGTGCCTTCGGTATCCCTTCCTGATAGAACAACACCGAATAGTACATCGAGAGAACCCGACAAAGTGGCCAGCGTTGCAGCCCAGCAAGCTTGTCCCAAAACATGAAGGCCTGTTCCTTGAGCTTTGCAGAAATTTAAAATGTCTTTGACTGGAATGGAAGAAATCTTTTCGGCACGAACGACTTTCTTTTGCTCGTCGGGCAGAAAATCGGTTGTTTGGGGCTTAACAAAAGTCGGCTGCGCACCAGCCAAAAATCCACTCCAGAAATTGTCGGCTTGAGACCCGGAAGACTGAATAATATGCCCAAGTTGGCGGACGTATGATGGCTGCCAATCCTGTGCAGCTGCCGTCATCTCGCTGCCATTTTCGTAGGCCGATTCAATTGCCTGGTGGATGAGACCCAGTGACCAGCCGTCATATAAAGCATGCGAAATGGAGATCACAAGGTACCAGCGTTGTGGCAGGGAAGAATGTGCAATGGCAAGCTGGAAGACGCTCTGTCCTCCCTGAAACATGGCTGCTTTCTCCCGAGCTAGGGTTGTGATCTTGACAAGGTCATCAATGCTGTTGATTTCATGCTCAGCGACGCCAACGGTGCTTTTCTGGACCACCTGACAATATGCCATATCAAGGTCCGGGCTGTCGATGTGCGCAAAAGTCGTCCGGAGAATTGGGTTGTTCCTGGCCACGGTGGCTAGTGCTGCCTTGAGTCTTGCCACGTCCGTCCCATCCGCAAGTCCGACAATGTCATGATTGAAATAACGCGTGAATTTGGATTGGATCATATCGGCAACCATTGCCTCTTGTAGTGGTGTTGGCGGCAAAATGAGTTCTACTTCTGAAAGATCGTAGTCCGATGCCGAGAGATTTTCTCTCAAGGACTTAATTGTCGAGTTGATAGCGGCATCTGCCTCGGAGTCCTTGTGGCTAGAAGACGCTCCTTGCTGAAGACCATTTGACGAGAGTGTGCCGATAGTGTGGAGAAGCTCGGCGATACACTGTCCGCGGATTAGCTGACCACTCGTGAGTCGGATTCCAGATTCTCGCAAGCGAGCGGACAATTTGATTGCGTCAACACTGTCCAGTCCGAGCTCAAGAAGAGTGGTGTTTTGTTGGATTGAAGTTATGTTTGCTCCGCTTAGAGAGGCCATCTCAAGCCTCAAAAGTGTCGCTTCATGGCTCCATGCGAAAGCAGACTGGTCCTCTTTTCCAGCTTTCTCATGGCTTTGGATTTCTGGATAGTGGTTATTCTGCGGCTGCAAGACTTGGGGCAGTTCAAGGTGCTCATTGCCGTAGTCGAAAACAAGCTGTTGCGGGTATTGTGCCATCGACACCATGGCGCTCCCAAACTCGGTGAGAATTTTATGGAGACCAGCTTCATCAGCAACCCCTTGTTTAGCAACTAGGAGGAGCTTCAAGGAAGCTGGAACTATGCCTTCGGTGCTGGAGGTTCTCTCCTCGTGAAGAACAACTTCGAGAGCTAGCGGATAATCGGCGTGCGTTTCTGTCTCTTGTTCTTTCCACAAGACAGAAATTTCTTGGAGGTTTGTTGCAAATTGGAAGGACAGCAATACGTCAAAAAGAGGCTGGCCTGGCGAGCGCCATTTTTGTATGTCGCGAAGTGGCACTTGCTGAAAAGGCAGAGTAGATGTGTTGTATACATGACAAGCTTGAACAAGAGAAGCCCATGTCTCTCCAGTCGTGTGTGGCACATGGAAAGGGAGAGTATTGAACAGCGGACCTGCCACATTGTCGGCATCATCAAGGGTGTCAATCGAACGGCCTGAAAGCACTAGGCCAACAGTAACATCCCTGTTGTAAATTTGGCGAAGAACTGACAACCAGAGGGCTTGAATGAGAGCTGAATGGGTCACCCCCAAAGATGATCTGAGGCTATCAAGAGCCCCAAACTGAAACTCATGTTGGGCACTGATGTCTTGCGTGCTAGGAAGTTCCTTATAGAGTGGAGGAATCGGATGGAGAACACTCTTTTGAAGGCGCGTCTCCCAGAAAGGACGACAGTAATCGTAGTTCTGAAGTGGCCCTCGTATCAATGCCTCTAGGAATGTTGGCCCCTCAACAAACCAGCTTTCACCTTTGACGTATGCGTCAGTGACTTGCTTCAGCAACAGGTCAAGGCTGATAGCATCATATATGCCATGGAAAATATGCATGACAATACTATTGCCATGGTGCAGGAGCTCGAATGGCCGGGAAATAGTGTCATCTTGATTCTCCTCGATCCATTTCTCTCGCCGCTCAACAATGTATGCACGAAGATCTCGGTTAGCATCACTGAGCTCTATCCATGGAAAATCTGGAGACTTCAGTGCAGCTTGAACAAAGCCATCACGCGTAGCAACAAAGCGAGTTCGAAGAATAGCTTGTGCGTTGAAGACCTTTGTCCACGCCTGCTTGATGATTTCTGCAGAGACCTCTTCTCGCAATGAAAAGATGAACTGATTGTAATATGTCTTTCCATACTCTGGACTCGACCTGGAGCGAGATATGATTCCTTGCTGAAGAGCAGAGCAGGGAGCAATGTATTCGATCTGATCATGTCTGACACCGAGAGCTTCGTAGACAATGGTCGCATTTCGGTGTTGGCAAGCATCAATGAGAAGGCGGGATTCTAGAGAAGAGCTCAGATTGCTACTGGTTCCTTGGGATTGCAGTGTGTCAATCAAGTCACTGATTGTAGGGTGTGACAGAATGAGCGACGCAGTTGCTTGGAGGCCTGCCCGTTTTAGGGATCTGGAGAAACGGAGGACAGAGATGGAGTCAATGCCCAGCTCAAAAATGCTTGTGGTCAGATCCAAGGACTCATTGCTACCAAGAATGGAAAGCTGCCGCAGAGTATTGAGGAGGATTGAAGCTGTAGGGCTACTCAGAGGATCTTGTTCGTGGGCAGAGCTTCCATGAACACCTGCAGTCACTAGACGCTCTTCGGGTGTCAATGTGCTAAATAGCCGCTTCAGCTCTTTTGCCTCCGCCTTGTTGTTTGCCGACAATGGCATAAATTGTAGCTGAGCCACATAGGTTGGCACCATATAGGGAGGCAACCGATCTCGACAGGCCGCTTTGACTTTCTGGGAGAGCACAGCCGCGGCTTCGTCGGAGGCTATCTGAAGGGAATCCAGATCTCGAGAAGTAAGACCAAGACTGTCGGAATCGCCCCCTACAACAAAAGAGACCAAAAAGTCTTTGTTGTTTTCCGTATCCCGTATCACCAATGTAGCCACGTCGGCGATCGTAGGGGTGACACCGAGCCTTATCGCATGGTTGATTTCTCCAATCTCCAGCCGTTGCCCACGTAGCTTAACTTGATCATCCGCCCGCCCAAGAAAGTCGAAGCAGCCATCGTAGAGTAGTCGTACCAGGTCGCCTGTGCGATAAACTCGTTCGCCGTATCCAGGGTGGTCTTTTTCTCGAAGAGTAGGGAATCGATCGTTTGTTAGATCTTCGCGGTTCAAGTACCCTTTACCTACTAGTTTTCCCGAGACACACAGTTCTCCGACGCCACCCACGAGCACTGGCACTTGCGTCCCTGGCTTGAAAACAAACGATCCGACGTTGGGGAACTGTCTGCCAATGTTGGATGCCCGGCCATTTTTAGGCACTTGTGGGAAAGATGTCACACCAATAGTTGCCTCAGTTGGTCCGTAAAAGTTGTGCACTGCGCCGGTTGGACCCCAGCTATCTAGCATCTCTTGTTTCAAAGGTTCGCCTCCTGTGATGAACACACCGCGGCAGAGACTTGGGACATCCTTTGGGTCTAGCAAGCGTCCCAGACTTGGCGTGAGGTCAATGTGCGTAATGGAGAGTCGGGAAATGGTTCCCGCAAGATCTTCCAAGATGAGATCTCGAGGGGCCCCGACTAGCACTAGACCAACAGACCAAGTCCAGTACTGTTCAAGCACAGATACATCAAAGTGGAACGATGCAAATTGCAGCCATCGCGAAGTCTCGTCCCAGTGATCACAGAAAAGCACCTGAAATGCTAACATAGCCTGAACCGCATTCTCGTGAGTGATAGCGCAGCCCTTGGGGGTTCCCGTAGTACCAGATGTGTAGAGACAGTAACAAATGTCACTGGGGAGTGTCTCCCTTTGAGGCGAGAAATTACTGTCAGATTGCAGCTCCTCGCCTTTAGCCAATTCGGCATCGTCGATACCAATGATAGGCAGCCCAGGATCTGAATCAAAAAGCCCATTGTCAGCAGTTGGGTGCTGTGCCCTGGAAGAGTCAGTCAACAACAACACCGATCCAGAATCTTGAAGAATGAATTCTTTTCTAGACGGTGGTGCACCAGGGTCCAGAGCTAAAAATGAGCATCCAGATTTGAGGATGCCAAGAATGGCAAAGAAAGCCTCTGGGCATTTGTCGAAACAAATAGCGACAATGGATCCCGGCTCAGCGACGTGCGACACTATTTGAGCAATGGCGTTTCCACGACAATTTAGGTCTGAATAAGACCAATCCCGAGCAACAGGCTGTCCAGAAGGATCAAATGCCGTTACAAATTGAAGGGCTGTTTTCTGTGGAGTTGCACGAGCTTGAGCTTCTACAAACTCATGCATCAGTTTGATGTCTGACTTCAATTCTGCCTCTGCGGCTGGGAGTGCGCTGTAAATAGATGGCTCCGATATCACAAGATCGTCTTCCGTTGCATCGGGATAAAGGACCAGGTGGCGGACAATGGCATCAAATTGTTCCAAAAGAGCCGAAGCATGCTCAACTGGCAGCACGCTAGCGTCGAATGTGACCTGATAGCTCAAAATATCGCTTGGCCCTAGAATGGCTTCAAGTGAAATTGAGTAGTCGACAACGGCTGTTTCATCGACTATCTTCCATGGGTGTGTCGGCTGTCCTGCCTTCTCTTCTGCTGAGTCTGACTCTAACTTCTGGTAAACAAGCAGTGTGTCAAAGCAAGGAGAGTCAGACTGGCCAATCCACTTCTGAATTTGGTTCAAGGGGATGTGTTGTGACTTCTGAAGTAGAATGTTGAACTTCATTAATTGTTTCACAAGTTCGCGATTCGATCGCGTATTCTGAACAAGAACTGGCAACGTTGTAAGACACGGAAACGCTGCGCTCATTGTTGACTCGGAATTTCGCCCAGACAATACGGATCCAAAGGCCACATTCGAATCGCCAACGTAAGAAGAGAGAATTCGTGACCATGCTGCCTGCAAAATAGCGTGCATGGTGAAGCCTGATTTGGTGATCGCACCCTCTAATATTGACAATGATATCGCGCATGATTTTGTAGCAGTGCCAATTTGAAGGGGTGCGACCTTTAGGGGAGTAAGAACTGGGAATTTGTTGACCACCAGCCGGGATGCTTGGGCTTTCCAGGACTCCGCCAGGCCAGAAGTCTCTGAAGTAGCCATAGATACCTGGTGAAGAATGTCTGATACAGCATGCTCGGTTGCAGGCACAACCTTAGGTTCAGAACCAATGACGCTTCCAGACACACTATCCAAAATCAACCGCAGGCTTGAGGCGTCATAAAGCGCGTGATGTATTGCCAGGTGGCAAAAGACGGTCCCAGTTGTGCTGTCTTCGACAATAGCGACTTGCCATGGTGAACTTTGCATGCGGAGGAGCGTTCCCTCCACAGATTTCTCACTCCACTTCTTTAGATCAAAGCTATCGCCTTGATTGGCGTAGACGACGTGGACGTTTGTCCGACTTGACATTGAAGCTGCTGGGGATAGTTGCACCATGGCAAATGGACAAGGAGATCCATCATTGCCATCTGAATCAATGGGGATGAACCCCGTCCGGAGCATAGGAATGAAGCTGGGAACATTGCGCCAGGCAGCTGCCCAACTGTTGGCGGAGAGACTTGTGGTAGCCTGGAAGGTAATGAAATTGAAATAATGTTGGCCATTTGAACGTAGGAACTCAGCAATGAGCCCAGACTGTAGAGGTGTGCAAGGAAGCACAGCCTCGATATCGCCATCAAGGAATCCAATTTTATCAACGGCGGGCTGAGCAAGGGTTTGAAATTCCGCGAAATCGTAGCTCGCAGGAGAAGGATATGGGGAGGCGGTTGTGGTCGTTGAATAATATGTTGACGAAGCTGGGTTAGGAGAAGATGCTCTTGATGCAATAGATGGATTAGAAACTGGAGCTGTGGGCGCTTTCGTGATAAATTGGCTCAAAGCTCGGCAGCTGGGAAACTCCATGACATCTACAGCCGACACTGACAACCCCTGTTTCCGCAGAACAAAGGCAACCTGAACTGCTCGGACGCTGTCGAGGCCTAGCTGGTAAATTGTCGTGTCCTGTCGGATAGTTGCAAGAGGAATCCCCGACAATTCCGAGAAAACAGACCGCAAAACTGACTGAGTTGTCGTCCAAATCTCTTCAGGCTCAGAACTAGGCTTGTGGATGTCTTTTCCACTTTCTCCTCTCGCTTGAATCTCAAAACAGAGTCCGAGTGTATCGAGTCCAACTCTCAGGCTAGCCTCAAGGTCGTTGCTGGTTGAAATCTGAGATGATGAGTAGGTCAAAATAGTCTTCGTCGTATGCTCAATCAGTTCCAAAACGAGAGAAGCGGCCTCGGACGAAAAGTGTGTCCTAAGCAAAATATGACATTAATAAAGGTCAACCACTGAATTATCATATTACCATATTACAGTCTTGCGCTTACCCATCGAAATGCAATTGAACACTGATTTGATCTTTCGTGGGAATTGGTGACACTTCACACACAAGGGGAATCTAGAATCCGTTAGCTCAAGAATGGTGAGAATATCGCTGCATTTTCTTACATCCATTTCCCCACCATCACGTTCTAGAGCCCAGATAGTCTCGTTCAGTGGTCTTGTCTCTTGTTGAAGGAGTAACAAGCTGTGAAAGAGCCGACTTCCACCTCCGTATTGTCTTTGGAGGTGTCGCAGCGGTGTGAACTGGTGAAACACCATATCAGGATTCAGGGCCTGGAAGTATGCCATGAGATCTTTGCTGGAACCTATGTCCGACAACTTCACCCGTAAGGGAAGTGTATTGAAGCATGGCGCAACGAGTCGTTCCACACCAGCAAGTTCCAAGGACCGGCCGCTGTACACATTCCCGAAGCAAACATCGTTGCTGTTGGTCAATAAACACCAGACAGATGCCCATATGCTCTGAAAAGTAGAGAGCAAAGAGGATCCTAGCTCTCTTGATCGCTCTTGGATGGTGGAAAGCGGCATTGCCAACGCATGACTAATAGTGCCTTTATTCCCTGCAACTTTTGTTTGGTTAGGCTGGATTAGGACCGAATGGAATTCTGACAGTTGACTCTTCCAGAAGGATTCCGATGTCTTCGGCAGCGAAAGTGCCCGAGCCAAAAATGGATCAAAGCGAATAGGGGCTTCTAAGGGAACTTTGTGTTCACCAACTAGCTGCTCGATCTCGAAAAGAAGCCAACCCATCGCTTCGCCATCATACATGGCATGATGACAAACAAACGAAAGATAGGAGAGACCAGAATGGTTGATAATAGCAAAGGAGACTGGAGGCTGGAATGAATCGACTGGGGTCGCAAGCGTTTCGATGTGATCATTTATGAAGCTGTCCAGAGACTCTGCCGTGCTTTCATGCTTCGAACTTAGATTAAGCCACGGAACATCGTAATCAGCCAGAACAACCTGTGCTATAGGGTGCTCTGCAGAATCGGTAGTGACAAAACAAGTGCGGAGAATTTCATGGCGTCGGCAAGCTTCAATCCAAGCACTTTGAAATTTGTGTTCCAGTACGTGCAGCTTAAAAAGCATGCGGTTGATGTACGACGTACCCCTTGATGGCGACACCAACATGGCTTCTTGCAGCGGTGTGCATGGAAGCACCTTTTCGAGGTGCAGCTGTCGCAATTGTAGATCCATGGCCAGCTTAGACAAGAACGAAGCAGAGTACACGTCGAGAGAATACGGCGATGCTGCTCTAGGTATAGGTGTGGCTTGCTCAAGTAGCTTGGCTAGACGGGCAACAGAGGCATTCTTTAGGATATCCGAAATAGCAACCCGGGCTTGAAAGCTCTTCTGTAACATTCGAGATACTCGAATGGCAGATATTGAGTCTAGCCCGAGGCTCACAAGAGGCGTCCAACGACCAATAGTTTGTATGTCGGCACCGAGAGCTTCGGATACACACTGAGCAACTTTCGCTTCTGTCTCTGGTAGTTGGAAATCTCCTGCTTCTGTCACTCTAGCTTTACCGGCAGAGTTTGTAGTCAAATGAAGCAGTTCTCCGTGCAAGCCTTCAAACATAGTCTTGAGCGTTGCCTTGTTGACTTTTCCGGCTGGCGTGACTGGGATGGCTGATATGGGAATTGCATAGGTAGGAACCATGTATGACGGAAGCCGTGATGACAGGATGTGGAAAAGACTCTCAATAGTATTAGATTTCCCTGAATCTCTAAAGTCGAGAAAGCTGGTCGATGACGTTGCAGAAGAGGATGCTGGAAGCCCAGATGGGACAAAGAACGTGACCAGCTGGTCAGAATTTGACGCTTGATGGTGAAGTAGCAGTGTCACAGAGTCGGAAACAATCTGAGACTCTTGAAGGGCTGACCTTATTTCATTTAGCTCAATCCTCTGTCCTCGAAGCTTGATCTGATCATCAACTCGGCCAGTGATAATGAGGGAACCATCCGGCAGCATTCTCCCAATGTCACCTGACCGGTAAAGACGGCCATAGATAGGATGTTGAATGAACTTCTCCGCCGTCAACAGTGGGAGTTTTAGGTAGCCAGCTGCCACTTGGTCTCCGCCAAAGCAAAGCTCCCCTGCAGAGCCAATAGGAACCGGTTCTAGACTATCTTGGTAAAGAACAATTGATGAGGTATTCTCAAATCCAAAGCCGAGATGGCGAATTGTGTCACCACTTGCCATATTCTTGACGGTGCAAATGTTTGTCGTTTCGGATGGACCGTAACCTGAGATCGATTAGTTGTATATACTTCAACAGTAACATTAGTACTCGCGGGAGTAAGTTTCTGTATGCTTACCTTGAAAAAGCCTAGTTGTCCACATCTGGGCGACCTTTTCTGAAAGAGGCTCTCCTGACGTTACAAGGAACTTGACGAGAGGAGTGTTTTGGGGGTCGATCAAAGAGGCAACTGTAGGGGTCATGCTGAGATGAGTGACATTAAGCAGTCGAATTGCTCGCTCCAAGTCATCAAAGAGCACGTCGTTCTTAGCGGAGCATAGACACATTCCATTGATCCAAGTGAAGAAGATTTCGAAGACAGAAACATCAAAAGCCTGTGAGCAGGATTGAAGAAGCCTTCCATCAGCTGGCAACGGATAAATGCGAGAAAGCGAATCTAAATTGCTGCAGATATTCAATTGCGTGACGCACACACCCTTAGGTACGCCCGTGCTTCCCGATGTGTAAATAATGTTCGCTAGTCTTTGAGGATCAATAGGAATGTCGAAAAGATCATTGTCCGTAAACCCATCCAACGCCACGGTCTGTAGATTGATCGATTTTGCAGGCAAATGACGGACAAGATCGTCTTCGGTGGCAGTGTCTGTTAAACATAGCTTGATGAGGGCCTGTTCAAGAATGATGCTGGCTCGGGCTAGGGGTATGGTTGGCAACAAAGGGAGATAGGTACAGCCGGCTTTCAAAATGCCAAGAATACCCGCATAGAGAGAAGTCGACTTTTCCATGATGATAGAGACCACATCTCCAGGAACCGCTCCATTGGAGATCAGAAGTCGTGCAATCCGGTTTGCCTGGCTGTTGAGTTCGCCGAATGTCAAAGTTTCGCAGTTAACGGTGCCGTCTGGGTCGAATGAGGTGGCAAAGCATAACGCAGGGCGATCTGGCATTCTGTGGGCGGCATCCTTCACCAAAGTAGCAAGGTCTGGACAGCCGGCGAGCGAACGGTAGTTCAAGTTGTGGCAAGACAAAAGATCTGCTGAAAAACAAGATCGGGCAGCTTCAAGAGCATCGTCCACATTGTTGACCATGTGATCAATAATATTATGGAACTGGTCGATGAGACATTGAACCTGTGCCGCAGGGAAGAAAGCATCATGGAAGGTGGCTCTGAAAGAGAAACCCGTATCATTCGGCTCGACTTCCCAGAGCAACTTCGTCTCGAGGTAGTCCTGATGCGCCACTTCAGACACAATGCCCTTCGACGCTTGTCGGCTGACAAGCGATTCTTGGTACACAAACAAGAGATCAAAAAGAGGCTGACCAGGCGGCAATCCTACCGACTTTTTGATGCTGGCGAGAGGGAGGAACGAATGCGGAAGAAGTGCCCGATTAGCAGACTGGACGGCACCAAAAAGATCCCGTACCCGACGAGCTTGTGAAAGATTGATCCGAAGAGGCACAGTATGCAAACAAGGGCCAATAATGGACTCGATGCCGTCCAGCGGCAAAGTACGCCCCGAGGCAACCGTTCCGATGGTCACGTCAGGAGTTCCAATAAGAGAACTCCAGAGCCATAACAAGGCTCCCTGAAAGACGGCTTGCGGGGTGCAGTCTAGCTCTTTGGCAAGCTCAATGATCCTATTTGAAGCCAGTGGGCCCAAAAGAGATGTAGTAGTGACGACTTGCGAGCTTGGCTCTTGGCGAGGGTTCAGCTCTAGTGTTGGTGCTGCCTGATAACCAGCCATCAGTTGCGCCCAAAACTGTTCCGCTGCATCTGCTTTCTCAGCTGACAGTGCCTGGTTGTAGTCTGTGATAAGATGGTAGGGTGGGCGCGATGCGACATGTTGTTGGGCCACCAGCGTGCCCAAATCGGCTTTGAGGAGGTCCATGGACCATCCGTCGTAAATGGCGTGGTGGATGCAAATCAAGACACGCAGTCCGGCGGTTTCTTCCCCACCCTCTTTTGGTCGCATGATTTCGATTCTAAGTGGGCGTAGGAAGTCTGGGTCTTCCGAAAGTGTGAAATCTCGCGAAAAAGAGCTGACGACTTTGATCTGGTCGAGTAACGCTTCTTTCCAAACGACTTGAATGAACCTTGCGTTCAGTTGCAAGAATCCCGTCCGTAACGCTTCATTGTTGTGGATGATATTCCGGAGATAACCTTCCACTTTTGTTGCATCTCGCTCGCCTGTAATTTCAAGCTCGACCCAGTTGCAATAAGCCTGAGAATTCGCTTGCGTTTCGGCCAGCATAGAAGTTTGGACAGGTGTGCACTCCGAAGTAAAGTCTATGATGTCCTTCCATGCCAAAGCCTCGGGTAAGGAAGCAATTGCTTCTCGGAGATCAGAAGAGGCATTTTCTGCTGGTTTCAACCCCAATGGATTTTGGTGAGAACGCTCCTCTGCCTGTCGTTTTAGTCGCGCATGTAGTGCCAACAATGTTTTTGAGTCCAGCACATCCACTGCACCACACCCACTATAGCCAGCCTTTCGAACCAAAGACGCAAATCGAATAGATTGCAGTGAGTCCAAGCCGGCGGATGAAAGCAGAGTATTGTCATCCACATTTACTCCAACGACCTCAAACACGATTTCATGCAGCATGCGGTGCATCTCGTCTTTGAAGGGAGTCCGTGGAGGAAGTTTGGACAAATCCGTAGCGGATCCGTCGTGTGATGATATGTAGTCATCATGCAGCCTTCTCCGCTCAACTTTTCCGGAGGCGAGGCGTGGAAACTGCGGCATGAGGACTACATCTCCGGGAATCATAAACCGGGGTAGCCATGATCTGCAAGATTCAAAGATCCTGTCCTCCAGACCGGTCGTGTTTGTCTTCATACCAACGTCACAAAATACCACAATAATGCCGTTGACAACTGAAGCCACGCTGCCGAGGCAGCCACTGGTGCGAAGAACGGCCTGCTCGATTTCACCAAGCTCAATGCGCTGGCCGCGAAGCTTCACCTGGCCGCCAGATATTCGGCCGGAGCACTCCAAAGTTCCCTCTGGAGTGATGCGAGCTTTGTCGCCGGTCCGATATAAGCGCCCATACTTTTCCGTGTCAATAAAGGCAGCGGAAGTTTGCTGTGGGCGGTTGATATAACCACAAGCAAGCTGGAAGCCACCAACAGCCAGCTCCCCAACTTCACCGGTAGGAACCACTGTGGGATTTCCAGGTACGACTTCGCTTCCCTCTTCTGGAATCTCTAAAATGTAAGCCGAAACGGTGTCGAGAGGAAAGCCAATGTTTTTCACCGATGCCGAGCCGTTTAATGCCGGTTGCAGTGTGCTGTGTCATTGTTTCATTGTTAGCGTTCGGCAGGGACGACAGCAAGCATGACAAAATCAAACAGAAGTATGAAATGAAAACCTTACCAATGAATAGCAGCCTCTGTGGGGCCGTACATCGCCCATAAGATGCTGGGCTTATCCGGGCCAGCACCGAATTCCTGTATGACTGGTTCAGTCAACATTTCGCCGATAGTCAGCAGCAGTCGCAGACCTGGTGCATTGGCACGGCTGCGAAGTAAACTGCCAGCCACTGTCGGGGTCAGCTCGCATGCATCCACACTGCGAGCTTGGATAACGGCGGGTAGATCGGAGAGCATGTCCGCACGACTGCAGCTGACAAGAGTAGCGCCTCGGAACCATGGGAAGAAAATTTCAAAGACGGAAACGTCAAAAGTAGGCGCAGCAAACTGTAGAAAGCGGTGGAACTCGGGGATGTGGCGGTGGTGAGCGAGCAAGCTCTGTGTGGCAGCAATATGTGGTACTCCTACGCCCTTGGGTGTGCCAGTTGAGCCGGATGTGTACATAACATAGGCCAGATCGTCGGCAGTGGGGAGTTTGGCAGGACAGAAGTCTGTTGAAGAATCTGGCGCACTGGCATCTGGTATTGAGCCGTCAAAGAGGTGCATGTCGTCGACAAGAATGACTTGCAAAGGCAGGTCAGAAGGGAGCTTTAGGGCTAGCTCTCGTGTCGTCAAAATCACGTCTGCAGCCACATCGTGTATGATAAATCGGATTCGATCCGGAGGAGCGTCCAGTTGAATAGGACAGAAAGCACCGCCGGCCTTGAGTGTGCCCAGAATGGCGATATAGAGCTCTGGAGCTTGGGGTATCAAAATAGGAACCACCAGTTGCCTTTCGGAGGATACTGTGCTGCTCACGTCTGCCTCAGAACCGGGCAGATCGACAGCCGGCGAAGCCACCGAAAGGCCGGGGTGGTTCGGGAGTTTCCGGCCGATCTCAGCAGCCACCGTCTTGGCAGCTCGGTGGAGCTGGGCGTAGGACAGGTTGACATGCCGCCCATCAGAAGCTCTGTATTCGAGAGCTAGAGAGGCCGTGTCCAGGGAACTGATGCTGGTTGCATCGTCGCCGGCTCCGGGAAGAAGGTGATGGAGCAGCTCTGGCCCTGGAAGCTTCTGAGGCTCTGGATTGAGAACAGAGAGCCGTGTGTCGGGCTGCATGTTCAGATACTTTTGCGTGAGCGTGTGAAGGAGAACGTGCGTAGAGTGACAAGAAGCAAGCAAAAATTCTGCGGAACAGAAAACTATGTGCTTTCGCTTTGGCTTGGAGGGAGGCACGGCCACTTCTCCATAACATATACAGCGCCCCTGCGCCTCCGATTATCAGCAATACACAAATGCGATATAGCAGGAACGTGATTGGAGCAGCAGGCTCGCGGTCCAGGGTGCTCAGGGGGCGTGGGGAGACAGTCGTGACAGGACTAGACAAGGGCTGTGCAGCCGAGGTCGTTGAAGCATTGGAAAACAGCAGACTACATTAATGGTGATGTCCGACGGCGGCTGCTGGTTTGCTAATGCGACTACGGCGTATACGTAAGTGCTCGTACATAGGTCGTTGCTCATTCAGAAGGTTCTGTAACTCCGAGACAAGCGCCGCTGCTGACACCGTCCAAAGGTTCGAATAAGTCGGGCAAGTGAGGATTGGGGGTGGCCAGAATGGGAAGGCACGTTGAAGGAGGGGCCAATAGGCAAGAACCGCCCGTCGTACTTTCCGCGCGCCATTAGCGCAGTGGCATGGTGGGAGGCAGGCACTGCACCCGATACTGGGGTCAAATTTATTCGTCATACAAGGTGTGTGCTGCAGGCAAAGGGCAATTTCTGAGCAGGTTTCCGCACTCTCTGCCTGGGTGTCGAGTACTTCGTACGGAGTACATACGAGCCGTAGTGTACACATACATACGACGACACACTCCGTACTTACGACTACAAGCAACACTAGACTGTGAGCAGCGACGTTGGCCGGGCCAAGAGCGGAGCAGCTCCTCCATCTACGACTATGTAGGGAAAAGATGGCCCACTTCACCGTGGGGTCAGCAAGAGGGTGAAAAAGCGAGAGAGAAAACGAGGAAAACGCCGAGCGAGTCGACGAAGGGGGGGGGGGCAGGGCTGTAGCGACTATGGCATGGCTCGGCGTGCGTTGGGCAGCCAGCTAGGCGAGGTCGCAGAGGCGAAGAGGGAGAGGAACAGAAGAAGCAGAAGCGAAAAGAGATGGGCCAACCGCTGAGCCCAGAGGCAGAAGCGAGCGAAGCGACCAGAGCATCGAGACCAGGACGAAGAAGAAAAAATACGCTGATGAATCTAGGGGGTGCGCTACAGCCAGAAGAGGTGTAGTGTGGGCGTGGCGATGGAGAGGGGGAGTGAACCAAGTGATGGAATGATGGAAGGGAAATTGATGGGCGCGAACGGGCCAAACGGGGCCCCTGTCCTTGTCACTTGCATCAGGTTGCATGCCGCCAGCATACGAGTGCGTGCCATACGAGTACACCCGTACAATTTTTGAATCGGAGCGCGCAAGAATGGGGGTGGAGCGGCCGTGCGTGAACTATGAGCAAAGAGAATCTGCAGACAGGAAAAAGCATAATCGGCGGAAGGGCGGCCATGGGGCACAGCTGATCTGCAGTCACTATGTGTGCACTACGTGCATTGTGTGCACTGCCTGCAGCCTAGGACAGCGCTATGCAGACAACCATCTCCTTGCATGAGCTGTGTCGCGTTCTCCGCGAGAATAAGCAAGCCGGCTGACAGCCTAAGTCGGCCAGTTGCTCTCCTCCTCTGCCCCTCTGCCCCTCTGCCCCTCTGCCCCTCTGTCTCCCTTCTACCCTTCCGCACCCGCAAGCGGCTGCCCAAGAACAAGCCGCTGGTCTAGGCCTCGAGGACTTGCAATGTGGAAACACGCCGGCGACGGCTGCCTTGACCAGCGCTGCTCCGTATCCTTGTATGCTGCCTGGTAAAGCATCATCAATGACTACTCGTCCCGTATTTGCTGTCTTCGGAGAGTTCTTGTACTCGTGGAAACCTCTAAGATGCGGATATTGCTGTATCGTTTAGTCATCCGTAGCTTGCGCGTGGGGATGATCTAGGCAGTTTTTTCCGTGTTGGGATCTATCTTTGACGCTCGTTTCTTTTTCTATTCCTCCCACACCCTCCTTGCCTGCCTTGCTATACAAGCGTGCACCTGCATGTGCGCCCCCCCCCTTCCTCGCCTGTCTTGCGCCCGTCACTCCATCTTGACGAATGATTTCGTGAGAAAAGGCGTTGTGATGACTTTTTGCCCGCTTCTCACTGGCTCGTCACTTTTGCCTCTTGCTAGCAGCTCCCGTGGCTTATTTTGTCCCCCATGGCCTTGCTTGGCACGTCGTGACGCCAGGACCACCGATTGTGGGTGTCATCACAAGCGATCGAATAGAATTGCTTGCATATCTGCTGATGTCTATCAAACTCCAATGTCTCGCCGACCATAGGAAGTTCGACCGCCCCCGTCCCCCCTCTCCCTATCCCTCCTCCCGCCCTCCCAACCTTTCCCCCCCCTCTCTCTCTCCATTTTTCCCTCTTTCCAGCCGCAGATACCACTGGCCTTGAGGGGCCGGCTGGGGCAGTGTCGGCCCGCTCAATTACGCCGCCCTGGTTTGGGCAGTTTGTGGTACGACAGTCTGCTTGTTGTTCCGTTAGTCGTTGCAGTGTGCTAGGGGCTATTTTGATATTCCCTTTTGGGCTAAGGCCCCGGCTTGCGCCGGTGTGTAGATGGT
Organism: Graphilbum fragrans; assembly: GCA_001513895.1. Classification (NCBI taxonomy): domain Eukaryota; kingdom Fungi; phylum Ascomycota; class Sordariomycetes; order Ophiostomatales; family Ophiostomataceae; genus Graphilbum; species Graphilbum fragrans. The sequence continues at coordinate 731,576 of LLKO01000003.1, forward strand.
TTTGTCTTTTATTTGTTCAGGTTCATTTCCCGTGGTGGGATACTGGAGGAGACTGATGAATCATTCATTTAGGGCCCAGCAAGGCCTGGTAAGGTTATAGAAGAAGGTAGAAAAGAAAATGAAGTGGGAAAGGAGAGGAAAAAAAACAAAACAACCCAAAAATAACATCCCAGCTTCAAAACAGTATTCGTGCGTAAAACGTCAAAGTACTATAGGCATTGCCATCCATGCCTGCCCTGCTTAAGCTTGGTGCGCACCCACAAACAGCGAGTCTACAATCTCGCCAGAACGGGTGGCCAGAACAGAGAGCAGCGTGTCGCTCAGCTAGAATACATTTGTTAGCCGACACCGGAACTGCGACAGGACCGAGGAAATAGGATAGAGGGGGGTAGGGGACGAAGGGAGAGGTGGAAAGAAAGGGAGGGGGGGGGGGGATGTAAAAGGTAAAAGCAGATAGCAGATAGTGTCTTACCCCGTGAGTGCCCTCGCAGCAGCCCTGGAGCCATACACCCGAGCCAGCGGCCACCGCCCCGGGACTAAATTCGACATGGTAGTCGCGCGAGACTGTGAGCACCTTGGTGCTGGGGGCCTCCGTAGAGTCAGTGGCCGTCTCGACCTCCCAGGTGCCTGGGCCCTGGAAATCCCCCCCAGTGGAGTGCGCGGCCTTGCTCGGCACCTTGTTCGGCAGCAGCGGCCAGACGCCCTGGAGCATCTCCAGGTGGGCGTTTCTCTTGTAGCCTGTAGCTGCCACGATGAGGTCCACGTCGAGCTCTTCGGCCGTCAACGCGCGGCCGTCGACCGTCTCGCCCTCGGCATAGTCTGGCTCCACGAACAGGCGCAGCTGGTCCTTGTCCAGCGTCTCGACGCGTGAGATGCGGGTTCGGCCCAGCAGGCGATGGGGCCACTGGCGCTCATCGGTGCCAAGGGTGCGGCGCTGGTGGTACATGCGCTCGTAGAGAGCCTCGATCAGCTCCAAGCGCACGACACCGTAGTTGGTCGAGCGCGCATCCGTCAGCAGGTCCTGCCGCAGCTTGGGTGGCCGGGGGTAGACCCGGTCCACGTAGCTGGGGTCGAAGATGGAGTTGACGCTGGACGTGTTAGTTGCTTCCGTGTATGGCGGCATGTCCAGCATGGGTGCACGACCGGTATCACTTACAAGGGCGAGTCGTCGCTCGGGCGCAGGAACTCGGACCGCATCACAAGGTAGGTGCTGGACTTGGGGTACAGCACCTGGATGTTGTTGAAGATCTCGGCTGCGCTCTGCCCAGCCCCGACCACGGCCACACGGTACGGGGCGTTGGTGTCGCTGAGGATGGAGGGCACCAGGTGGGCAAACTGGGACGAGTGGATGACGCGGGGGTGCTTGGCCGGCAAGCAGGGGGGCAGGGACGGCTTGCCGCCGACGGCCAGGATGACATTGCGGGCACGGTAGACAGACGTGTTGCCGGTCTCTGTGTTCTTGGACACGACCCGGAACGTCTTGACGGGGGGGCTGCCAGCGCTGTTGGCACCGTTGATGTGCTCGGCCTCGACCGAGACGATCTCGTTGCTGTAGAGGACAGAGTCCGTGAAGGAGCTCGCACACCAGCGCAGGTAGTCCTCGAACTCGACGCGGGCCGGCAAAAAGGTGCCCAGGTTGGTGAACTCGACCAGCCGGCCGTTGGAGTGGAGGTAGTTGACAAAGGTAAAGGCCGAGCGCGGATTGCGCAGGGTGGCCAGATCCTTGACAAAAGAGATCTGCATCTTGGCTCCGGGCAGCAGCATGCCTGCATGCCATGCGAACTGCTTCTGCTTCTCCAGGAACAGCACGCGAGGGGCTTGCTCCACGGCCCTGGCCTCCAGGGCGTCGTGAAGAGCCACCGCAATGGACAAGCTGGCGGGACCAAAGCCCACGCAGATCAGGTCCTGCACCGCATCCGCATCCACCGGCTGCAGGAGGGAACGGACACCCCCGGCTGCCTTGCCGTTGATCTTCCCGTTGACCGCTGCGGTGGGCATATGGCCGTTCGTGTGGCCATTGGAGTGGCCATTGGAGTGGCCATTGGTGTATCCGCTGGTTTGGCCGTTGGTGTGGCCGTTGGCATAGCCGTTTGTGTGGCCGTTGACATGCCCATTGGCATCGCCGTTGGTGTTCCCGTTGATGGTAGCCATGGATGCGATGTTTCTTGTGTGCAGATCAGGAGGAGATAGGGTATGAATTGCACCTGCGACCGAGAGGGGGATCTTCTGTGACTGCGCGTCCGCTCGGGGCAGCTTTTGAGGATAAATGTAGTTGGAGCAGGTAGCCTTAGCCAAGCCACGCACGCAAGTGTGTAAAACAATGACTGATATCCCCGAGGACCTGGTACAAGAGTTTCCCCGTTGGCCGAGGTGGTGGTGTTAGACAGAGCGGAGTGGCCCGATGGCGATCATTCCCCCACGCCGTGCTGTATGTGTTGTGCTTGTGCTTGTACTCGTACAATGTATATATTTTGTTGCCTGACGCTTTTGCCTTTGATAGCCGCTGCCTTTCTGCTCCTTTTATGTGCCCTTTTTTCCCTCCTTCTTCTTCTTTTTCTCCTTCTTCTTCTTCCTAGTTACCGCACTACGTACGCCTTCTCCTCCCTCGGCTCTCTAACCGTACTTTTACCGGCTTTTATGCAACTTTTTCCCAGCTATAAGTCCACTTCTTTTGTCCCTCCTTCGAGTTCGGCCTGGCCAGCTCGTCGTTACCGACCACCTTGCATCATCATGCCCCTGTACTCGTATGAATGGCTTCTTAGCTCATAGCTCCTGTTTTTACTCTAGTAGTTGCAACTCTGATCCTCTCCGAGCCATGCGGCTTGCTCCAGCGGCTTCCTTGGATGTACCGACACTAGATGCAATCAGGGACGCGCTCCGCCATGTGTACCGACATTAAACTCTCCCACGAATCCTTAGCTTGCCAACGTCTCTCTTTGTAACTGCAAAATTATTCCATGATCTGCATGCCACAATGAAAATTTCGTGTCGACACCCTGTACCTTGGATGTTCTTCTCCTTACGTCGGCATATGTCTTACGAGGATTTGGGCTTGGCATTTTGTAAAGCTTGCAACGTCCCAGGCGCTTCCGCCGGCTCTGCCCAGCACTAACACCCAAAAAAGGAACGACTTTCCTAAAGAGCAGAGATCCGCCCCCATCGCTAGAAACGTTGTCGCGTCATTCGTTCATGTAAAAATTGCCCAACTGGCCCGGGAGGGTGGATGGGGGAGACGGTTGGATGGTGGGATAAGCACGCTTCCCGAGACAAGAAATGAGCACCAGGTCAAAAAACCGCTAGTACGAAGACATGGCGAGATGTTGCGGCGTCAGAGCCGTAGGCGGCGTAATCCTCGTACGAAAACACAAGTAATAGTCCCGGGCCTATAGGATTTATTTGCCGTCAAATTCGGCGTATAGGAGCAGCGGCCAGCACCAGTGAACAGGAGCGAATTCCCCCCCAATAGGGTGTGCTGTTCGCTGCTATTAAGGCTTTAGCATGTACAGGGAGCCACGCAATTGGTACGCTGGGTTGGACTAAAATACAAAAACACACCACTGTTTCCGCGATGTAGGTATATGTGTTCCTGTTATAAATCACCCCTGTGTAGCTTTCTAAGTGCGACCCAAGCCGGAGTCTAAAAGATGCTTTAGGAGCCACGGCAACGGCGTGAGAAATTCGGGCAGGCGTCCGGCCGAAAGTACTCGTAGAAGAGGGGGCCAGGAACTAAAGTACCCCGTTCTCTGTTTGTATGTGTGAACGAAGTACATACATACTTGTGTACGTAGAAGGCCCACCGCCGGGCACAAAAGAGGTGGGTAGTTTCTCCATTTTTCGACTTGACAAAAGCAGGGCCAGCTGCAATCCTCAGGCTTGTGTGCTAGCTGTCGTAACTTGCTACAAGCGTTTTGCAGCGGTAGAACACGTTCTGCCCCGAAACATTCCTCAAAGTGGAGAACACAGTGCTTGCACATAGGCGATGTCGGCATTATCTTTAGATCTGATAAGATGGGCCAAGCCCCTAAACCGCCGTCTGTGGACACGGCAAGGATGCTATTTCGCCATTTAGTGCGGTTGGCGCGTGGGACAGCGTCCTGTTCCCGACGGCACTGAGCAGAGTTTTCTTTCTTTAACCAAATTCATGCAGATCCGGAGCTCTGATCGTCAAAACATGACGTCCACGAGATCTTTGCTCTTCCGACCATTCCTTCGGCGAACTCTTTTCAAGCTACCGTCTATTGTGATACGACGAGCCCCTAATTTCTCTCCTCGTAGTTTGCAGTAGCAGCACCACCTTGTTGGCATCCTAGCCTTGGCTTACGTACCGGACAGGCGACATCTGCGCTCCTTGTCCTCTGCATTCGTACATACACCAACCTGCCTTTTTGCATTTGGCCAAGACCCGCCCCGGTTGACGATGATGTACAGTATGCACAGTAATGATGCACTACTATGGTGCGGCCGCCCCCCGCCATGAGCGACTTCGGAACCGTGCTGGAGAACGTCAACGTCGCGGATCTGTGTCTTCTTGCACCATTGCCAAGCGCATGGCGAAAACTCTGCACACTTGCAAACCGCCTGCCTTGTCGGGGAGGAGAAACAAAAGAAGGAGCAGCAAACCCTGCTGGCGTGGTTTCTCGAATATGGAGAATGATGGGCAAATAGCTCAGACGGCCTTGGCAGCTGTGCTCACTGGCAAGAACACACTGCCCTGAACGGAAATGATGCTCACCTCCACGACGCGTGTGCCGCAGACCCGAATCGAAGTCATTTACCGAGGCACATATCCAAGATTCCCGAGCGTCGTTCATAAAAGAGCGAGAACGAACAATATATTTTTCGGTTCTTCCCGTGAGGGATGGCGCCGGCAGTGAGGCAACTGCAAGGCCCCTACTGAGTACTAAAAAGGCAAGCGCCGCCGCCACACTTGAAAGTGCCGGTAAGGGGAAAGGAAACGAGGTTAAGAGGGGGGGGGGAGGCAGAAAGGTAAAAAGGGGGGGAAAAGCCTTACAGAGAAGGAGCGTCTGTGTGTGTCTGCCTTTACGTGTGACGGGGGCTAAGCAGGGGTTAGCCTGAGCCACAAGCGGTGTGGCTTAGTAGCGGAAAGGTGCCGACAGCCGCCGTTGACCCCCGTAGTACGGGGCGAAGTCGTTTACACGACGGAACGGGCTCAGCATGTCGCCAAGTCGGCGGCGACGGTGTTGCAAGAGGTTTCATGGCCGTCATACGGCCAGCCTTGCATAGCGAATAAGCTTTCGCAGATTCCGGGTAAAATATGTTCGGTGCCACTTTTTGCTGCCGAACCCGAGAAATGCGAGATTTGCCAAGATGCAGTGCACTGTTACCCCTTGTCTATTTCAGGGGAGTTCTGCGAGCAAGCAACAGATTGCATACGACGTACACGAGGCAGCCCTTTGGGGAGAGAGCGGCAAGAGAAGGAGAGAGCATAACATATAACGGTTTGGCTTGGCAATGGCCGCCTCCTGGAGCGGCCAGAATCTGGCCAGACGGCCATTGCTCTTGCAGTCTTGCTCCATGCTTTTTTTCCATCACCGCGCTCGCGTTGGAAGTATCCCAAAACATCTACACAGCTAGAGGATGCATGCGACCATCGTTATAATCCCATACAGTCTCACGATATTTCCGTCGCCATGACCCTGCCAGAAGTCGTGCCCGACACTTCTCCCGAAGCCGTGATCACGGACCAGACGCGCCTTTACCACGACCGCTTCGGCGAGCGCGATCCCAAGTTCGTTGTGTTAGATGGTGCCCAACAAGGGGCGCCGAATTTACACCCCGGAAGCGGTATCGCTCCTTGGAAGCTAGGATGGGACGTGAATAAAGCAACAGCCAGCGAGCTGGCCTCCGATAGAGGAGACCTAGATGGACACGCCGTCCGTAAAAACACAATATGTGGGATCCGGCGCAAGGTCTGGTGGATGGCTCTAGCTGCTGCTCTTGTTATTGTTGCCGCAGCAGTTGCTGGTGGTATTGCAGGGGGGCTGGCTGCAGCAAAGTCGAAAGATACCAAGAACGATGCCATCCAGTCCACGACTACTCTAACCGGCGGGAACCGGTATGTTCGCTTGTTTCCATTTGTCTACTTTTTTTGTAGCCGTGCCAAGACTAACACATTGGCAATTTACAGCTCCGCGCAATCCGCTGGCGTTGTCACGAATGTTGGTTCTGGGACCGCAACCGGCGGGGGTGAAGCCACCATCTCAGGAAAAGCTACCGGCTCAGAAAATCTCTCATCCAAAGGCACAGATACCGGCCCACCCTCAGACACTTCTGATGGCTCTGCGGTCGGCACCACTGCAACAGCAACAGCCACGGCTACAGCCACTGCGACCATGACGAAGACGACGCAAAATACTGCGCCTGGTACAGACAAGACGACAGAACCTGAAACCACTCCCACAACCACGCCTACTGAAGCGACCGCGGCAACCACGACGAAGACAGTCACCACAAACACTCCCAGCCCAACCTTTCTCAACAACCAGACAGTGGCTTTGTCCACCTTTGCTTTTCAAGGGTTCTCGGGGTCAAGTTACAAAGGCAGTGCTACAGATGTCATTCAAAGTAAAGGGTTCCTTGACCTCGCCTTCGCCTGCAATAGCTACGTGTGGCTTCCTGAAAGCACTGGCTGTTGCATCACATTTTGCGTTGATGACACTACCTCTGTCGGGTTCTGGTGCCAGGAAAAACTGCAAAAATCCTCGTCATCGGCATTCTCGAGAGTTTGGATCGGGTGCGGATCGGCAGCACAGGCTGAACATGCCTGCTCATAGTTCTCTGTTTAGCGGTTCTTGTTCAATGATGCACGTTCTCTTTACACGCATTCGGTCGTTCGCGGTGTAGAAATCGCATAGTATGAACTAAATCAACTCGAAAACTAACGACTCTGATTGCAATAGCAAAAGGATAACCAGACGACTGAATAGCCAACTGGGAAAAAACAATACTTTCAACAGCTGCCCCAACCCAACCCAAATCAACTGAGATGGGCCTAATTGGTCTAAACATGAGTGAACATCATGTCCTCTTCAGCTGCCACACCCTTCATATCCGTGCCCGGCAATACTAACATTATTGCCGGGCACGGACATGAAAGATGCCCTTAACAGTACCAGACCCAGTACAAGTGCATCCCAGCACGGATGTCACACTGGGGTCAGTCATCATAACCTGACGTAGGTTATGATAACTCAAACTTAGCTATGGTGGCCCATGGACACCACAAAGAAAAACAACCACCACTCAATGCTGAGCTCCCTTCCGGACTTTCGTCCATTGCTTGATGTCCGCATGCATGGCTTTATTCTTGCAAGTTTGCGGCTGTCCACAGGAACAATTGTGGCGGTAATGACAGATGGGATCCTTGCAACCCAGCCCATTGATGCAAAAACTTCCACGGGATTGGTGACGTAGCCAAAGCTTCTCCTCGTCGGTCACTGTACCATGCGCGTACTCGCAGCTCTGTTTGTCGCATCGCCCCTGCAGATGGAACTTGCGGCAAAGCTTTGCCCTGCTCAGCATGTGTTCATTTACGGACGAAGGATACCATTGCAGCTGGGCGTCCAAACGACAATTCTCGGCATTCACAAGGTATTCTCCCTCCAGAAGCTCTTTGAAATATGGGAGTTTCCCGGTGTTCATCGGCTGCTCCGGGCTTTTTTGTCTCGGTGATTCCGGCATCACAGAGTATGCCGTTCCATGTGCCTCGGTTGTGGCCGATAACGTAGCCCGAGACTTCTGAGGTTGCGGGTAGGCACCACCATATGAAATGCCTGTGTCGTTGTCATGATTAAAGCCATTCATGCTGCCTGACTGCTCCCATGCAGAGGCCGCGGGGATTTTGATCCCGTTTTTTGTGATCGAGTACGAGGCCTGGCTCTCAGCGGCATCAGCTGCTGGCAGAGCCTCCTGTTTCGTCTTCTGTGCTGTCGATGAACCGCCGAAGGAAAAAAAGAAACTGAAAAGCCCTTTGGACGGCTTCGTATCCTGCTCGACTACCGTGCCAGAACTGATGGCCGCTATGCCTGATGCTTCGGCTGCAACCGGAGCTTTCGCCTTACCAAGCAGAGCAGGCTGTGCAGGCGCCTGTGGGGGCGACGACGAGGCGTGAGTGACCGGAGCGGCAGCGCGTAGCGGCTTTAGCTCAAGCTGATGCGATCGGAAAACAGTTTCTATTTTCATCGAAGGAAGTTTCAGGGCGTGGTACTCCGCACCGCACTTGTACGATTTCACCAAGGTCACTTTCTTGGAAACCTCACTGCCAATGAGCTTCTCAAGCACGCGCACATATCCATTGTCATGGCAGCAAGCCAGAAATATGTGATGGCAATAAGGATTGTCGATGAAGAGTTGAAAGGACGCTAGCACATGTTAGAAAGGCATAATCAACACAGAGATCCTGCCGGACGCGGCGGCAACTAATAGCAGAGCATAGTTTAGGGGAATTACCTTTCAACTTTTCGTCCACTCTCTCCTTCCCCGCGCCGACAAACACAAAGTCGAAGAGGTCGTGGGCTTGGGAGAAGCCACAGGCAAACTTGGAAATCGTTTCTTCGGCCGTCTCGGGTAGACACATGGTCGACTTTTTAAACAGATTCGCCAAGCCTTCGCGCGATGCAAATGCCTTGATCATAATGGGCAAAGTTGCAACAGAGCTGGTGTCTTGAACTTTTTGCATTAGAGCTGCTTGGATTTGTCTTGCCGCATTCTCGCCGCCTTTGAGAGGGTTGCCTCGGAAGTATTCTTCTTTGAACTTGAAGAAGTGAAGCTTGTCAGAGACCACTCATGTTCCCCTACTAGGGCAACCGGCATTGTCAAACCTACCTGGTATTCGTCTGCATCCGCATCGATGAGACAAAGTACGAACCCGCCCTTAAGCTCTCTAGCCTTTGAGTCATTTTTGCGTTTTATTTCCGCCTTACGAGCTGCTTCAAGTGCGTTTTCCAGCTCGTGGATTTTACTGTTTGCTTTCATGAGATCGGCTTGCGTGTTGTCATATTTCTGCCGGAGGCTTTGGACCTGGTTCGCCGTGTGCTGATTAAACGTACATGTCAGATGTATGTATAATTACATGTTGCTGATGGGGGCTTCTTACCGCGACCACTCTCAGGAGATCCCTCGACTGGGAAACATAATCCCGCAGTCCCTTTTCCAAATTCGCCATCGTGACCACAGCAACACACAACACACCAGCTAGTTTGAATAAGCGATCAACTGTATATCCAAGTGCGGAACTAGCCAGGACGTTATCATATAGAGAAGCAGGCGCAATCCAATGCTATAGATTCGATGAAAACCGAGACAACCGACAACCTAGAGACAGCAGGGAACCCTGCGCCTTTTATGAAAAAGAGGGGTTGGGCATCTTTGGCTGCAGCCTTGTTGGCTCCACGCATCTAGCACCATAATGGCCTTTTTTTTGGCCATTCATGGCTGTAGATGCCTAATGTGGGTTGTATCCAGCAGCCGTCAGCCACGTAAGGCCGCATGAGCGGTCTCGGCCATTGTGGCCAATCTGAGGCTTTCTTTCGCTCAGAGAGATAACAAAAGAAACGAAAAGAAGGAAACTTTAGCTGCAAAGAGAAACCCGCTGTGCGCCTCTCACATGCTTGTCTGCCTTGCATGATTATGGAGAGCATCATCCAAACCGATTAGGTCACCAAAATGACCCATTAAGATAATTCGAAATAGATATCTTTTCTTTTCTTTTCTTTTTTCCTTTGATTTCATATGTAGGTAATAGTCAACCTATCTTGACTACTTCTATTTTTCGCCTCAGAGCCGAGAAGTTGGCGGTGTAGTTTCTTTCTCGTCGGCTGCCTCCACGACGGCATCCCCAACTCCTCCTCCAGGTTCTTGCACAGGCCCATTTTCCTCACCAACGGCGCTAGACAAGGATGGCACCGTTTCTGTTTCTATCACCTCTGCATCCTTTGACATATGCCACCCCCCACGCCACCCAATCCAGCGTGTTTCGCGGGGGCCGCGAATCGCACAGATGCCCAACGCAGCGCCAATAAACCCAATGCTGGCGGCGCCGCTGGCATGCCAACCACCGATGGCATACAGCCGGTTGCTCACTGCTGTGCCTATCAACATGCCGACAAATCCCATGACGAAGAAAATAGTATTGACTCGATTGCGTGCTTGCGGCTCGATGGGCACGAGCTGCGTGCGGGTAGCAGTTTGGCAAATAATAAAGCCGAGGTCTATGAACAGGCCCATCACTACCGGCCCTGCCAGAGAAACCGTGCCGACAAAGGTACCAATGAGAACACCGGTAAGCATGATCAGGAGGCCTAAAATACTGGCAATGGCTGGGTGGAATCGGCCAGCGAGAAAGTGCGAGAGGTAGGGGTTGACGATGAACGGCGGTACGCCGATAAGGGCAAAGAGACCGACGGCCAGTGAGTTGAAGTGAAAGGTGGTGGCCAGCTGAAAAGTCAAGGTTGTCCAAAAGCCGATAAACACAGCTGAAATGCACATGGCGACGAGGCTGGCTTGCACAAGCAGAGGCTGGCGAAGCGGGATGCGGAAAATAGTGGCCATGATGTTGGCGTAGGACAGATTGCCGTCAGGGTTGATGGATGGGTAATTGGGTAGGAAGAGGAAGAGTAGGATGAAGACTAGGTATTGCAGCCCGAAAGAGACAAAGTAGATGATGCGCCAGCCAGCGTACTGGGTAACAATGCCGGAAAGAATGCGAGCAGTCAGAATGCCCATGAAGAGGCTCGAGAACATAATGGAAATAAACACCGTCCGCCTGTGTGGCGGCGCCAGCTCGGCCACCAAAGGCAGCATCAACTGCGGCGTCACGGTCGTCACAGCCACCAAAAACGATAGAGCACGGAAGACATCAAAGGACTTGGTGATGCAGAGTCCCAGCCACTAATTCGGCTGTTAGCAGGATTGATCCGATTCCACCGAAAATCTCAAAAAGCTCCGTACCAGGTTGACTGTCGCAAAAACAAGAGACAGTGTCAACGGCCGTCGCCGAACCACATCGCCGAGAGGACATATCAACAGAAGACCCAGAGCGTAGCCAGCTTGCATGAGTGTGGGAACCTGGCTGGCTGTCTCATCAGAGACACCAAACTCCGTAGCGAGAACCTATGCAGAAAAATCAGAAACTCAACTCGTCCATGAGCTTCTCACCCTCACTCTATTCGAGCTTACATTGAGTATAGGGTGATTGTAGTATAGGTTGCTCACGGTCACATTAGCCGCCTACAACAAATTAGTAGTTGTGCATACCATACAAGCACGAGAGACTCACAAGAGCATAAAGAAACAGCAGGGGCCAAGTCAGTGGCGTCGGCGATGCCGGCTTCCATTGGCACCATTTGGGGATGTATTCTATCCTGGCTAGAGCTCTGGTAATGGTTCGACGTGTCGATGAACCTGGCCTCGGAATTATCCCGGGATGTGATACTTCATCTTCTCTTGGCTCGTCGGCCATGGCAATGCTCGTATGGTATCACCTCCTTCTTGAATGTGCCGACAGCCAACAATATAACAGCGAAGCCTCACGAGGTTGGTCTTATTGCTGCTGGCAGCCATTACAAAGCGAGGGGATCCGAGTGTTTATCGAAAAAGATTAGGGTGCCAGCAACACCTGCTTTAGAATCATAAATCCGTGCAAGCTTGTGGGGAGATTTTGGCCAATTGGCGCTACCTAGATAAGTCCTCCTTGAACATCTCGTAACGCCAATTCCTTTCGGGCGAGAGCAAATTGGCATTTGTAAATAAGAATGCACTACAAAGTGCACACTCGATAATTGAAAATGAAGACATATATTGCAAACTCATGCTTGATGCAAATCACGGCTGTTAAATGGGATACACTAGGGCTGTGCTATCATCGTATTGACGAAACCATATGGCATTCTGGTCGACTCCTCGACTTCCCCAACACCGGAGAGGGCAGCAATAGTGCTAACCACAAGGCACCACGTCTCTTATGGCTTCCGGCCATAGCAGCAGTATCTATAATGTTAGCCAGAATTTGCATTTGATCTCGCCTTCAGTTTTTTATTTGAACTTACAACGGCCAATATGCGTGGATTGAGGGGTCTTTCAGCTCCTTGCGTGCGCGGGCACAGAACATGAGGCATTCTTCCTTGGACATGCCCAAGCCATGCGTGAACAGGAAGAGGGTCAAGCCCTCTAGACCGGAGTCAATGTTGGCGCAGTTCCAGAGACCCAAAGTCTTGTACTTCTTGTCTCGGGGCCACTGGTTGCTAGGGAGCTTGAATTGCTTCATGTGGACATCTTCAAAGCCAATTTCGGCAAACCAGTCGGGGTATTTCATAACATTGTCAATGGGCCGGCCGAGGTTAGCGGCAGCCTTCACAGTCATGTGGCTCATCTCGTTCAGCACATGGTCAGGCTTCAGGGTGCCGTCATCAGATGTCACGGGCAGACCCATGTCCCACATCTCCAAGTAGCCACCAGGCTCCAGGTTGCTATTTGGGAGAGCATCGTATTAGTTCGGGCTCTTGTACCAAAAAAGGACACTGCACAAGGCACTCTCTCTTACTCGAAGCATTTCTGGACCACGGCTTTATGGTCGGCAAAGGAGCCACCGATGTTGCGAGAGAAGATGAAGTCGAACTTCTTGCTCCACACCCACTCCTTCTCGACGTCATCGACCTCGAAAGAGCAGTTGGGGGGGAGGCTGCATTGCATGTCAGTACTGTGGTGAAACTCAAGGAGAACAAAAAAGATGTTCATACAAGCTGGGCTGGATCGGGCTCAAGTCGACACCGACGACCTAGTGGTACGAGTTAATATACATAGTGAGGTCAATGTGAATACCGGACAGGGCGGGCGAGCTTGCCTCGCTTTCGGGGTGGTTATCAGCTAATCAAATATTAGCAAGAGGTCGGCAACCGAGAGTCAAGCTGTCTAGACCTTACCATAGTCGATAGCCCAAATTCCAGTTCCGGTGCCAAGATCTAGGACTCGCTTCGCTGTTTCGTTTTTTGGGCTCAGGGCAAGTTGGTTGTCCAGCGTCAAGAGCATAAGATGGTGGTAGAGATCTAGAAAGTTAAAAGTCGAGGACAATACAACAGGGGTAGGTGTAGCGGTAGGCCATCGACATACCAAGCCGGCCACGCTCTTGCTACAGAAAAAAAACATCGTCAGAACCACCTGTCATAGCATTCGTGGGGAAATATGGGGAAGCCAAGCAACTTACTTCATCGTTGGGGATAAAGTATTCTAGATTGCTAGTGTGAGCACTTGTTCTTCGGAAAAAAGAACGCCGCGTCAGAATTGGGGCATCTATCTGGACTTACTTCCAGCGCTAAGCGCATGGTACGTCCGGCCATTCTCCTCATGGAATTGGAGCACACTGGACCGCAGCGAGCTCAGCGAAGTATCATTGACCGACTGTAGGGGACCGGGATTAGACAACAGGCACGAACCAAAAGCACGTCGATGCTATAAGTGGCACATACCTCTGCGTATGCCGAATCTGTGTCCGAGGGGGCGACGTCGGCGACCTGTCGTAGGGGGCAATGTTAGCGATAAATCGACGAGGCAACAGAGGACACCAGCAAACCGCACCAGAGCTTCTTCCTCGAAGTCCACCTCAACGGCAGGAGAGGTAGCAGCTGCTGCTGCCGCCACGGGAGGAGCAGCCTCGGCGGCCGCAGCTGCAACGGGGGGTTCGGCAGGGGTCTCAGCGGGAGTCTCGGCAGGAGCCTCTACAGGAGCCTCGGCAGGGGCCTCAGCGGGAGCTGGAGAGGCTGTTTTGGCGGCGTCGTCGCTCATTTTCCCAATCGAAACCGCGGGGGGGGGCTGCAGTAAATGTAGAAAAAAGGACCAAAAAAGCAACGCTTCCAGATATGTCGCAGCAGCAAAAGCAAAAGGATCGTCGCTGCACGCTATTCTCGTGTGTGGGAACCTAGGGTGAGCCTCTTCTTTTGTTTTTGCTTTCGCTCGATTATCCGTGCAAAGCGAGTGTGAAAGAGACGAGAGAGCGAGCGAGAGCGCGAAAGAGGAGAGGGGTTTTTGACAGGAGTCCCCTGTTTCTTCCTTCCCCCACGCTACACTACCAACGGTGGGCGCCCCTTCCTTCGTAGGCGTGACCAGCACATTTAGGTAACAGCGGCCACGGCGCCTATCCGGCCCGTTCGAGGTGCTTCCAAACGGGCTAGCGAGGACAATGAACGCTGCTTTCGGAGGAGCAAAGGTTGCACTGGCTGACAGGAACGTTGATTCCGCGACGGCGTCCAGCCAATGAGAGCCGATTTAGCAGCGCACATTGATAGCGCATGTGGGCAGTTCCTTCCCCATTCTCGCAAGCTCGAACTACACTACGGAGCATCACTGTTTTAGGACGAAAGGTGGTGCCAGAACTAGCGGAACAAGCAGCCAAGCCAATATCTCTCGTTCATTCATTCGCGCCGCAGCACTCCATTCATTCGGGGATCTCTGGACATCATTCTAGCTGCCGACTCGGGCCACCGCCGTTACATAATGCCGTGCATCAGGCAGGCTATTCCACCTTGACCACGCGGCCTGTCTCGACTTCATAAATGTAGCCGGTAATGGGCACATCGAGCACGAGGGGACTGGCCTTGATAAAGGCAATGTCGTCCAGCACGCTCTTTTTCAGGTCGGAGAAGGGCAGGAAAGCGATGTGGTCTGCATTCTGGCCGAGATCCTTGTGGATGAGGCCCCGGATGTCGGCGTCGCTGAACGTGAGCATGCCGCAGTCCGTCTGGAAAGTCAGCACGGCAGTCACGGCATTTCGGTGCCAGCCCGGCTGTCACTTACGTGGTGCACAACGACAATCTCGCGCGTGCCCAGCAGCTGCTGCGAGATCACCAGCGAGCGCAGCGCCTCGACCGTGCGGCCGCCGGCATTGCGGATGACGTGGGCATCGCCCTCCTCGAGCCCGAGGGCTTTGGCCGGATCTGTCCGAGTCAGCACGGAAACTCGGCCCTTCATAACAAACACACACATCTCTCACTGTCTCTCCCTCTCGCTTTCTCTCATGGCCTCTCCGACTCGCAGCCTCTCTCTCGCCCATTCTGCTCGCCGCCTCTACCGCCCGCCGCCGGTTGGATACGCACCGAGCCTAGCATCCATGCAAGCCACTACCGCGACCTTTCTGTGATCCTTGTCAGTATCGTGTGTCTAAGACATGGAGAAACAGGGCCCCTCGTCGGCCTACCGAGCAGGAGGGAGGGGGAGGGCTCCCTTGGTGAAGGAAGCGGCATAGGCCTTGTTGGCCTGTTCAAACTCGGAGGCGACGGTCGCAGAAGCCGACATGGTGACTGTCTTTTAATGGAGAGTGCAGGCGGGGAAACAGTTGCCCAAATCGTTGTCACGAAGATACGGGGATTGTTGCCGTGGGCGTTTTACAGTAGCAGTGATAGCAGAGGCAGATGGTAAGCATGGGAAACACCGGCATTCTCCATGCAGAGAGCACATCGCAGTCCCTAAATACCCATGTTTCTACGCTCCTAGAGCCGTTGAGCACGCCAAAGCGGCTCTCGCGTTATTCGTGCTGCTCCTGGCGCCATCCGGGCTACGTCGAGGTGTGGCTGCCCCTCAACCAACCGAACTCGTAGTGTCTTGGGTGCTTGGTCGAGGCTGTCGGAGCTCCAAAAGAGGGAGGGGAGTAGGAGGGTGCTAAGGCCGTAAGCAGACAAAGCAGCCACAGAAAACGCAGAGATCCCCGCTCCTAACAGCCCATCTGGACTAGCGGGCCAGTTCATCTGGCACACCTGGTGCGCTGCAGCTTGGAAAGGCCGCAGACAGAGCAGACAGATTCAGCTTCTTGTGATACTGGCAGGACGGAGGGCGGCCAGACTGCCCTGTTTGGGTGGCGCATTAGTCTCAAAACAGTGCAAGCTCTGCACATCCTCGTCATGGCATCACGGCATCATGGCATCACCACATCGACGTGCTCGTATTTTCTACTTTCCCTGTCCCATTTTCTACTTTGCATTCAATCGTTTCATGAGCATGCTACTACTTGCTCTTGGGTGCCTTGGCTTTCCTTTTCTTGAAGACAATCGGGGCGCCAGAATCCGCCCCTCCAGCATCGGCCCCATTCCCTATCGGCTCTGCACCTCCTATTGCGGCTGGCGCTTCTTCTTTTATCCTGGCTGGCGGAATGCTGTCGGACTCGGTTTCTCTCTTGACCCGCGGCTGTCCATCTGTGCCTAGATCCCCTATCCCTGTCTCTTCCGCCGGCTCTGTCTTGACGTCTGCCTCTTTCTTTGCCTCGGGCTCCTTTTTCGCCCCCTCCACCTTGGCCGGTTTCGTCAGCGCGCTGCTCAGGAAGCTGTCCAGATCTTCGTGTGCGCCGCCTTCCCCAGCAGCGCCGCCCGGCGCCATCCGCACCCCTCCACGCCCCCATTGCCTGGGCCGCTTGAACAGCCCTTGCACCACATTGTCTAGGTCCTGTTCAGAATGGCCGCCGGGCCCCTCCTCGTCCCGGTCGTCGAGGTGGGCCGCGTCGCCGAGGCGCCGTTTCCGCACCGGGCCCGTAGCCGTAGCGTTGGACGCCGTATCGTCGGATTTGTCCACGACAACACGCGTCGTCGTCACCGCCCAGTCACCCGCCATGGCCATTTCGCCGCGCAACTCGTCGGGAATGCTGACCCCGAGCTCGGCCAGCTGCTCGAGCTGGTTTCGTGGGGTGGCGATCGGGATTGTGTTGGGCGAGGCCCGGGGCGGCCGTGGCCGTGCTGTGGCAGCCGGGGAAGGTGATGGTGTGCCAGCCAGCGCGTCTCCAGAGCCTACAAGACCGTTGAGGCGTGCGACTTCGCGTCGCGCCTGGTCTTTGTCGCGTTCCTGGCGCTCGTGGTCGCGGTGCATGTTGCGCAGCGCACGGCGCACGGCACCCTGATGCTTTCCCGTGGATTCATGGTTCGCGCGTCCGAGTTTTGTGTCGTTCACGTACACGGAGCAGTTTTTGCACCAGTACTTGGGCGTCGATTTCCAGTAGTCGGCCATGATGGCTGCTGGGAGAGAGCAAGGCGCTCGGCTTCGGAAATGCGGCGGAAGCGGTGAAGCGTCCGGCACGTTCCTCAGTAAAGGCGTAAGGCAAGTAAAAGAGAGCGCAAGGAGGGAGATATATTTTCAACCCATTGGCGGTGGCGGGCGTCGATGTACATGAGCAAAGTTGGGAGGCCGCATAAAACGGTCGCTTTGTGGCGAGAAGCTCTGCGTAGCTCGCGATAGTATGGCGATTTCGGCGGGTCGAGTTTGACTAATCCTAGTTTGGTGATGTCACGTGCCATTCTTTTGCGGTATGCTTATTCTCTGCATTTTTTAGCGAGCTACAGTGAGTTCCCTACACTACCAAAATCATCGAATGCAGGAGCAAGACGCCGCTGGAAACACACCGATGTTGGCCGCCTCTGAATATCCCGAGGCCCCCTGATTATCATCGTACTTTACATTCCAACAAGGGAATCTTTCTTTCGTGATTTAATCATAACAATACGCCGACAGCCAGCGTGTCCCAGTCTTCCCTCTCGCCCGAAGGAAGAAATGCATGTGTTGCTCTCCCTTTTCCTTCAGCTGTCCTGCCAAGAAAAATTTCAAATACCTATGGGGAAATAGAAAAGACAATGAGAAATGGAAAAAATGGTCGCCAAAGAAGATGCGACTGCGAGATCAGTGTCTCCAATCGAGGGGTGTCCCAAGTGTCCTCCACATTAAAGGATTTTTCTTTGTCTTTTTGGTTGTTTTTTTTGTTTTTTTTGTTTTTGTTTGCTTTGAAGCGCTGCTAGTGCAGTCGTCGAGACTCGTGCAGTCATTTACAGAGAAAGGACGGCAGCGACGAGGCCAATGACCAGACCAGCCACGGAGCCCATAGCGAAGCGGTTGGCGCCGCTGGTAGCACCCGTGGAGCTGGACGAGGCAGCAGCAGCAGACGTTGTCGGGCCAGCCGTCGTCAAGGTGGCGACAATGGCAGAGGTGCCCTTGGCTGTGGTGGTGGCCAGGGTGCTGTTAAAACCCGAGCCGCCCGCACCGACGGAGCCAACAGAGCCTACGGACACCGGAGTCGTGGTCACACCGGCAGCAGGGGTGGTGGCGGCCGAAGCGGCAGTAGTGGCCGCGCCCGAGCTGGCTGGCGTCACCTGGATCTGGCCGTCAGAGTACTGGCTGATCAGAACAGCCGTGGTTGTGGCGCTGGTGGCGGCCGTGGTCGTGATCGAGGCGCACGGAGTAGTGACGGCCTGGACTTGGCCTTGAGGAGCGAGTTAGCTATAATCGTTCATGTGGACACACCCAGAGCTGAGAACTTACCATCGCTGATCTCGCAGAGGGGCACGCCAACCGTGGTGGTCACAGCCTGGACCTGGCCGTCGGAAATGGTCTTGATCAGCGTGGTGGTGTAGACCGAGGTGCCAACCACCTGGCCGTCGGCCGACTCGCTGACCTCAGCGCTGGTGCTGATGCCGCAGTCGACGGTCACCAGCTGCACCGCCTCGCACTGCTCGGCCCAGTTGCGGTCGTACAGGTTCCAGAAGCTGCCGGACTGGCACTGGTAAAAGGTGGTGGTGGCGCCCAGAGCCAGCGAGCTGTTGTCGCAGACGGAGAAGCCGGCGGTGTAAATAGCACCCGACTGCGGCGGGTCGTCGAACTGGAACTGGTGGTTGGAGGCAATGTAGCCGGTGCGGTTCTTGGCATCGGTGAGCGTGCCGTCGCTCAGGTTCATGACAAGAATGCCGTTAGAGCCGCAGGTGTCCCGCTTCTGGAGAGATGAGGTCAGTGAGTGATTTGCACATTCGGATATTTCTCGAGCCGGGGCAAAAGGATGACATACGGAGAGAGACCGCTTCTCGGAGGCCTTGACGACGGCCACGGACATCTCAAACTGGCCCGAGTGGCTCTTGCTGCAGCCGGTGGGATAGGAGCCGGCCGGTGTGATCACCGAGGTGACACCGTCGGCGACAGCACCGCCGAGCAGCGAGAGGAGAGAGAGGGCCACGGTAGACTTCATCGTGACTGTGTGCGGGTGGATGGACTCTTAGCTGTGAAGAGAGAAGATGGTGAACGAGTGGCACAGAAGCTCTGCTGAGCAGCGAGTGTCGGGGTGTGGTGTGATCGTGGGCAACGAAGGTGAGGCCGCGTGCACAACGAGTCTGAGAACTGAAGAGCGAGTGTTTATAACGATGGCGATCACAAGAAAGTGACGTGAGTGGGAGCCGTTGGCGGGTATGCAAGAGCAACGAAGGTGGGGATGGAGAGAAACAAGAATGTGAAAGCAGGAAAGAGGGATGAGGACGGCACCGGGAAGGGGGGTTCATATAGATGCAAGTTCTTGCTGGCTGAGTCTCGACTGGCAAAACTGTCTGCACGGAGTACGACTACACTTGTAGACGTAGACGTACGAGAACTTGGAGGTCCAGAGTGATAGAAAGAAGGCAAAGTGGAGACCACAGTGCAGGTAGTAAAAGAGGGAGCTGGAAAGGCAATGGGGGAGAGGGAGGAGAGACGAGGTGAGGGGGGTGTGAAGAGTGGAGTGGGGTGGAAGAAACGACAGGAAGTGGGCAGATGGTTGGTCGAGATCTGGGATGCACAGGGTAGTGGGATATGGCAGCGCCGGGGCGTGGGTTTCTCTTCTCATGCTCGTACATACACTACTCGTACGGCCTTCTGGTTGGAACTGGAAGAAGATTTGTGGATAGGCAGATCAGAACATCAGAGACGCGCTCTTTTTCTTCCTTTTTCTTACGTGGTACGGAGTACATACTGCACAGGTCTCACGAATGCCCGCGTTGGCCCTATCTATTCCAGCTGAGACCACGGTGAACGGCCAGTGAACGAGCAGCTTCGAAGTGTCCCAAAGCCACCAGTGAGCCACCAGTGACGAAGCCGTAGGCTCTTACGTACCTCTACCATCCCATCTCCACTGTTCTTGTTCTAGCCGTCTTTCTGCCCAGCTCGGCCGCACAAAAATTAGACATGCCACGCACACCCACGCCACAGCTGCCTATCAAGTCTGCAGGTGGGCTCTGTCGTCCTCGAGAAAAGGCGCTGCCGTCTGTCCCACTCTCCATCGTCCACGACGACCCATGCTGCTATGCTGCCATGTAGTGCACAATCTGTCCGGATAGAGCACATCTAGCCGAAGCTTCGTGCGGCCTGGTCGACAAACAACCGGGTGGCATAGTATGTGCGAAAGTATGCCGTGTCGGGGCACCACAAACACGGCACACATCTGCGTATCTCGTACACTGTTACAGAGTGCTTCGTCTGCTGTCCTGGTGGCACAATATCGCCGAAAGCCTATCTTCACCTCCACGTACATGCTCGCTTCTTCTGTCGAGGCCTCGCCGAATATGCCCCTGAAGGAGGCATCGACGGCCCCTGAGCCATTCCTCGAGTGGGAGCGGCTGACAGGAAGGCTGGGAAACAAACGAGGGGAAGGAGGGAGGGCGCAAGTATGTTTGATCCGACCCCTTGCGTACAAACATGTTGCCTGTATGTTCTCCGCCAAAAGGAGAGGAATGGCGGTTTGCGACTACTATTCGTCCATTCGGCTGCTAACAGCGGTGGCTGGTTCTTAGCCGCAGCGGGAGGGTTGCGCCGCCACATCTCGGGAGCCCTTCCCTTGCATCTGTTTTGCTGCTTGCCTTTCCCGGTTCTCCTGGAAAGCGTTTCGTTTCTTTTTCTTCTCGTTTTATGGCTCCAAGCCCGCACGAGGAACTTTAGCCAACTTTTGGGGTGGTTTCAGAACTAGACACGCTACTTCTTAGCGCTATAACTAGGACCGAGAATCAGGAACGGAGTGCTCCCAGGTGGCAAACCGTCCATTAGGAACCACTGTTCTAGGCCTCGCAGCGGTGCTGAATACTGCCCCTATTCGCTGGCAGGATCTTACGCAATGATTGTGTGGCTATTGTTGCTCTCTAGTCGTCCCGATTCGTCCAGAAAATAGGAGGGTGTGGCCTCTTTTTTGCTCAATTTACGTCGTACAAAGTACTCATTTTCCATTGTACTTGCTACCTGCAGCTTAGTGGTATATTGCCTGAACACCTGCCTGTGTATAGAGCTGCGTCATTGATGGACGGCTCTTGCTGTACGTTGTCGTCGAATAATACCAATTACTGCCCTAACAAGGCCCCAACCCCAACCGTCGAGTTGTATCCGCTGATCGGCCGATCGCCTGGGAGGGAAAGCCAGGCGAGCCAGGGCACAGTCCTTCCGTTGCAGCCCCCCAAAAGCCCCTCCAGCGACCTCCACAGCGCCCCACATAGTGACGTCGCCTGCTGTAGCTCGCGATTCCCAGAGCCGTACGACGACTGTATCCACGTAACGACTCCAGCAGAGGCAAAATGGAGATGCCACAGACGCAAAGACGAAAAATTGCCAACCACCAGCCATGCGGCCTCAATTCCGGTCAGGACAGCCAATGCAGGCGACAGGTTTGGCAGATTTGGCTGCATCTTGCTCAGAGAAGATCTCAAAATGCGCCACCATTCTCCTCCCCTCGGCTAAGATGGGCAAATATCGTTGTGGCTGCCCACCATTACAGAAAGAAGCATGCAAACCCCTGCTTCAGGACGAGGAATGTGCGGCACTTTAGCACTACTTGAACGGGGTACATGTGACGAAATTGCAGATAGGTCTTCCAGGGAGAATTGATGGCCGACAAACACCCGAAGGAAATACATACGTCCTCAATTACCATCCTCCGCGGAATAAACAGGATTCCAGCAGCTACTCTTTAGTTGGTTCTATGTCTGGTGCATTACATCGCATGGTAATGGAATAGGTGGTTCTTCCCGGCCACCCTTGTCTGTTCTATTTTTCCGCTGGTCTCCCTGTTTTCGTTGATTTTTTAAAGTAGTAGTACCGACTTGTCAGCGCAGGCGTCATTGACTTCGGCTCGAATCTTCCAGCTCCAATTTTCCATTACTCGATTCTTTCGGTCAACCCACAATGTTGCTTACATCGGTAGTATCTTGTTGGCGTGGGAATTAGAGTCTCGAAGAATACAGTGCAGCGGGGAACGGAACACAGGGCAGGTTGCAAAACCAGCAGAGCGAGCAGAACCGTTGGTCTCCTAGATGTCGAGCCTAGGCCGCCGGGCTCCATGAAGAGTTGCGTGTACTAGGGGGTACAATTTGTGGAGAGCCGTGTGGCCGATTTCTGTGTAGCTTGTAGTCGGCACCAGAGCAAGATAAATCTACCAGGAACAAAGAGCCAGCTTCCAATAGTGCCATTGTCCAATCACGTATGTTTCCAGTTATGGAGAAAGACGGCTGCATGCTACGTACGAAGCATACGTGTACACGGCGCACATAGTCGCAGAAAATTCGATCCAGATCCTCTTAATGCTGCTCTTAGACCTCTGCAATTGGTCGTGCGAGATTCCGGAAAGGTGTTTTCGGCCTCTTATCTCTCGATTTCCGCCTCTCGTGTTCGCTTAATTGAAGTTGTAGAAAGCAGTAGCGGATGAGCGCCGACACCGGGTCATTTCCCTCGAGACTTCTTGCCATTTATGGGCGGCATAGGAAAAACGCTGCCGCATGTCACAAAGGTGTCCCGTCGCAAGAATTCAGTTTGCAGTAGAAAGGCATGGGAAAGATGAACCTCGTGTTCAATGGGATCAAGTGACCTCAAAGCACATGCAATGACGAGCTACGGCACTATCCAGACCACAAAACCTCATTGGCTTGTTTCTCTATCAATTGCACCAGAATACCCGAGTTGTAGTCATAACAAACTGTGCGAGGTATCCAGGCGCAACGTTGTTTCAACCGCCCGTCTGTTCATCAAGCCGCTATTTCTGATTGAACCACCCGAAGCCACCTTGCTTTTGCACCGACGACGTATCTTGTCCCGCTCTCACTGTACCCGTTCCATTGCCAGCTACCCAGCCTTCGTGATGCATTAGGAGCACCGGACAACTGCAAGTCTCCGTCCTTCACGATAGGTGCTTTTGACCTTTTACCGGCGCAGTTTCCCGACTCTATCTGTGAAGTCAATGAATCTGGGGCATAATAGGACCTTGCCACCGCCATTCATTACCTCTTCATGCTCAATACAGATATATGGGCGAAATTACAGAGCTTTTCCGGACTTTTGATTGCAAATATTGAAGACAAGTGAAACCGCAAATCAAGCAAAGCTGCCTTGTTGGCACCCTATTAGGGTGTTTATCTAGCGTACTCTATTAGAATCCCCAAGTTATTACTAACATTGACCAAGACATGAATCTGCTTGAGGTTTTCTGACTGACACCTTATCACGAGAAGGGCACCGCCTGTTATGCTAAATACTTAACCAGGCCTCCTATTTGCCAGCCAGCTGTGGAACAAACAGACATGAGTACTCGCACATGCAACATCGCCATGCTGTTGTTAAGCACAACATATGGTGAAGCTCAGTACGGTACACATTTTGTAGAACTGTACTATGATGTGTTCGGCACCTCCGAGTAGAGCAGTCGAAGAGTGAATGGTGTAGTCATGCAATAAGAAGTAATCACTAACTCTCCGTAAGCTAATTACTCTCCTACAAAAGACAGAAGGCATGTATGCGACGGGACATGCCGATGCATTACAATAGCTCAGCAACTACTGTACATTTGGTGTGCTTGCATTGAATGTAAGTGCTGCACTCTTCATGCATTGTTCGTGTGAAATCTGTTGTAACACGCAACGTGTGTTGGGCATCCAGTTCCATTGCCTTATTCTCAGATCATACTTGCTCCTTGACGATTCAGGAGATGCATGCCATTATAGAGTGTGCAATTTTTATGAAACAGTAGTATGACCTTTGGGATTGTCCTCTATTCATAACCCACCCAACATGCATGTGTATCATGTAACACCAAAGCAATAAAAGCAAAAAAAGCAAAGAAGAGCCAAAAAACCTGTATGCACCACCAAGGCCCGTATTCCCCAGAACAGTAAAACATATGCAGCACACCCAGTGGAACAAGGCAGACCGAAACAACATTCGAGCAGCCCAAAATCGGAACTCCAAGCCACCTAACAATGTCGGTGACCAGAAAGAATAAAACCTAGGAACATCGATGCCAATTCTTCTCATTGAGGCGGGTAGTAGGGTTGCTGGGCCTGGGCTGGAGTGCCGGCGGCCGGGTAGTAGTGAACAGGCTGCTGTGGCACTGCAACGGGCACTTGCTGCGTGGGATAGGTATATTGTGGCGGTATTCCACTTGGGTAAGCGCTGGGGGCCTGAGACGGTGCTGGAGATGGCGTCGGCACTGGCACCGGCGCCG
This sequence comes from Graphilbum fragrans, assembly GCA_001513895.1. NCBI lineage: Eukaryota > Fungi > Ascomycota > Sordariomycetes > Ophiostomatales > Ophiostomataceae > Graphilbum > Graphilbum fragrans. The sequence goes on from LLKO01000003.1 coordinate 755,826, forward strand.
CAACATGTGGCTGCGGAGCACCGTAGTTGTAGGGCTGCTGCACGCCTGCACCGGCATAGCTATCATACGGCTGGGGTGGGTATTGGTACTGAGATGGGGCAGAGTATGCTTGAGTTGGGGCCGCTCCGCCCATCGGTTGCTGCGGTTGCTGCATCTTTAGCTCGACCACGCCAGCATCGCCGCTGAAAACACCGGCCTTCTGATCGCGGCGGTGGATGCGGACTTGGTGGACGAGAAGGGCGAATGTGATGGTGAAAAGGACCCTGAAAAACAGAAAACCATTAGATCAAGAACGCGGAAAAAAAGGTGTAAAAGGAATTGGCCTGCAAACGTACAGTTCCAGAGCTGAGAGACCAGCAATAGAGCTCATAGCGGCCAGGCCACCCTTGCCAGCCACAGCGAAGCGCTTGACGATGCCACCGGCCGCCGGGTCACGGCGCGTGACGACACAGTGGCCGGCGTTGACGGTGCTGCCATCGTCGTAGCACGTAGCCTCGGTGTCATAGATGAAGCTGCCGCGAAGAGCAGCCACCGCACCCATAGACGCGAGCCAGAAGATCATCATGAACAGATCTAGAGAAATGATAGCCCAGTAGTTGTAGCCAGAACGACATCCAGCCACCTTTTCGGTGAGGACGGCATATAATGCGACAACAAAAGTAAAGAGGCCCTGCGCATATACAGTTAGTCAAGAAACAACACCGGCATGAGTAAAGTATCAAGAGTGACGACGTACGCAAACAAGGGCAAATACGACCTGGCCCATGACCAGACCGTGCATCAAGTAGCCTGCCAAAATGATAATTAAAAAAGCAATGAGTAGCTGGAAGCCGCGGGCCACAAAGACGCCAATATGTGATGGAAACACGGGGTAGGAGCCCGGGGTGCCACCGGCGCCGTGAACGGGAGAGGCATAGCTGTTGGAAGCCATGTCGTCGGTTGGTTTATCGGGTCTCTGGTGTGTTTTCTTCTTCTTTCGTTACCGGCTGGTATTGCTCACAGGGCCGTCGTAGTTGACCTCGTTTCGATCCAGCAATAAGTGAGCACAGTAAATATGAACCCGTTTTGGAAGAAAGAGGCACGGATGAGAAAAGGCGAAAAGAGGAAGACCTCTCCCAACAGATAGGAAGGCGTCCCGAGATCTTTTATGAAAAGGGGAATGGGGTGAAAGGGGGGCCCTAGAGGGGCTTTTCCTGCCACCAATACTCTGTACTCCACGCCGTCTTCATTGCCATGTCAGAAGCTCGTTTCCACGCGCAAAATAGAGTGTGGGTGGACCCTGGCAGTTACGGAAGGGCCATTTTTAGGTGCGTGTGTCTTTGAGACTGCTTTTTTTCCTCCTTCAAATTATACGGACTACGTTCTTGTATTCGTGGGTCCCTCCCCCAGACGAGGCTGTTTTTTGCGGTCTCGGTGGCCAAATGGCCTCGTCCTAGCGAGTCATATTGGGCACATATGGGAAGTGGGCCAAGGCAGCTTGCCAAAATGCGACTAACGGTCTGCTTTAGGCTTCATTAAGTTTCTTGGCGCGTCCAGTCCATTGAGGTAAACACTCGTTCAGCTAACCCAAAAGAGACATCGTCGAAGGGGCTACCATGCTGTCAAATCCTGGTCCCCATTATTCTTTTCCTCTCCCGACCAAGGAAAATAAGTAGGATGACTTTAGCAGATACGAGGAGGTGCATACACAGGCCATAGCTGGTCGCATTCCGTAAAAGTGCAAGTCGGCCTGCCGAGATTCTGCTTGGCTGCACCGTGGAATTTGGTGTCGCACCTGTCCTCTAGCAATAAATCAGCCCAACAGGGGAAGCCTAGCGAAAGAGGGCCTAGATCGCTCTAGGCGGCCGCAAGCTGAAAGAAAACCCCCGTCTATTGTCTTGCAGCCCTGATGCATGTCATCGATCTCCTTAAATCAAGTAGTCGTGCACTCGTATATCGTACAGAACAGCGTCGGAAGAGCCGCATTACTGAGATCACACAAAGGCAATATATTGGGAATAATTATTACACCACCAAGCGCGGCGCGGCTCAAACTTGGGAAGGAAGAGCTGAAATTTTGGCGCCTTGGCTGAGAGGCTGTGCTATGAAACCTTCTCCCCTGCTAATACCTTTTCGTATGGACACAGCATATCGTTCCATGCTCCACATCTAGTTAAACACTCCACAATGGACATTACGCACGAGTTGACCTCTGCCAGTCCATTCCCAGCTTCCGTTTCAGTACGAGGGGAGCTGGATAAGCTAAAATAAGGTCTCCAGTTCCGCCTGAGCAGTGGAACTTCTCTCCTTTAAGGCCTGCGCGATCACAAAGCAGCATACGATGCAGTCAATTAGTTTGTCCTAGCTGTCACTAAACCTGTTTTTTGCCGCAAAGGATGAATATCCTGCAGGGAATCCACTAGGACAGCCTTTTTTTGGGTGTTAAATATTGTTTATTGAGAGCAGGGTTTTTTCCAATATCTATATAAGAATTACGACACAGATGTCGCCTCGTCTGAATCTTTGGTTGCAGGAATTAAACTATGTGACTAATCAAGATCAGCCTTGTCGCACACCTTCAGTTGATTTGACGCATCGGTAAAGAAATGCGTATTCAGCGTACTCACTTGCCTTTGTATGCTGGAAATTTTTCAGTTCGGGGTGAAAAGGAGCAGTTTGGAACTACCATCCTCATTTGGCGTAGGTTGTGGCACTTAGATAGCTGGAGAATGCATAGCCCACCCACGAAAGAACAACTCGCTGTCAGTGCATTACCTCAATTGCTATTGTAAATTATGGCATGGTGCGTATTACGTCAAATGTTCGTATACACCAGATTCTATGTTATTGGCAACCCAAAGGCCGTCAGGTAGACAGCCCTGAGGTTGCCCTGTTCTATTTGCATCTAACTACTAACTATCAAGCTAACAATTTGACCAATATAAATACAAATAGAACCATAGAGGTATTAGTTATTAGGTAGTTAGCATATATCTGCCAGTAAGAGAGCCCCTTCTGCAGTAGTGTAGTCAGGGAGGGATACATCCCATTTGTTGCTCCAGATTTGTCATTCTTGCCTGCTGTCGTTAGTAAATGGTCCTTCTCATTTCTGTCCTCGGAAACCCCCCCCTTCTCAGGGAACGTACCTGTGCTATCCCTTTGATTAGGGTAAACCCTCCTGTTTTTGTAGTTTTATGCCCTTTTCTGTTTTTTTCTCCTTTTCGGTGTGTTCTTTTTTCCTTTTTTTTTCTGAGTTGCCTGTTTTATCCTTTTTTTGCTTTTTGATTTTGTCCTTTTTTTGCCCTTTTTATCTTTTTGATCCTGGTTCCCAAACCCTTTTGGACATTTCTGTCATCAAATTCGTGTCACGTGCCTTTAAATTGCATTGCATTTAAAGGTAGTAGTCATCCTCTTCGTAGTCGTCCTCGAAGTGGTTGAGCGCCGAGCTGAGGATCTTGCGGATGATGCTGCGGAGGAAGCGGACAGCAAGATCATGGAATCTGTCACGGACAGCCTGGCGAATACCATGATGGTGCTCGTACTCAACGTGGCCGTGGTGGTCGGTGAGGGTGTGGCTAAGGCTGTGAATGAGCTCCTCGCCAGCCTTGATGACCGGCTCAATCTTGTGGGTCAGGTGAGCTGTAGCGAGTGTTAGTAAATGAAGGGTGACTCTATAGAAACACCAAGGTAGAGATTGACTTACAGAGTCCGAGAGTGTTGGCTAGGTGGGTGGCAGTGCTGGAGATGTGGTTGACAATGGTGGCAGCCTTGCCGAGAACGCAGATGGCATCGCATTCGGGGACTTCGCCACCACCACTGTAGGCCTCGGCATGTGCGATCTCGAGTCCGATGACCTCAACTGCTGAGGCAGCGGTTCTCAGAACCCGCTCCATGTGCTCCAGAGGGGCCTCAAGACGATGTGCAATCTGCATAGCCTGTGTAGAGGTGATGTTGGTCGGCATAACAGAAATCGTGTGGTCTAAAATAGTGTTAGTTGTTTAGTTGCTGCTGGAAAGCTTTGAATGACGTAGCACCAAAGAGAGATACAAATGATAGGAAACTTGAGACATACTGATACCGGAAGCCACGTCGACGATACGGTGGTGAAGATGATCCAGGATGCTGGAAGCGCCATCAAGAACCCATGGCGGGAGGTTAAGCATCAGCCCAGCATCGGATCCGTCAGCAACGACCAGAGTGTCGAAGTTCTCGACGGTCCCAATAGGGCCTGCCATAACCGCAGTGGCAGACAGGCCGCTGAGAAGGACCGTGTTGAATTTCATTTTGTCTGAGAAGGGGAAATAATGAAGTGTAACTGGTTTGAGTGAAGACAGCCGAGATGAAGCAGCTGAAGGTAGAAGGTACAAAGGGAAGGCTTTGGAGAAATATAGTAGGTAAGGTATAAAGTTAAAAATCTGGAGAGCTACAGGCGAGGCAGATGAAGTCGATGGTATGAAAGAGGAAAGAAAGGGAAGAGAGCAGAGGAGGGGGATGGGGGAGGGGAGTGTGGTTTTTATCTGTTCCTGGGAGTGACCAGATAGACCCAAAGCTAAGGGAGAAAGGATATCGACGGAAGAGAAGAAATCGGTGGGATGCTACAGCCCTAATGCACAGCTCAAGTAAAAGGCAAGAAGTCATTGGCAACTTGTTGAGCTCGGCTTTGATGTACTTGGCTTGTTGACGGGAGGCGGAACGATTCCGTGTAGACACCCACGAAAGCCGAAGAGGGAAGGGAGGGTGTAGGTGATTCAAGTTACAGGGTTATATCTAACATAACTGGCTTCAAATATCTTTCTCTACTGTCATTGATAGAATGCTGTACGAACAATAGAGTAAGGGTTGAGTATCGTGGTATTAACAGTCCCCGAGAAGACCATAAAAATATGCCAATGCCACAGACGAAAGATAGCAACATCATCGAGGCCTGATATAATTTCACAAACGTCTCTCAATATCCGGTTCCTACTTCTTCATAGTTCTACCATCCAGCTCGACAGGAGCTGATGCACCATACTTGAAAGGACTCTCGCCACCCTCCACTTCATCCACTGGAGTGTGCTGTGCACCACCCTTGGTATGGTCCAAGGGAGAGTGAGCTGTGCTAGGGCTATTGTGTACATTATTGTCACCTATTCCGAATCGATGGCTGTCGTCATGAGACGATGCGCCGCTATTACGTTGTGCTCCCAGCGCAGGAACCAACTGTTGAGAGTAGCTGCTGCTGTATATTCCGCTGCTAACCAGACCCTGCCATGCACCACCATCCAGCATGGCCGGTGCCATTCTGGCATTCTTCTTTCGTCGGTAACAGAGCCAGCACATTGCACCAATAACCGCTGTCGGCGCACTCACCGCAACAGCAACCCCTGCGCCGGCAGCGACGTCCATAGAATCCGTGCTGTTGCCTGTGCTTGACATGGAAGTGAAGGACGAAGGCGACGTCCCGCTCCCACCGCACATACCAAATGCGGCAAGACACCCGTCGCCACAGTAGCCCGAAGTCGAGCCGCAAAAGTTGTGTTGGGAACAGCAGTTGCGGGAGCTAGATCCAAGGCACGTAAGGGTGCCACCACAGGACGGATTAGTGGTCGCTTGAAGGCCACTGATCATACCTGGACCCCCCCTGGACGTGCTACTATCGCCGTCGCCATCGCTGCTGCAAGTTGCATTGTTTTTAGCATTTGTGGCTTTGACTAGGATGGGAATGCCGAATCTGCGCGGGCCTGGGTCTGTGGCATTGAGCTTGAAGGCAGGGCGGGCGCCCTTGAAAGAAAGTACGTATTGTGGCGAGGCATCTAGTTTGGGAGTCGAGATGCCGACCGTCCAGCTGAAGCTGCCAGGTGTTGTGAGGTTGACTTGTTCTGCACAGGGACGTGTTAGTGAAGGGGGCTCGGAAAAGCCAGGGGCACCTTTTTGTTGACATGTAGCACGCACTAGTGAGGAGCTGGGCAAAGCTATCTTCAGCATCAAAGTCGAATGCCGCCACCCAAGGGTCCGCCATGTCGTCAGTCGTGTTGGCCGCCCGATAGGTGTAGATGGAATCGCCAGTGGCTATTTGAGTGGTGAAGGCCTGCTGCTGGGGACTCGGAACTACCCAAACAAGTCGAGACTGCCGTGCTTTGACTCGGCGGGAGGGCTCGTCCTGTTAAGGACAGTGCGGCGGCTGTCGCTTCTAGGGATGACCGTAAGGGTCTCATGATGTGCAAGTATCTTCCTGGCCTAGGCTTTTGGATAGAATCCCTCTTCTGTTGGCAAGATGTGAGAAAAGCCAACCAGCGTCCTGCCGGTGGATGCTGCCCGCCGAACCCCGATGACGATTGAAATACTTGTTAGACAAAACAAAAAGCAAGAACCCCGAAAAGGGCAAAAAGATAAAATTACTGTGAAGTGAAGTTATCCATCTCTCTTTTGAGGTACTAGAAGATATCTCGGCCTCTTGCCGCAAGTCAGGTTCCCCTGATACGCAATCCATGCCGCCATTGTTTCCACCCATTGGGGACCAAGTTCTTGAAATGTAGGGAGGCCCTGGGTTTACGGTTCGAGGAATTCGGATTTGGCAATTGGCTCCATATGCTTTAACGAAAGCGAGATGCACAATCGCATTGAGGACCAAAAAAATGATCACCAATTCGGAGACAACTGAGCCACTGGTTGGTACAGTCTCCCTTTGCGTCGCGTTTTCCATTGAGCTAGCCCCCGCCCCCTTGTTCCTAATCTTTGATCAGGCTGTTGGATCCCTTACGTCGATTGCCACGCGGAAACGATATTGTTCTTCTTTCGTCCCCCTGCCTCTGGTAGTAAAGATCAAAAATCGGCCAGTTGCGCCAAAAATGACGAGTATATTTTGCAGACAGAAGGCCTAGCTTCTGAACATCGATTTTGAAAATATTCAATTCTTGGTATGCTCTATAGAGTGACTACGTTAACGGATTATAGCCATACTATACGAAAAGCTAAAGTGCACCTCTATCCCTTCGCCTCCAGGCTGGTAAAGATACAAAGGAGATCAGCCTCAAGTCAGGGGTGACAGGATGTAGCGTAGCCATGCAATCCAGGAGCGAGGTGTCTCCTCCTTGCAAGTCAGCCCTCGTCCAGTTACCCATCAGATCCTTCGCTATCCTGTCTGGCGGAAGTCAAGGCCCGCGGGCGTCACCCGAACTGGTTCCTGCAAGACGCTGAGCCATCGTGGCGAGTTTTGGATGGTCGGCACTGACTAATGGGCTCATCCATTTTGTTTTCTTCTCCGCCTTTGCACCCTCCCCTTTTTCGCCATTGCCTCCTGGAGCATTGTCCCTTTCTTGCTCTCTTTCTTCGTCAAAATAAAAGGCCGTATTTCCGAGGAGCACAGGTGCACAGTTGAGGTAAATGGACTCGTAACAATGTGCAGGCACATTAAACGTTTCGTGAAAGGCAGAGACGTATTTGTATCTTGTGTTTACGAGCCACTTCATGCCCAACTGATGGACGGAACCTTGAGCGAATTTCTGTAGGCCGGCAAGGTCTTGGAAGTAAAAGACATAGAGAAGCATTGCATGAGATGTGCGCTCTACTCCGCGAAAAGGCGTGACGCCCAGCAGCCCGTATTCGGAGGCGATATTCAGCCTGGCGCTTTTTTCAAGATCGGACCGCAAGCTTCGCATCATATCTTTGAAATAATCCACTGCCTCCAAAGCCCCAATGGAGAGGATGCCGGCCGGATGATTGATTCGGAAGCCGAAATGGAAGACAACAACAGGCTGGCGAGCTGGCTCTGTGGGAATCTTCCCGTTCAGCGGATAAGGAATCTGCGCAGTGGACCGGCCATTGACAACTTCTGAGACAAACCGATGGCTATTATCGGAATTGGAATCGTTGGGCAATATGAACACTTGGACGATACTTAAGGCAGCTGCCCATGAGCCCCAGCCTGCTGCAGGCAACCAGCAGTAAGGACTCGGAACAAATAAAGAGAAAACCGACTGTGCCAGGGCGCCAAGGGCAAAAATAGTTGGAAGGCAAAAGAAGTCCTTGATCCGGGCCTATGGACGCTCAGTTAGTGAAGGGGCGGGGAAAGGGGAGGAGAAGAAGGACCAACAATGGCAACGCACCGAAGGAGAAGGAATTGAAACGTCTGGTGGTGGGATCTCTTTGGGCTTTAAGAGGCTGGAAAAGAACTTCTTGTGAGTTCTGACAGAAGCTGGGGGATCGAAAAGGTCTAGAGCCAATTTTCCCCGAGTCCGCTTCGATCCTAGTTGGGTCCGAGGCGCTGTTCGTTGGCTTTGTCGAGCTCCTTTTCTCGTCATTTTGGAATGCGAGCGAGCTTCTTTTGACAAACTTGGGGCTTCCGGGAGCGAAGAATTAGGGCCTAGAAACGGAATAATCGCCTTGGACTGGTACAGCCTGGCTGTGATATGGTACCGTCGGGGCGAAAGTCTGATGGCCGGGAGCACAAAGGACGTGCGGGTGTTTAAGGGGGATTTATTTGGCGATGCATCAAAAAGTCTGTTGCAGAGTGAAAACATACGAAGGAGGATGGTATTGGCGTGTTTGAAGAAGCGTGTCTCCTTCCTCCGCCATGTAGCGCGTACATGCTCGCTCTTTCCATTTCGGGCCATTCACTGTTGTGGTGAGGATCCACCAAAGTTGAGGGTATTCAATAACATCATCAACATTGCCATTCACGTAGCCATAATTACTTGTCTACTGAACAATCATCTCAACTGAAACAAACACACACAAGGCATGAAATGCGACCCAAAGTCGAAAGAATATCTACTTAATCGTCATGTCCCTTCTGCTGCTCGGCCACCCAGTCCTCCACGTCCCGCTTGAAATCCGGATTGTAGAGCCAAGACAGATCGAACGGTTCACGGGCAGCACCGGTGCCAAAGGCAGCGTCGCCAGCGGGCATGCGGCGCAGGTCGATCTGGTGGTTGAGGGCGAGGACGCGGTCGACGCGCTGCTGTCTGTACGTCTGCCAAAAGGCGAGGGCGGCCTGGGGGTCGGCGATGTGAGCCGCACGGCCAAGCAGCAGTGCCAGAATGTACACGTCCTCAAAGGCCTGGTTGATGCCCTGGCCGGCAGAGGGCGGGATGGCGTGGGCGGCATCACCGAGGATGATGACGCGGCGGGCGTCAGAGGCCCAGCGGTCGAGCTTGGGCACGACGTAAAAGGGCCAAATGTTGACTTTAGCAGGATCGATCTGCGAGACGGCATTGGCGACGATGTGCTGCGAGCCAAAAGCATCAGCGTCCTCCTGCAGAAAACGCACAGCAGCGTCCTTGTCGGTCAAAGCAGCGCCAGCACGCTCCCAGTCGGCGCGCTCATGGTCGAGGATGCGGCGCTGCTTGCCGATGAGCACTTCGGAGCCGTCGGGCTCCTGGGGCGCAATGACAAAAGCACCGTGAGTGGGTGAAGTTAGCGTGACAGGAATGTGGAAGTCGGGCGGCAGCTGCAGCTGGGCAGTAGGCACGGCCGCGGTGATGCCGGCCATGCCCATAAACTTGGTCTCGAGCTCGGGATGCAGATGCTTTCGCACGGTGGAGTGGATGCCGTCAGCCCCGACAAGCAGAGTCGCAGTCTCAGTGGTGCCGTCTGTAAAGGCAAAGGCGACGCCGTGGCGGCCGTTGGACAGCTGGCTCTCCTCGGCGACAACGTGGGAGAACTTGCGGCCGTAGCGCATGGGAATGTGGCAGTCTTTGAGGGCAGCCACCAGAGCATCGATAAGCACGTAGCGGTAGATTCGGAGACCCTGAAACCCGTATTTTTCGGCGTTGCCAAACTCGTAGGTCTCAGTGATGTCACCGTCAGCGTTGCGAAACTCGAGTTGATCGAAACTGAAGCCCCAGGTCTTGACCAGCGTATAGAGGCCAAGAGCGTCGAGAACACGGAGAGCGTTGGGTGACAGCATGACCGCTCCGCCAATATTAAGAGGTGCTGAGCGAGACTCGTAAATGGTAGAGGCAATGCCCTGTTGGTGGAGAGCGAGAGCAAGTGTCAGGCCAGAAAGGCCGGCACCGATAATGGCAACGTGACGGGTCGGAACAGACATGGCGGCGGCTAAGGAGGTGAAGAATATCGAGATAAGTTTTGTTCTTAGTAACAGGCGATTCTTTGCAATGGGAAGTTGTGATATGCTGTAATTGTTTTCGCAGTTCACGCTTGCTTGTTGTGCTGTCCTGCTGTTCTTGGCCTGAGAATGACGACGCACCTCCATACTTATATACACAATGTCTTGATGATGCTCAAGAACGAGCCCGAGCCGCTCTGCGCACTGCCCAGCGCTGCATGGCGGATGTGCCGTGTAAGTCGGATGCTGGGGATCAGCTGGCGGCCATCGAAATCTCGGCGATTATGCCCAGTCGGAGGCTAAGATTGGCTGGCATGACGGGGCTCCGGCCTTAGCGCAAGTATCCCCGCAGAGGCCGTTTCGGCGTCAGTGCTGTGTAATACGATTGGCGGGCTCGCATTTAAGTGCGAAGGCCAGCGGTCATGACTCTTGGAGTTCACAGCCAAGCCGCACATCCCGAGGTGCTGTAGTCGTTCCGTATGTCCTTTGCATCTGCCGATGTTCAAGGTAGTATCTGAAAGCTCCTCGAAACTCTCAGCGGCCGCGACCTTACCAACATTTTCACTTTGCCAGTTGGAATAGCGTTTGAAACTTGAGCTGGAAATGTACCAGTAGATTTTCCACAGAGTAAAGTCGCATAACGAATTTAACTGCCCACACCTCGACGCAAAACGTCGCTGACTACATCTAAACCTATCTATATCAACACACATACACATGCACACTAATACACCTCCAGAACGTAGCGGCCGGTCTCCTTGAGGCGGTCAATTTCCTTGGTGGGATCGACCTTGCGGCCGGTTTCGCGGGCCTCAATGGCAATGGCCTCCTTGAGCACGTCCGTCAGGTCAGGCACGGGCCAGGTCGGGCCGCAGAGATAGAACGCGCCCTCGTCGCGGATGTACGACTGCACGACGTGGTCCATGCTCTCGCGCATGCGGTCCTGGATGTAGATCTTTTGCGGCTGGTCGCGCGAAAAGGCGGCGCCGAGCAGCGTGACGACGCCTGCGGCGACGTACGCCTCCCACTCCTCGCCGTACAGGTACTCCTCGCGCTGGTGACGGCTGCCGAGGAAGAGCAGAATGGCGCCGATGTCCTCGCCGCGGGCCTTTTGCATGGCGCGGTACTGCACAAACGCGCGGAAGGGCGCCAGACCGGTGCCGAGACCCGCGAGGATCAGCGGCGTCTTGGCACTCGTCGGCAGCTTCATCACGGACGGCTTGACCGACACCGAGACTTGCGCGCCAACCGGCAGCAGCGACAGGAAGCGCGAGGCCTGACCGTAGCGCGTGCGGCCGCGCCCGTCCACCCAGTCGACCACGACAATCATCAGCGACACGGCGGTCGGGGTGACGGCCTGCGCCGAGGCGATCGAGTACTCACGGCGCTTGAGGGGGCCGACGAGGCGCACCAGGTCCGTCGGAGCCACCCGGGCCGACGCAAACTCGAGCAGCACGTCCGCGTACGTCAGCATGTCGACATCGCTGCGCTGCTTGAAGTCCGCCGCGCCAGCCGCGCCGCCGAGCGCCTCGAGCTTCGCGCGCTCCTCGGCGTCCGTGGCGTGCTCGGCCAGCGCCTCGTAGAAGCGCTTGGGCGGCTTGCCGAGGATGTCGACGTTCTGCAGCAGCGACTGGTACAGCGTGCGCGTCTCCAGCAGGCCCGACGAGCCCGGGATCTGCACCAGCGCGTCGCCGTCGAGGCCGTACTCGCTGATAAAGGCCTGCACGCCCTCGGCGTCGTTGTCGGCGTGCACGCCCAGCGCCTCGCCGATCTCGTAGGTCAGGCCCGTCGCGCCCAGGTCGAACTCGATGTGGAACACGTTGCGGTCGTACGTCGCCGGCGTCAGGCGCCGGTTCTCCGAGACCGTCACCGTCGCTGTCTTGACCGCCAGGTCCGGCCGCAACACCGTGCGCGTGCCAAGCGCCTCCTTGAACGCAAAGCCCTGGGCCGCTGCCTGCCAGTCGCCCACTTGCACGCCAGCAACGGCCTCGCTCTTGTCGAATGGGCCAAAGCTCGTCGGCTTGGCCGTCGCCAGCACCGTCGTCGCCGTCGCTGGCTCCTCCGCATCGGCCGGCACCTCCGGGATGACGACCGACGGCAGCAGCACCTGCGGCAGCACATCGGCCACGGCCTTGGCCAGTTCGATGTCGTTGAGAGCGGCCGTCAGACGCACCAGGTCGTCCGCTTCAAACGCTGGGTTGGCCACCTTGAAGAAGGCCTGCTCTAGCAGCACGCGCGCCGCTGCAGCGGACTCGTCCAACGCAGCAGCCGACGGGTCCAGCACAAACACTTGCAGCTGCTGGGCCAAAATCGTCTTGCGCACGCCGACAGGGAAGCGCTTTTCGACCTCCTCGGCCTTGAAGCCGGGCAGCCGCACCAGCAGCGACGAGCCCGTCTTGGCTCCGGCCAGCACGTCCACCTGCTTCAGCAGCTTCTCCTCGGCCACAACGGTGACGTCGGCCGCCTCCTCGCCCAGAGAGGTCACAGGCGTGCTAGCAGTGCGGCCGGTGCGAATGTCGGTGCGCACAATGCCGCCCAGAACCAGGTTGTCGTACACCGCGTGCGTCGCCACGCTCAGCGCCGGCTGCTCAGCCAACACGCTGGCCACGCCAGACGCCGCATCCACAGCCGCCGAATCGTCCACGTCCCAGAAGATATACTGCTGCGTGGCCGAGGTGGCAGACGCCGTGGTTGTCGTCGCACCGGTCTGTCCAAGCAGACGCTCGGCCAGATCGCCGAAAAAGGCCAACGTCAGCTGCTGCGACGCCGCATACTTGGCATCCACGACCGTCGGCGCCTCCGCCTCCGCCCAGCGACCACCCGACAGGCTCACGGCGGCCAGCACGTCGACGTACAGCGTAGACTGAACGGCCGCCTCGGCCACAGCCGTCTCGCCGCCGGCCACCTGGCCCAACACAGCAATCCGCCGCACCGACGCCGGCAGCACGCTCAGGAAGGCCTCCTCCACAAACGGCCGGTACAGGCGCACATTGACGACGCCGACACGACGGCCCTGGGCAGCCAGTCTTTCCACCGTCTGCGTCGCCAGCTGCGCCTCCACGCTGCCAAACACCACCAGGACTGCCTCAGCCTCGGCGTGTCCGTGGTACTCAAACGGCCGGTAGCTCGTGCCGAGCTCACCGTTGACGGCGGCCAAAAGAGCCAGCACGCGACCCGTGTCGTCGAGATGCGCTGCCTTGGTGCCTGCTGCCGCCAACCGTCCAAACGAATCCTGCACGTGGGCCGTGCTCAGCGCGTCCGTCACCTTGACCGTCTCGCGCAGCGTGCGCACGCCGTCGTACACATGCAGCATCGGCACCACCTGCGCCGCCAGCGTCGCCCACAGCGCCATGTGCTGTGCCTCTGCGGCCGATGCGCTGGCCACGAGGCCCAGGCCCAGCTCGTCTGCCGTCTGCAGCGCCGGCGTGTAGTCGCTGACCAGGCCGCTGCCGCCGTTGTGGTTGTGGGCGTAGTCCAGAGCGGCCACATGCGCCACCACCGGGCTCGCTGCGCCGTACAGCAGCGCCAGCTGGTCCAGCGACCCGCGCAGCTCCCGCAGGCTGCCCGTCGGCACCAGCAGCGTCTGCGGCACGCCGCGCCGCGCGGCGTCGAAGTCGCCCGAAAAGAGGTAGCCCAGCGGGAAGGCTCCGGCGCCCGCCCGTGTCTGCATCGTGATCACCGACGTGGCCTTGCCGTTGGCGTTGGCCTGCTGCTGTGCCGCCCAGCCGAGCGCCGCGTCGTCCAGCCCAAACGGCTCGGGCGAGTACGAGAAGATCTTGTCCGAGAGCGTGTATGCCACCTGCTGCACCAGCAGCTGTGCCGAGGCGTATGTCGGTCCGCCAATCTTGGATAGAGGTGTCGCCGAAATCGTCTTCAGGTCCTGCACCACGGCCACCGACACCTCAGCCGGGCTGCCGGTTCCGTCGTCCTGTTTCAGCTGCATGTTTATTTGTTTTTTTGCGTGGTTTTTTTTTTTTTTGCAATGTGCCGTTGCCGAATCGATGTACAGCTGAACACGGAATGAATCCTCCAAGTCCTCTCAGCTGAGAAGAAGAACTTGCACAAGAAGAACAAAAGAAACAACAAATGAAACAAGAGTCAATTACAAGGTAATTACAGAAAAAAAATAGAAAAACTACCCGATAGCCATCCACGCCATTCCTCTAGCCGCGGCCGCCATGTGTTGCTGCCACCGACTACCGTCCCCATACAAAATACCTTATTAGTGAAGGCGAACAAAAATTGCGATGCTCCAGCTTCGAGCACGCAATCGCACTAGTCCTCTTTTGGTTGGTTTCTCAGGGTCCTTTGACGGCTGGCTGGTTATTCGGCCAAACCCGTAATAGCGCACTGATTCATCCGATCATGTGATCCATCACGTGTGACCCTCTGGATTTATGATGAATACGTTGAGCTCCGATTCCGGTTAGCACATTTGGAGCTCCGGCTGCACAAAATCAGCCCACCTCGTTTCGAAGCTTCACCGCAGCCAGACGACAAGTCACAGCCATGCGGCCTGTACGGATCATCACGGGGCGGTTTGCGGCGGTGCGAATTGCACGTCCGATATGCCAGGCCGCGGGTGTGCAAATGCCGGTGGTGCGCGCGTTCTCGGTGCTGAACCGGCCGCCGCCGAACTACGAGGGCCACGTCCCATTGACGATGACAGAGAAGGCCATGTTGACGCTGGGGTCGGCATTTGGGGCGTTTCTTGACCCGCGGCGGGCCGGTGCGTACTCGTTTCCGGGATAGGCACTCAAGTTACACGTTATGGCGCACCGCTGACAAGACAGATCTAATTGCGACCCTCGGCGAAGTGTCGGCAGGACCTGTGGCCCAGCGGCTGCGCGACACAATGCTAGGCGACGAAACGGGACGCCAGATTCTCAGGGAGCGGCCGCGGATCAGCTCCGAGAGCGTGCCGCTGGACGAGCTGCTGGCCCTACCCAAGAACACCGTCGGCTACACCTACGGCTACTTCCGCCAGCGCTACCACATGTCGCCCGACGTCCGCGACGAGGTCCGTTTTATTGACGACCCCGAGTGCGCCTACGTCATCCAGCGCTACCGTGAGTGCCACGACTTTTACCACGCCGTCCTCGGCCTCCCGCCCCAGTTCGTCGAGGGCGAGATCGCCCTCAAGGCCTTTGAGTTTGCCAACACCGGCCTCCCCATGGCGGCCCTCAGCCTCGTCGCCGTCGCCCGCCTCAAGCCCGCCGAGCGCGACCGCTTCTTCCGCATCTTCTTGCCGTGGGCCCTGCGCAGTGCCCGCGGCGCCAAACCTATCATCAATGTCTACTGGGAAAAGGAGCTGCACACCGACCTCGACGAGCTGCTCGCCCGCCTCGGCGTCGAGAAGCCCCCCAACCTGCACACACTGCGCAAGAAGCCCAAAGCCTGAGTCAGTGGCAGCCATATTTGTACGATAGGAAAGAAATATATTTATCTTGGTATTATTTGTTTTTTTCGTTGTTTTGTTTCCGCTTTTTGTTTCTCTGAGATCTTGTAGTCTACGGCTATACGATTACGTAACTCAGGCTGCCTACGCATACAACTTCCACCTGGTAAGAGTGTATATGCGTCCACTAAAACGCAGTGAAGGCGTATTCAGTATGGTTCAATGAAACTTTCCCAGCCCCTGGATGTATCTTGGAGCCAAGTCATCATGTTTTTTGCAGTTTTCCCTAGCAGCCAGTTTCAAACACACTCCCACAGCTTCAGTGCTAGCGCTTCCAAACGTCTGAAGCACTACTAGGAGTTGACGGTGATGGAAAGACATGGAAGGCAAGTCCTGGCAGACACTGCCCTGTATCCTATCCTCGTTTTTGGGCTACACGTCAGGGCACTAGCAACTGGAGTTCCCATCAGCAGCCATCCTAGGCGTTTCCACCTGCTCAGCACCGCGAAGTCACGCAATTATCTATTGTTACACGTAAACGGCAATACAATATTGCAGTGGCACCATTTTTGGGTGCAGTTTCCTTTTTGTGCACCAGAATTCCTGCCTGTGTAATGGAGGCCGGGTAAAATGGATTACACTAAATCAAAACAAAAGAGGGAAGAGTGTTATATGTGTTGCTTCCTTCCTGTGGTATCTTGCTGTTCTCATTCTCGAGGAATCAAATATTCTCATCGAAGAAAGAGCAGCTTACCTCAGTACTAGCAATAGCTAATGCCTTCTTCCCAAAAGATCGTTGCTTTGACAGCCTATGCCCACTAGGGAAACATTACCACCACACGTGTTGCAGCTTCTATGAAAAGACGCCACCAATGGGCTCCGACTCACTGATACCCATCAACCACCTCCTTCCCTGAATATTTGTAGCCTCTGTTCACGATCCTAACTCACGATATCAGACGTGAGTGTCTTCCATGGAATTAGGCTCAGCCTATCTTGGACTGTAAAGGCCATTTTCCTCTTGTAAGAACACGCCGCGTTCATCATGTATCAATGCGTTAAGACGTGGGTGCCCATCCTTCCTTCTTGTTTTATAGAATCATGAAAAAACTTACCTAAGGAGAGAGGCTCTACCTCTGGATATTGCCTTCATGAAATAGGGAAAGAACAGGCCATGACCTGTCGATCTTGCCCCGTTCTTACCCTCCCCCGCGGCAAAGCGTACCATAAACCCAGTTAGCTTTCATTTGGCAACAGCGCCAAAGTTGTCATCGCTCCTTCCCTTCAAAAAGGAAAGGACAACTATGCCTCTTGCATTGACAGACGCACGACGTCGATCGGGAGAACGGAGATAAATAGAACCTCCTCAGGTCCTTTCTTCTCTCCCGGTTTTCCTCTTTCCTTTCTCCCTAGGTAAAACTAAAACGGGCACTGGAGGTTCACGACATCTATGACAGCTGCCCACCCGAACTCAGCAAGATACTTGCAAGATAAACCCTCAATACTAGGTCACCATGCTGGCTACATCTGTGCCTTTGTGGTGCCAGGTTTTTGAGATAAACCTGTTCCAATCGATGACGAAGCCTGCACGTCGTCAAGCGAGCAGCCACCGGGGGATAAACTCAGGATGCTCATCTGAGGGCTCACAATATCCTTTCAACTATCCCCCTCTTTGCACGATTTGAAATGTGCATTTTTCAGCATCAATTCCTTGAGAACTCAGGCAAGTTGTTTTCGTCATTGTTCCCATCTGCCATTATGTTATGGCTCTTTCCACTTGAAGGCTTCTGTGTTTTGATCCACGCAACTAACACTCATTCTCTGTGCCCTGAAATTGGGTTTCCGCTGCTTTGTCGGCCATTTGGCCCTAGAAGCTCCGATGGCGGCAACTTGGTGGTACCAACCGTCTCGAATGATTTGGTGATGATAAGAACAATGGCGCCAGCCACTTAGATGACAGAGAAAACAGCAGAGGTTCTTGATGATAGCAATCACGGAAGCGTGTTATTGACGGATGCTCGATGGCGGCGGCATGGGGATATCAACAAAGACAGGCTCTGGTGATAGGTACTCGTCGCTGGCAGACGCAATAACTAAGGGGATGAAGAATATGAGTGTGCGATTTGATATGAGAAACGTTACCGGATGGGATACAATGCGCCGTCTTGCGAGACGAAAAGTGTTTGCTGGGAAAGAAAATCCTGTATTGTGGGATGAAAGTTGTTGTATTAGGATGGAAGCCGGTGGTGCGAGAAAGTTGTCGGAAAGAAGTGAAGGGATGGCTCAAAGTTCGTGCACATGACTAGCCATGAAACCACGGAAATTTTCATGAGATTTCTACACAGTGTGCTTCCGCGAGGGAGATTGAAATGGCTGTGCCTGGCAATTTTAGCACACCTGAACTCAACGCACTGTCTTTGCTCGTCATCATGTGAACTCTAAACTCCATAATGGCAAATGGCCATTCAACAGACGATTGCAGCAGCGAATTTACATGCGTCTTGGTGCTTCCACACCTGTCTACCAAATCTGCACAAATGAATAGAACTTCCGCCACCGTGGAAGTTTCTCGTACTCGTCCAGCTCGATGATCTCGTCGTCTGTCAACGGACGCCGCCCTGTCTGCAGATCTGCCGTCTTTGGGTCCCGGAGCTTTGTCCGGAAAATGAGCTTGTATCCAATCCCACACCCCAAGATCAACACTGTTCCAAACATGTACTGGAAAAAGTAGTAGGCTGTCGGTTTATTGGAGCCCTGTAGAGTTAGCACGGGAGTCTGGAGCCAAATGTTGCCGACCGGAATCACTCACAATGGGATATAGAGCCAGGTACAACGAGCACCCCATATACAGTGAGCAGCAAATGAGCAGCCAGATCGGTGGTAGAGGCCACAGCGAGCACTTCCATGCATGTGGCTGCTCAAAGAGCGGGTCGTTCTGTGCCTTGAGAGCTGCACGGAAGCGGAAGGACGTGACCGCGACAAACACCCACACCATAAAGTAGCCAGTGCTCGCAATCTGCGAGAGCCAGCTAAACACAGTCGTGCCGCCAGCGCTGAGGTTGATGTATGCCATCAATATGGTCATCACCGTCGTCACAATCAGCGACGGCACCGGCCGGCCCTTTTGGTCAACACGGGCCAGGATCCGAGGCACAAGCCCTTGGCGCGCCATCGACCGCAGAATGCGCGACGCCACAAAGAAGCTTTCCACCGCAATCGATGCCACCGCTACCATGATGACCGCATTCAAGAAGTCCGGGAGCCCCTTGATGCCAGCCTGTTTGATCGCAATCACGAACGGTGACGCCGTCACGCCTGAGTTGCCAAACAGCTGCGGGTTGGTCGGCGACACCAGCAAGCCGATAAACAGCATCGAGACCATATAGATGACCGTCACGCGAATCGGGATCAAGAAGGCGGCATGGCCCACAGAGTACCGGGGATTCTTCGTCTCGCCCGCCAAGAAGCCGGTAAAGGTGTTGTCTACCACGGATCAGCTACAGGCCCTACACCTTGTCTAGATACCCATGGTAAGAAGAGACAATGTGGCCTACCTCCAATAGCCAGCACGGCGAGTAGTGCACTCTGTGCAAAGCCTTTGAACTCGTTGCGAAAGGCGAGGCCAGATGTCCACACGGAGGTGTCGGCCACATGGCCATTCGGACCAGCACCAAGGACCAACGCAAAGGCCGTAATGAGGAAGATGATGAGAGCAACAAACTTTAGGATTGCCGAGCCATATTCAAACCATCCAAAAGCTGTGTTGGGGAGAACGAACAAGAAGCCAATTAGGATCAGGAAAATTGTGACTAGCAGTATCCGGCGTCAGTTAGGGCAAACACGGGCAGGCCCGGCTAGATGGCACAAAATGAAAAGAGATGGAGAACTCGAAGAACTCACTCCAGGCCGCCTCGGGAACGCGGCCATTGGCCCAGTAGTTTATAACGGTCGTGAAAAAGACCGCCTCGGATGCAATAATTGCCGTCCATCCCATCCACATCGAAAAGCCAGCAGCAAACGAAAAGGCCGGGTCGACAAAGCGGTCGGAAAAGTCAATGAAGCTGCCAGACACCGGGAACCCAATCGTCATCTCGCCGAGCGTCTGGTGGAGTGCCCACACGCAAGAACACACCACGGCGAAACCAAGCAGCAGATTGGCCGGACCGCCTCTCAGCAGATTCTTGCCTGACGAAATGAACAGGCCGGCGCCAATCTGGCCACCGAGAGAGATGACCTTTTCAGCTACATCAGCATTACCATTCCAACAAATAGAAGGCCGGACACACTCACATGAATCTGCCGAGGGGTGAAGCTTCGATGGTACTCTCCATCGCGGCGATCGATGCCAATGACTTCGCCAAGCTCAATCTGCGGTGAGACGTCTGAGGTAGCAGGCGACTTGTCCATGCTGGACGGCTTTTCGTGTACGGTGTCCATATTCACCTGTCAATATGCGGAAAGAAACGTACGATGAAGCACAGGACCATGAGACATGACAGACGACGTTGAGTGGCCCATGATGTCCTTGAAGTAATGTATAGTTATACCAGCATAATAAGACCCAAGTTACCCGATTTAGGTGTAGATAATCCAGGTACATGTACATCGTACACCAACGGCGCGAGGCTAGCTTATCTTCGCCGTTGCTAACAGCCGGGTGCTATCCACCACCAGTGCAACTAGACCAGCGCAGATCAGACACCAGTAGAAAATGCGAGGAAGGTGGATGCGCCAGGCAAGGGGGACTCCGGAAGTTTGTTAGTACCCATTTCGGGGACAAACTGGCCCATTGTCGCGATGATAGGAAAACGGGCCGTAGCATTGCTTCATATGCACTGGCTGTTATTTCCAGGGCCAGCTTGTGCGGTTTCTCATCTCTCACACGCCTCACAACTCTGTCCGCCCAGAATGATTGATAAGATAATGGCCTGAGATGCCCTTTATTTCGTCAAGATACAAGCTGCAGATTGTACAAGTGCAATATTCAATAGTTTGACGAAACGGACCAATTGACACAAGCAGGACTTTACAACGTGGACGTAACTGGACGCCAGCCGGGAATATTGTTCAGATCCTCGCACTCAAATGGGTGCGGGTTCTCCTCGATGTTGACGTGTTTCCCCACGTCCGGCCGCCACTTCCACTTTTCGGCAATCGCTGGGTCTAATGTGCCCTCCATCATCTGTGCAATATAGTGCCCGATCACAGGCAGAAACTTGAATCCGTGAGCAGATCCGCCGACCGCCAGCTTGAGGTTCTCGTGGGACGGCGACGGCGTGATGAGGAAGTTGTAGTCGGGCATGTCTCCATCCCTGTTGGTGCCGCACAGATTAGCTACCGCCCTCTCACAAAAAGCACATCGTGAACACCTACCAGCAAATTCGGGTCGAGTCCCATTTGCGGTCCGCCAGTTCCGGGATCAGATCCCGCATCCACTTCTTCAGATGGGCTTCGATCGGCTTCGGCACGTCGTCGGTCGCGTTGTCAGACCGGTAGCGCGGCAGAGAGATCGAGGGGTGCGAGGGCGCGTAGTTGGTCACAAAGTGCACAGCCGCAATCTTCAAGATGCCGTCTTCTTGAGGGGGGAAGCACATGCCTTGTCGTTTCCATTAGCCAAACCAGATACATGCTGCGGAAACACTTTTCTTGCTGGGCCTCTCTCACCTCCTTCCAGATGGTCGATAATTGGCATGTCCTTGTATTTGAGGACCTCTTCCGGCGTCAGCTGGATGTGCCCTACCGTATGTCCTTTGGCCACGATCTGCCCTTCCAAGTCAAACAGTGTACCAGCCGCCGCACCCGCAGCTAGAATGATCTGGTCGCCGAAGTAGCACGTCCCGTCTGCACATCGCACGCCAACACAGCGGCCCGTCTCGTCAAACAGGAGCTGGACGGCGTGGCCTGGCGCGCCTGAGATGTAATTCACCCCCAGCTTTTCTGCCGCTGCGGCCAAGCGCCGAAGCCCTTCTCCAGCGTTTACCCAGGCTGCCCGGTCAGTCCAGTAAGACTTCCATCCGGGGAAGCTACCCGTCAGCATGGGCCAGCGCTGGTGAATCTCATCCGTAGTCATCGGCCGCGCCGGCGGGACGCCGAGTTTCTCTGCCGTTTCAATGGACCGGCTGATAAAAGGCAGTGATCGGTCGCTGGCGCCGATGATCCAGCCCGTCTGATGGAACAGGCCGGCATACAGGCCCTTCTCGTCACTCCATAGCCTTTGTGCATCCGACGCCAGCTTGGCGTAGAGCGGCTCAGGGTACTCTGTCCGGACGACTTTGTTGATGTCGTTGCCAGCGGCCTCTTTCGAGGGAGCAGGCCATCGGTCCAAGACTGTCACCGACTTGTAGCCTCGCTTCGCCAAGTAAAATGCAGTGCTTGTGCCGAAAGTCCCGCCGCCAACAATGATAACCTTATCGGAAGGCTTGGAAGGCGCCATTTTCAGTGGTCAGAGAAGCCTTGTGGGTTAGGGATAGTGGTCTGCAGGTCGAGCAAAGTTGTTCCACGATGACCGTCGGCACGCTTGCTTCCTATCTCTTGGGGTGCCCAGAAATGGCTCTTCTCATTTCCCTTCCCTGCATTTAAGTACACGCATGATTTCGTATCATCGCTATGCAACTAGTCCGAACTCGCTTCATTTCGATTGCAGAATATTTCGCAAAAGCTCGTCTGCATACGGCAGGGCAGCTCGATGCGCCGCCAGGAATTATCGCCTTATCTCAAACACAAGCCATGAATCATTTCGTGCGTTTCCTCCGACCACCACAACACCACTTCCCATTTCAGACCCACTACTCTCCGCACTCTACTGCCCGTTCTTGTCGGTAGCTGGGCCCTGGTTGTTAGCTGGATCGGCGGCACATATCAAAAGGCAGCTCGGTCCGCCGCCGTGTGGAGCTATGATAAGGAGCAAATCCCGCTCGTTACTCTGCCCCCCCTAACTACTGACAGAACATTCCAACATCCTTACGTTTCCACTGAGTTTCTTCTACCTCTCAAGCTCGGTTTTACTGTCCTGTGGCTATGAGAGCCTGCTCCATGCAGATTGTCTCTAGGGGCATCCACTGCTACAAATTGTTGGCGATCTCGTCACCAGTTTCCCAGTCTTCCCCGATAACTAAGTATGGGGCGGAACCCGGCGCCAGGAGCGCCGAAGGGTCCTTGGATCCGCCGGGAACGGTCAGGCTGCTGGAATTGCAAAGGTTAATGGCTACACATGCTGTGCTCGCCCCCATAATAGGCAACAGAACCTGCTAATACTTTGCCGACTGCTTCACAGGCCGTAAAAGAAAATGCCCAGGTAAGGATATGTACATAGTAGGAGACGGCGCAAAAATAGCAAGCGAGTGCTTCTATGGACCATGGAAGCTAACGCCTTGGCATAGGGGAACTTCCATCATGCAATTCGTGTGTCCAACGGGGCCTCGAGTGTGATTACGGCGTCCGCCTAACCTGGCAAGATGAGGCCGAGTCGGCAGGCATCGCTTTCGGTCGTTCCGGTCTAAAGAACCGGCCCGGTCCCTCCGAGTATGACGGAGCTGCATCAAAGCCACATCCCAAACAATCTCGGCCACATTACCTAGTGCCCTTAAGTGGCTGCTCTCTAGGGCGACATTGGCTAAACACTACGTTTGCCGATGTCCTAGAATTGTGTTTACCCGCTGGACACGATGGTGATCCGGCTAATAAGAGCTTTGTTCCTCACAGGCCAGAGTCCCGAGAACCGACCGTGCATGTGGCGCATCCTTTAGCTACCTTCCCCAACCTAGACGATGACGGATCTAGATTCTTTGTCGAGTATTGTCAGTCCACTCGAATGCTAGAAACCAGTGCTCGTTCTCATCAAATTAGCTAATGTGAGCTCATCTTTTGGCTTTAGACATCAAGATCTATTCCCAGCGACGGGTTCTTACAAACAGCGCGACGAACCCATATCAGCAGCTCATCCTCCCACTATGCATTCAATCTCAGGGACTGATGGACATGGTCATTGCCTTTGCCTCCCATGATATGCGCAACCAATACCAAGGCGCCAATTGCCACCGCTACGATGCCATCCTGCTCTACCACAAATCCCGCTCGCTACGACATGTCCGCGCACAGCTATCCGCCAGTCAGAGCTCTGCCGCTCCGTCTTCCGGGGCCATAGCGGATCGAGCTGCCCGAGATGCCCTACTAGTCATCATCATGCTCCACGGCATCCTCGAGATTGCCAATAACAGCACACGAGAGTGGGTGCTCCACATGAAAGGCGCCCTTTCGACCGCTCGGCACTACCAGAAGCTGTATGGCGACAAGGCCTTCAGCCGAGAAGTACTAGAGTTTGTCACAAACTCCTTCTCGCTACGAGACACCTTTCTCGCCACAACCAACCGTGCCATCCTCAGTGGCAAAGACGAGATCGAGGGCTGGCTGACCGAGACCGGATCGCGTCAACACGCCTTCTCGCCCACAGCCATGAGCCTGCATGAGCAGTCACGCATCAACGAGTACACCGGCATCTCCCTGGAGCTCCTCGACATTGTCTCTTCGATCACATTGGCCGTCCGAAACCGGCGCCGCTATGGTGGTGGTCACCCAGGAGCTGCTGGTGCGGCCCCAGCTCCTTCACAAGATGCGACACCGGACGCCCAAGAGTCCGAAGCTCGCAGGATACACAACCGCTTAGTGCAATTGCGGCAGTGGTCCGACGAGCCAGACCCCAACAATCCCATTCACCTCAATGCAGCAGCGTTCAAGGAGGCGGCGTGGATCTATCTTCGGCACGGACTGCGGGGAGAGCCCAGCGAGTCGTCCGCCATCCAAACGCAGCACCTACCACATCTGCTGTCTCTGCTCGACGGCGTTCACCGAAAGCGGGTGCATCCCGTTGGCTCAACACCATATCCCATGTGGGCGCTGTTTGTGGCGGCTTGTGTGGCGCAAGAAGACCACCGAGCCAACGTGATGGACCGGTTCACAGATTTGCGGGAGCACCGGCCATTCAGCAATGTACCAGTAACCATGGCGGCGGTAGAGGCGGTGTGGAAGAAGACGGACCTGGAGCGAGGCGTACGGTGGAGCGGCAGCAGTGGTGGCAGAGACGATGCTGGCAGTGCCGAGCTGGGTTCAGAGAAGCAAGGCAGTGGCAGATTGGTTTGGGAGGGAGCCATCCATCGGTTGGGATGGATGATGGCCTTGACCTGATCACGGACCCGAAAGGTTTTTTTTGGTACGTGTGAATGAAGATACGAAGTAACGTCATATATGTATTTTAGATGACAATTGAAGTCTATTTACGGATGCTATTTTATGATTTATGGACACATTATTTTCTGAATTTATGGCATCCAAATTATTCACAGAAACAGCTTCATAGCTACTTCGTTGTTCTCAAAACGATGTGCCCCTGGCATTTGGCCCACTGCAAGAAACGTCGTTTTAGGTTGCCGATACATATTCTCCCTACTGTCTCTCACATGTTCTAAACTGTAAGAATTGCTCCGGAGATGTCGTGAATACCCTCCACCTGTTCGTAAGACTGTAAGCGGATGATTGTGTAAGACATCGCCCCAACAGGATACGAGATATTTCAAGACATATGAGCGACCAAGGCAGACTTCTAGCTTTTGATAATTATAGAACAGTAGTTTTGTACTTTTTTTTTGTTGCTTTTTTGCGGAATATTAAAGAGTATTACAGTACCGAAGGTGGTGAATAGGGGGACAGTGGCGTCATTCCACAAAGCTAACAGCGACCTGCGCGAGGCTCTCGAGATCGGCACCTGCAAATTTAGGACCTACTCCATTTTTGTTTGATATGTATCCAAGAAAGAAATGCGGTGCCTTTCTTCCGTAAAGAAAAGCATTGCTGCAGATCTAACCTTGGCCCTGACTCCAAGATCCACTGTGAGCTCCCTCGTTGAATAATCCTAAGGTAGTCGCAAACTCCGCCGGCCATCTTTATGGCAAGTTGGTGACATCTTCGGGTCTTTATTGCTTCGCTATTCTCCATTAAATGTGCAAAGCAATTTGAAGAGAATAGCTGTCGTGCCAGCTTCCTCGGAACGTAAGGCTTGGGAGGACATGGGAAGTGGTATGACATAATTGCTAAGAAGGGGCGACTAGGACAGTAATCACTAGCACCGAGGAAAAAATTAATATGGAAAGCGCGATGCGATCGTCATGCCAGGATATCTGGGCACATTGATGGGCCAGGAAAGGAAGGCACGACGTGTTTACGAGGGCCTTTACATAACGCGTCAAGGTCCTTTCAGTTCCACTAACGTTCATCCCAATCGTTAATCTCTTTCCTCTCTTCTTCTACGACTTTACAGCATCACTATCACCACATCGTCGCAGCTTCCCATCAGTTTTCTTTTACCCTGCACATCCGTTTCTCTCTGAGCGCCACCATGAAGCTTACACGCATTTCCGCACACCTGGCCGTGATCGCCACGGCATTGACGACGGCCGTTATCGCGAAGCCGTATCGTAGGCAAACACAGGCACCGACAACTAAGAAATTCTTCTTGCAAACGCGAGTCAAAGCCGGACAAACGGACAAGGGAGCCTTTAATGGCCTCTACGTGTATCCATATCACACCGGAGCCGGCCTGAACGATGCCATGCTCACAGCAAACAAGGCGCACCTCTCGCCTGCATATGCAGCCACCGGCCCCAACCGAGAGGACGACAAAGTCGGAAACACCATCTTCTTCAGTGTTGTCTTCGAGCTGAATACGCCCAACATTACCTGGGTGCTTGGAACAGACTATCTCGATCTATACGCCGGGTGGCAGCCTGTGTCAATTGATGCTAATGGTCCGTCGCCGGCTCTTGGTCCCACTGGTCGCAGTGCCTTTTTCTGGGGAAATAATACTTTGATGTGGACAGACCAGCCCCAAGGTCACATGCCGAGTGATTTTGGTGGCTGGATTGGTATGTTGTTTTCTCTCTCTCAACGCCTGGCTATATGGCGGTGGTCACAGTAGACAACGGGGCTAATACCGGTGTCGGAGCAGCTTGCAAGTGGTGGCACCCGGACGTTGATACACCAACAGAGCCGGGCGTGCAGCTGTTCTTCCGGATCAACAGCTTCTCCGTCAACATTCCATCAGCGTGTGCGGACGTCGATCTTATCCCGCTTTACATCAACGGAACCCAGCCCAACTGATGGGAAGGAGGCAGGTTTTGGGGAGAGGGTTTTGGACTGGGAACATGAAAACATGAAAACATAAAATGGTCGCTGCGACTGTGCGCCCTATGAAGTGTGAAGAAAATAGAGCATGAAACGCACTTGGTATTAATAAACAGCATTCGCTAAATTTCCCGTGACGGGAGAGCCGCCTTTGGCAGGTGTACCAGCATTGTATACATCAAGAGTGTGCCGCTCCCTTCCCCCGCAAATAGCGAAGCTTGTTCATTTGTATCGAGATGCCAAGGCACTGCATACAACAGCCTTCTTGGCTTGGACAATTCAAACAGCCCGGCTGTGCTCGGCGCGGGCTAGAAATCCGAGAGAAATCCGGCAACATATGAAAAGCTGAGACGAGAAGCTGCGAAGGCCGATTATCTCGAATTGCTGATCAGGTTTGGGTTTACATATTGAAGAGCTTCCGCTTGACTGAGTACCCCACTCTAGCGGGCTTTGACCCCAGTTCCCGATTGTGGAGGCTCGGTGATGGGAGTACGTCGTATGGAAACAGTATGTGTGCTCCGTTACGGGAGCCCGTTTCGGTAACCGAGGACGATGGCCGTACGAGAACGAGCGTTTACTGGTTACTCCGCCCATACGAGGGCGAGTAGATGTGTGTTTCTGTACAAAGTAAGCCTGTGTTGAGTTCGGCCGCTTTTCTCGGGGAATGACGACCAGCATTTGGATTTCGGAGCAAAAAGCGCTGGAACGCGTGTCTCAATGCGTGCCCAGCCCAGGGCAGTTTTCTTGGCCTTGCCGCCTTGCCTTTCCAAGACGTAATCCGAGAGTTCTAGGCTGTGCTGGGGTGGTGGTCATACTGGGTGAAATGCTGATGAAGAACCCATGACTCAATACGCTTGTACGGAAAATAGCGTGTGTTCCAGGAGAAGTTGGCTGACTAAAGGCGCTATCGGCACTTCCCAGGGGGGCGCGCCAGGGGATAGTTACAGGATACAGGAGTGTAGTAGAGTGGATTACAACAGCACTAGCACGAGCATACCAGGCGGTGACGTTCGACGGCACAAACCACGCAACGCTACCAAGGCCGGCCTCCACCGGCACAAATATCGCAACCGGTCACGGCGCCCATTTTGCTTGCACCGACAGGCCACGTCGGCGGTTGTTGGCCTATTTTTCGCTTTTCCTCCTCCTTCTCCTTTATTTGGCATTTTTCATTTGTCACACTCTCTTCTGCGCAGATTCTGGCGGTTTCCATGGTCTCATGGTTTTCCTGACCTGTCCGTGCCTTGGTGTCTATTTCTAGGTCGCCTCCTCGCCTTTTTTTGCCATCTTTTCCTCCATTTTCCTCCCGTGTCTGCATTTCGACAGTTGCAGTATTCCTGCCTTTTGCAGCCAACGGAAGCGAGCTTAGAACGGCAAACGCCAAATCACACACACATACTCATACATTTCACATAAGTACTCTGCCTATACGACGTACATGCACACACTCTTCACACTGCATCACCAGTTCAGGCTGATATCTCACCCTTGATCCATGACTGCCGGCCCGCATATCCAGTGACGGCCCAGGCAATCTAAACAAGCATTACCTTTTCTTCTTCTTTTTTCCCTTTTCCTTTCTTTTTCCTGCCTCTGGGCGGTCTCGGTTTACGGCATAGCTCTAGCCACCCCCCCTGTTGTTGCGGTTGTGCATCTGTCTTTCTGAACGGAAGGGAGAACCGAGCGCGCGATCCGAAGGCCTTGGTTGGTGTGAGAGAGAGAGGACCCTCTTTGTACTTCCCCGGACACCAGAGTGCGCGCAGGGAAGGCCGAAGCCGCTTGACCCGCTCTGTATATTGTGTCTTTGCCATATAATTTGCCGTTGGCTTGTATTGTTGGGCATCGGGCATCACAGCATACGAGAACGCACAAAAGCACTTTCAGTGTCCACCCTACTCGTACACCGCACACTCCCCCCCCCCTGTCTTACTATTTCCCCCTCTCCTTGCATTCCCTCCGCTTCGGCCGAGTTAGTGCATACACACAATACTGTACAGCAAGTACGCAGTACACACGCCGTACCCCTCCCCGCGTGAGTGTGCCTTGGCAGCCATGGCTCCTCCTTCATTAAACAGGGGTGGCGGACGCCGTCGGCAGGAGGAGGCAGTGATAAGTTCATTCCTCGTTGGCAACCTGCACTGTCCAACGTGTGTGACAACGATCCGGGAAGTGCTCCAAGAGGCATGCAGAGACCAGGTGCGCTGGGTATCACCAAACATTGTGACGTCTGTGGTTACGGTGGAACACGACAGGCAGGCATCGCTCAGCGACATGGCAGCGGCGCTGACAGACGCGGGGTTCGACATCTGCGGTGTGACGTCGACGGGCTCAGCAGACGCGATGGCGGACGTGGGCCTCGACGCCGAGAGCGGCGGGGCGACAACGGCAGTGAACAATAGCAGCGGCAGCGGCGGCGGCGATGTTGTTGTGGGCTCGTCGGCTGGCATGCAGATCGATGGAGCCGCAGGACCGGGCCACAGCGAGGCAGTGGGCGACAGCAAAAAGGATATAAATGCGGGCACCGCATCAAGCTCCTGGGGTTTGGCTCCCTTGTCGCGCTGGATCAGCGGCAGTCGATACGGGCGACGATCGGTAGCGACGCTGGACCATCTGACACAAGCCCATCTCGGCAACTGCGAACAGTGCCGGCTGCAGGAAAGCCAGGGACTTCTCGGCGGAGGCAAGGGAAAGACGGACAGTTCTCTGCACAAATCAACGAGCACAGACGCCGAGCAGCACGACAACAGCGGCGCAGCGACACTGGTGACGTCGTCGGCGACGGTCAGCGATAGCAAGCTCAAGAACAGAGCGGCGGCCGGCAAGAAAAAGGCAGCCGGGATGTCGGAGAAGTCGTTTATCACGGTGGAGCACGAGGATGCGCCGGCGAGTCGGCCGTTGTGGCGAGCCAGCCTGGCGATTGGAGGCATGACATGCGCGGTGTGCGTGAACGCGATCTCAGACGAGCTCAGGAAGCGTGAGTGGGTGTCCAAGGTGGCGGTGAACCTGATCTCGAACAGCGCGACGGTGGAGTTTGACGACGAGGCGAAGACGGCCGAGATCGTGGAAGCGATCGAAGACTTGGGCTACGACGCGACGATCGACTCGGTGATGCGCGTGGCCACAGCACAGGAGCAGAAGCAGCAGAAGCACCAGCAGCAGCAGGACGGCAACGCAGACCGCACGCCGGAGCGGACGGTCGAGATCCGGATCGAGGGCCTCTACTGCGAGCACTGCCCGGAGCGGGTGATCCAGAGCCTCGGGGGCTTCCGGCGGGCGTCGCTGGAGGTGCTGACTAAGCCGACACCACAGCGGCCGATTCTCAAGGTGCGGTACGTGCCGGAGGCGCCGGGGTTCACGGTGCGGCAGATGCTGGCGGCAATCGAGGCGAGCGATGCGGCGCTGACGGCGTCGGTGTACCACGCGCCGACGCTGGAGGAGCGGTCGCGGGTGATTCAGCGCAAGCACCAGCGGCAGATTCTGTACCGGGTGGTGTTTGCCGGGGCAGCGAGCGTGCCGACGTTTGTGATTGGCATTGTGTACATGTCGCTGCTGCCGGCGATGGACGCAGGGCGCATGTTCATGATGGCGCCGCTGGCGTCGGGGATCAGCCGGGCGCAGATCGCGCTGTTTGTGCTGGCGACGCCGGTGTACTTCTTCGCGGCGGACATTTTCCACGTGCGGGCGATCAAGGAGATCCGGACGCTGTGGCGGCGCGGCAGCCGCACGCCCGTGCTGCAGCGGTTCTACCGGTTCGGCAGCATGAATACGCTGATGAGCCTGGGCACGACGATTGCGTACGTCAGCAGCGTGAGCCAGATGATCGCCGCCGCCGCGGACCAGGGGGCGCAGGTCAGCGACGCCAACTTCTACTTCGACTCGGTCGTCTTCCTAACGTTTTTCCTGCTCGTCGGCCGGCTGATCGAGACGTACAGCAAGTCGCGCACTGGCGATGCTGTCGAGATGCTGGGTCGGCTGCGGCCGACGACGGCGATTCTCATCGAGGGCGGAGACCAGAGCAGCGATGCCAACACCAGCAACACCGGCAACACCGGCAACACCGGCAACACCGGCGTCGTGGTCAATGCGGATCTGCTGGAACACGGCGATATCGTGCGCGTACTGCACGGTGCCTCACCGCCTGCGGACGGAGTGGTCGTCCAGGGACGGACGAGCTTCGACGAGTCGAGCCTGACAGGCGAGTCGCGGCTGGTGAGCAAGCAGACAGGCGATGCCGTGTTCTCGGGCACGGTCAACAAAGACGGCCCCGTGCTGGTGCGAGTCACGGGCGCGGCCGGGACGTCGATGCTAGACCAGATTGTGGCCGTGGTGCGCGAGGGCCAGACGAAGCGGGCGCCGATGGAGCAGGTGGCGGATCTGCTGACGACGTATTTCGTGCCCGTGGTGACGCTGGTGGCCATCTCGACGTGGATCATCTGGCTGAGCCTGGGGCTGAGCGGGCGGATTCCGGGCCATTTTCTGGATGTCACGTCCGGCGGCTGGGTGTCCTTTTCGCTGCAGTTTGCCATTGCTGTGTTTGTGGTGGCGTGCCCGTGCGGCCTGGGGCTGGCGGCGCCCACGGCCATCTTCGTGGCCGGCGGCATGGCGGCCAAGCACGGCATCCTGGCCAAGGGCGGCGGCGAGGCGTTCGAGACGGCCAGCCGCATAGACTGCGTTGTTTTTGACAAGACGGGCACGCTGACCGTCGGCGGCGAGCCCACGGTGAACGACGCGGCCCTGTTTCCGGACGAGGAGGAGGAGGAGGGCGGCGAGGAGGATGGCACGATGGCCCGGCGCAAGGCCGAACTGCTGGCTGCGCTGCGGGCTGTCGAGGAGAACAGCAGCCATCCGGTGGCCAAGGCGGTTGTGGCATTCTGCGCGTCGTCGGCGGCGGCCGCCGCCGGGCACGCCGACGAGCTGCAGGAGATTGCCGGCCGAGGCATGCGGGCCGTGTACCAGCCGGCAGCAGCCGCCACCTCGACGGACAGCGCTGCGTTTGAGATCTTGGTCGGCAACGAGGCGCTGATGGCCGCGTTCAACGTGGCCGTGTCGCCGCGGGTGGATGCTCTGCTGCTGCAGTGGAAGACGGACGCCAAATCGGTGGCGCTGGCGGCGGTTCGGCCGGTCTCGGCGTCGGCGGATTCCGCGACGTCTGCCGACGGCGGCTGGTCCCTGGCGGCGGCGCTGTCGGTGGCGGACCCGGTGCGGCCGGAGGCGGCGCCGATTCTCGCCACCCTGCAGGCGCGCGGCGTGCGGGTGTTTATGCTGAGCGGCGACAACGCGGTGACGGCGGCGGCGGTGGCGCGGCAGCTCGGGATCCCGGCGGATCACGTGATCGCGGAGGTGCTGCCGACGGAGAAGGCGGCCAAGGTGCAAGCGCTGCAGGCCTCGCTGTCGGCCACGGCGTCGTCGTCCCGGGCGCGCAAAGCCGGCCGCGCCGTGGTGGCCATGGTGGGCGACGGCATCAACGACTCGCCTGCGCTGACGCAGGCGGACGTGGGCATTGCGGTGGGGTCCGGGTCGGACGTGGCGATTTCGAGCGCCGCGTTTGTGCTGGTGCACTCGGACCTGCAGGCGGTGGTGACGCTGCTGGAGCTGAGCCGCGCGGTGTTCCGGCGCATCATGTTCAACTTTGGCTGGGCGCTGGTGTACAACGTGCTGGCGGTGCCGATTGCGGCCGGTGTGCTGTATCCGATCCGCACGGCGTCGGTCAGCCACGTGCGTCTGGACCCGGTGTGGGCGTCGCTAGCCATGGCGCTGAGCTCGATCAGCGTGGTGCTGTCGTCGCTGGCGCTGCGCAGCGGGCTGCCGGGGCTGGGATTCCGGCCGTCCAAGGTGACGGTGTAGGGGTGATGGATGCTGGGGTGTGTTTGGGTTTGGCATCTCGTTCTCGTGGTTTGATGTCTGCTTTTTCGCTGTTTAGTCGCTTGTCCACGGCCATGGCCATTGCATGTAAAATCGCTTAATTTCCGATACCAAATGAATGCTACATTCGCTAGTACAATACATGTCCCCGATGACCGTCCCTTATCCCATAGATGCGCGCATCGCCCTAGTTTTCCGCTACAGAATGCGCCGTGCCCGGCCGGCTGGTGCTCCCGGGGCCACCGCCGTGGCGCTTCAGCTTCTTGCCTGCCGCGCCTTTGGGGTCAAACAAGCTCTTGACGCGCCGCAGCCGTGCCCACCGCTCCTTATCCCGGGCCGCGCGAGCCGCCTCATCCTCGATCTCCTCGCTGTCCTCGGTCTCGCCGCCCCCCGCCGTCGACGGTCGTAGCAACGGCGTAGAGGGTGTCGCAGGGTCTCCTGCGCCCGCCCTGCACCCCGTCTTGGACGGTGTCGACGGTGGAAGGGCTCCCATGGATGCCGATCCAGACACCGCGCCATGGGGCCGCATCCGGTTCCGCAGATAGGCGTCGTTGCGCAGCACCTGCACCAGCACCGCCCAGCCAGGCAGCTCCGGCTCGGCCGCCGCGCTCTTCGCTTTGCCGTGGCTAGGGCTGCCCCGCTGCACCGTGCCGTTCTTCCACGGACAGAAGAAGCGGTGCTCGCGCACGGCGTCCATGAAATCCATGGGGGCCGGCTCCAGCACCGTGTTCGTGGCCGCGTCGACTTTCTTGCTCTTGAACATCCACAGGCCCAGCCGCCGCAGACACGTGTGGCACGACGCCGAGCTGGTCACGGCGCCCAGCCGGCTGTTGGTCAGGCCCTGCCAGCCCATGACGGCCAGCGCGAGCGCGACGCGGTTGACTGTAGACGTGTCGGAGGCGTCGGGGCCCAGAAAGTCGCCTGGCAACGTCGCCACCACAGCGTCCACGTCCAGCCCCGGCGGCAGGCGCAGGTTGAACTCGTACGGCAGAAACGCCGCACGTGCACACAGCTCGTCGTAGCGCTGCCGCAGGTCTGGAACAGCGGTGCGCGGGTTCGCCAGTGCCAGCCGCATCAGCGCATCGTCGCAGCCCTTTTTCTGCCACAGGCAGTCCGTCTGGTGGCCCTGCACAATGAGCTCGGCGTACTTGTCCACCAGCGCCGCCTCCGAGTCCGCCAGCAGCGGCAGCAGCAGGGCGTCCTTTTCTGTGGTGCTTGGGTCTTTGCCGGTGTCCTTGCTTGTGTTGTTTGCCTCGCTGTTCGCCTCCTTCTCCATCCGCAGCCGCACCACCATCTCTTTGCTGCACAGCGTGCATCGCAGCCGCTCTTTGCCCTGGCACACCCAGCCGCGCTTCGCCCATTCGATCTCGTTG
The DNA here is from genome assembly GCA_001513895.1 of Graphilbum fragrans. NCBI lineage: Eukaryota > Fungi > Ascomycota > Sordariomycetes > Ophiostomatales > Ophiostomataceae > Graphilbum > Graphilbum fragrans. The sequence goes on from LLKO01000003.1 coordinate 789,658, forward strand.
ATCCGGTCGGGTTTCGGCGTCCAGTCCGTCAGCTCCTGAAACGTCGCCAGCCGCCGCAGCAGCTGCTCGCGGTCGCCCGGGCAATATCGCCGTACCGGTTCTTGCGCCCGTGCTTGTGTCTGTTGCTGCTGCTGTTGCTGTGCCGTAGACTGCGTTCCGTTGGTCTTCCGGAGACCGGTGGCGCCTGTGTGGCCCCATTTGCGGAGAACAGGACTGCTTGCCGTGCTCGTCCCTGGATGGGTCGCGGCATCGCGGAGGTTGGTGACGCTGCCGATTCGCCGCCGCTTCGCCAGAAACTCGAGCTCGGCTGCCGCCGTCGCCGTCGCCGCCGTTCCAGCCGGCAGCTGTCGTGTTGTCAACATAGCGTTGGGGGTACCGGTGTTGTTGTGGGTGCTGTGTGTGCTGTCGATGTGGTCGATTTGGTCGACGCCGGTCCCAGAATGCCCAGGGAGATCAAGGCTGCTTATACTCTGGCTGTGCAAAAAGTCGTTCCTCTTATCATCGGCTGAAACGGACGGCGAAGATCGCGTGCCGATCCCCTGAAGCAGGGCGTTGAACTTTCGCTTCGTCGCATTCATCCTGTCTTGTTGCGAGCTCTCTCGGCGGGTCGGCGTATCTGTGTTTTTAGGTCGAACAATGCCGCGCCGCCCTTCTGTTTCGTCCCGTCCTAGCCAGAACCAGGTCCCCTCTCGGACAGCTGTGACAGCGTTTGCCGCAAGCGCTGGTCCACCCTTGTGGCTTTTCCCTTCCCTGCTCGGCGTCAACAATATATGTAACAATATCACACTGTCCAAGGCCAATTTGTTGCAAGCGAGCCTGTCACCGAGGAGATCCCAATCGACGCAATCCACTGCTCATTAAAGAGGGAAGAAAAAAACAGGGTCCCCCTTTCGCCTGTTGCTACCGATGTGACCGTCTGCCGGGGTGTAGCGCCTGGGGCCAGCGTTGTTATTGGGCGCGACCACGGTGAACAAAACGAGCCGCGTGTGTGTAGTAAATCCTTTTTCATTTCAATTCATTGCAGGCGCCTCGGGCCTTAGCTGCTGTTGCTACGGGGGTTTGCTCCGTCCGCTAGGCGCTGATGGGTTGGCCTGCCGCCCAGTTTGTTTGTCCACTGAGCGTATGCACGTCGTAGGCCGTTGCAGTGCTGTAAATACTGGTGGGTGGAGAACCTCCGGCGTATCAGGGCACGTGACTAAATACACGTGATCCAAGTACTAAATATCAATATTGCTACCTCTCTAGTGTACGAGCACTGAGCCCCTCACTGTAAGATAGTGGGATGCGCTGAATACGTCACCATCGACATCGCCAGCAATTGGCTGTCGAACTTTTCACCTCAGATCCCCATCGCGACGAACAGCTCGATTCGCCCACACCCCTACCACGACATTCGCATGACACAACCCAGCAGTCGCACTCTGCCGCAGCCCTCCTCCCGACGCACTTTGCCTTCGCTGCGCATCCTCGTGTCTTTCCTCCTTCCTCTCGTCCTGGCGATCTTCTGCGCCCGATTCTGGACCCGATCCCGACACCTTGGTAGCCTTGTCCCCGGCTTCACCACTTTCCTCCGCCCCACCACCACCACCACTACCGCTCCCATGGCACAGACAAAGACAAAGGCACAGGCACTGGCAGCCTACGCAAAAGAGTACGAGGTCGCCCAGCTCGCCGTCCAGCGCGCCGCCATCCTCACCAAGAGAGTCTTCCACGAGAAGGCCAAGGGCACCGTCTCCAAGGACGACAAGTCCCCCGTGACCATTGGCGACTTTGGTGCCCAGGCCCTCATTATCAGTGCCCTGCGTGCCCACTTCCCCACCGACGAGATCGTCGCCGAGGAGGAGGCCGACCAGCTGCGCCAGGATCCTGCGCTCAAAGACACCATCTGGGGCTTCGTCCAGAGCGCACAGCTCGACGATGCCGCTGCTGAAGCTGCCATTGGCGGGCCTATTCCCAACGCCGATGCCATGCTCGACCTCCTCGACCAGGGCAAGAGCAACGGCGGCAGCTCCGGCCGCATCTGGACCATCGACCCCATCGACGGCACCAAGGGCTTCCTGCGCGGCGGCCAGTACGCTGTTTGCGTCGGCCTGCTCGTCGACGGCGACGTCAAGGTCGGCGTTCTCGGCTGCCCCAACCTGCCCGTCGACGACACTGCGCCTCTAACGGCCGACATTGGTGCCAACCAGACCGACGAGGGCGCCGGCCGCGGTGTCCTCTTTGCCGCAGTCTCCGGTGCTGGCGCTTTCAGCCGTCCCTTGACGGCCGGTGCTCTGCGTGACAGCCACCCCATCTCCATGAAGTCCCACGCCGACCCCAACGACCTCTCTGCTGCCTCCTTCTGCGAGAGCGTCGAGGCCGGCCACTCCAACCAGACCGACTCCGCCAAAATCGCCCAGCAGCTCGGCATTACCCAGCCCAGCGTCCGCATGGACTCCCAGGCTAAATATGGCTCCATTGCTCGCGGCGCCGGCGACATCTACTTGCGGCTGCCCGTCTCCGCCACCTACCAGGAGAAGATCTGGGACCACGCTGCCGGCGACCTCATCGTCCGCGAGGCCGGAGGCCAGGTCACCGACACCCTCGGCCGCCGCCTCGACTTTGGCCGCGGCCGCACCCTGGCTGAGAACAAGGGCGTTGTTGCTGCACCTGCCGCCATCCATGACCGCGTGCTCAAGGTGGTGCGCGACGTGCTGAATGTGTAATCGAGGAGAAAGACAAAAAAACGACCACGACGTACCTTCTACATAAGAATTAGAGGGAACCAAAAGGGGGGGATGGCAAAAATGGCATGGGATGGGCATGTATTTCTTCGTCTATAGTGTACAAAATACCAATAGTTTACACCAGCAGTCAGGACCACCGTGGACCGTGCCGCCGTATGTGTGCCAGCGAGGGCCGCCTCCGCCTATTTGATCTTCTTCTGCTTCAGCTTGATCGTTTCCTCGTTGACAAAGATGCCTTTGCCCTTGTACGGCTCCGGCCTGCGCCACCGCTTGATGCTAGCCGCAAACCCCATGAGCTGCTCGCGGTCGATGCCCTCCAGCAGCACCCGTGTCGCTTGTGGCGTGCTCGCCTTGATGCCTTGCGGCACCGCCATGTCCACCGTGTGGTTGAACCCCAGCTTGAGAATCACAAACTTTTGCCCTGGGTACTGCTCGCTCTCTGGCCGCTCTTCGATCGATGCGCGGTACCCGATGCCCACCAGCCGCAGCAGCGCCGTGTGGCCTTCCGACACGCCGATAATGTACTGGTTCAGATACGCCCATGTTGTGCCTGTCCCCCGTGTGCATGCATTGTTAGCCATGGATACGTGTCCCGGTGCCCGCCTCCTGTTGGCCCTGCTTCCTTCGTTCACTCACCCCACATCTGCCGTTGGTCCTTCATGTTGCGGTCATCGACTCGGAGCAGCACACGCCGTGCTATATCGTCGTACCGTATGTTGACAAACTCGGGGAGAACAAGCTGTAGTTTTCCTAGGAGCCTATCGTTAGCCCAGTCCACCAGTTCAAACGCCATTCGCGCCTCATTCTACCGAAATCCTCTCCCCGAGGGGAAGCAAAAAAACCTGGAAAAAACTCACCCAAAGGTCCCACCACAGTCACTGTCCTCCGTGGGATCCTGAGGTATGTGGTCGGGTCCGGCTTGACTGTCGGCTCGCCAATAGACAATTCCACCTCGGGAGGCACTGTGATTGGCGTGCGGCCCAGTTTCGAGGCCTGCGGCGCTGTCGTCGAGAACAGCCGTAGTGATGGCGCCGACATTGTCGATGCGAAGGAGGAGATCGGGGTAGCCGGGGCGCTTTTGGCGGGTGGCACGACCACTGCGGACCCCATGGTCCTAGCCAGCGCACAGAATCTGCTTCGCGCAAACATCTTGCCTCTTTGATTTGCGGCCGGCACAAGTAGGAATGGCGCGCTCGACGACGGGGGTATGTGCTGTCTGCGAATTGGGACAGCCCTCGATGTCGGGAAAATTTTAGCTCCAAAAACCAGCACCGCCAATACGCGATGCCGGCACGTGACCAATCTAATTTGTCTTAGCCTCTTAGACTTGCCTCATTGGGAAATCAGCTTCGCTCTTTCCCCAACTCCATGACATACATGCGCATAAGAAAGCGAGACCGTATTGCATTTTCGACTATTTCAGATGCCTCTCGGGGTTTATTTCACATACGGTAGATTTGGCTTCTTCATGTTTTGGTTGCTCTTCAAAAATCGACAAATATCACTCAACACGTACATCTTCCTACACAAGCTTTAGCCTCTGGTAGTAGTTTGTGTGTTGAGTTATCTAAGGAACAGATCCAGGCCAAAACTCAAGGCTTCGAGACGTTCCATCTTTGCAATTTTAGATCTTGAATGCCCTGTGAGACATTTCTATTATCAGTGGTGTTTTCTCTTTTCCCATGCACTTTGAGGTCGGTAAAGAAAGTGAAATTTAGCAGTAACGGTTCATACGGAGAAACATTTCAAAAGCCGCATCTGCACTTCCAAGCAAACTTGTTTGGCTGCCACGATGACTCTCAAAGCGACTATTTTACTCATTCTTGGCCTATCTTTTCGCTACGCCTTGTGTTTCTCTTGGCCGCCTACAACCAAAGAACAACATGGTATGTTGGAAACACTAGAATCATAACGGAACTCGAAACTAACACAAGAAGCTGGCCTTCCGAGGCAGAGAACGCTAGAAATGAGCCCATCGGAGCTCTTGCAATCTGGAACACCACGGTCTAGGACATATGTCGTTGCCCTTAGTGAGCTCCAGGAGCTTCAGTCTAAACCTCTTTGCCACCGGGTTGCTGCACGGCTCCTTGTCAACAACTGCCAGCTTCTCGATGGCAAAAATGAAGCAACCGTCCTCCTCGATAGCGGCCGCTATATCAGAGATTTCGTGGACTCGTACGCTGCTAGTCTTGCTATTTGCGATCTCGAAAAGGGCAGCTTTCGTATACCAGCTGCGTGCGCTCCGTTTCGCGAGTCTGTGCTCAGCCAGCTTCCACTTGGCACGAAAGCACATCTTCACGTCACGCCTGCACAAATTAGCTCGTGTCTCGCTGGATTGGGCGAGTCGTCATCTGCCTGGAATACCTGGGTAGCCTACAGTCACAAGGCTCTCAGGTTTTGTGAAGCTGCAAGGGCAGACCATGAAAAGAGTAGGTGTGCTCTTCATAGTCGCAGCAATTCAATAGTTTTTTCTGGCTAACGCCTACGTTACAGCTCAAAGTATTCTAGTTTTCGAGCGACTCACCAAGATCATGGCAAAGCTCACAAACGACGTCGAGGCGGAGTTCTACAAGCACACAGAGGAGTGGGCTGTCGTCGTTCAAGAAGCGGATGAAAACATCAGCCGGCTTTCCCCACGCATAGATGATATATGGGAGCAGCTGATGACAATGGGCCGCTATCTGCAAAATACGACAGCGGTGGCCGCCGGTGGGCTCAAGGACGCCGAGGCTCTGCGCCGACTCATTGATGTTATGGCGAGAGGCATGATTGAAAACAGCCTTCAAGTGGCCTCTGCGAATGAGCTGTCACTCAAACGGGCAGCTGCCAGCTTCAATAGCGAATTGGACGTAGTCACATCTAGTGTGATGGTGGCTGTTGAGTCCATAACTTCACTCCAGAGAGAGATTGTAAGTTGTCGGTCGATAGTGACTAACGAGCGATCCAATGTCTTGTGTTGCTGACCCATTATAGGAGTACTCGAACAGGCAAGTCACTAATATTTCTGCTCGCCAAGAAATTCTTGAACAGGTAAGAGAGACCAGTCTTCAGTTCAAGGTAACCAGGCTAACATTGAGTTGTCGCCTAGGGCATAAACCGCCTCAATCTTACTGCTGCTAGGGTTTCTATAGAACACGAGTACCATACCCAGAGATTAGCAGAGGCAGTGAACACGACAGAAGCAATCATTACAAATTGGGGAACAGCATCTGCAATGGCGTTTGATTCTCAAGTGCAAGTCTCGTGGAGCGGCCGAGTTTGGAGTTTGATAGTATACCTGGTCTGCACTCTGAGTTCAGTTGGTATGGGATCGTATGGTTTGCCGCCGTCTGGTCTTCGCAATATTGGTCTTATCATATTGGGGTTGACAGTCGGTTTCTTTCTTTCTGTTTATGAGCGGTTGGGGTTGAATGGGCTCATGGCGGTCGCAAGTACAATGACCACAACAAACACTACTACGGCAATTGTGGCTTGACTGTTCTGGTGAGAGTAGAGAGAAAAGCGGGATGTGCTTTATTTCATTTGATGGGTAGAGGGTTTTTTAGGATGGAAGATATATTGCGTCAAGCGACAGACAGCCGTATATACCGGTCATACAATTCTGAACCTGCCGTTTCTATTTATTCAATATGAAGTAGGTAGCAGCGACATGAATTTAGTGCTCTTCAGAGATTCACAATGGCTGCTACAGCAACCTGCACTAAAACATGGCGGGGTTTGTTAGCCAACAGGCACTATTGGCTAACGCCTATCGCAAGCGCCATTTTATCCATGTATCAAAACACGACACGTCTAGGTGTGATCGTTACAGATACAACGGCGCCGAACGCGCCACGACCATTTTGGAGCTCAATTTCTAGGCAAATATGGAAGGGCTTCGGAGTAAGTTTAAACGGCCCGGCGGTGGCACATACGAAATAGGGCCGGCGAGACGACCACTCCCAAAAGACTTCAGCTCAGAATCCGACAGTGTGCCAACAGCGCAACAAAGTTCATATGACAATGACAGCTCAAATATAGATGCGCGCGAATCGCTATCGTCGCACCATTCATCTAGGTCGCAATCCCCGTCCCAGCAACTCTCGCAGGACCCTCACGAGGCGAATGCTGTGCACGGAAATCCAGCTTGGGGCACAGTCCCTGACAGCGAAGGCGAAACCAATTATTTAGACGGATACCCTGAGGTTGGAAGCTCCCAAGAGGGGGACGAAGAAGAAAAAGACGAAGGAAAGAGCATGCCGGAACCAGCACGAAAGCGGCAGCGCACAGCCGACCCCGAAGACGCGCCCCCGTCTCCTGACGCCGACTCTGTCGCCGACGTCACCAAAGTCATCGCTGCTGCTATTGCTGACGCTTCCGTCGGTGCTGATGAAGCGAACGACGAAATTTACGTTGCTACGACATACCAACAGCCAAAGCGTACTCGTGGGAGGCCGAGGAAACAACCGATCGGAGATGCTGGCACAGAGGGAAGAGAGAACCGAGCACAAAAGACCGATGCTGCGAAGAAGCCAGCATTGAAGACCCGGAGAGGCAGACCTGCAAGGGCAACGGCAGCAGCTGCGGCGACGCCTACTCAGAGAACACGCGTCCCAGCGGCAGAGATTATCTTACCAACGCGCAGTGCTTGGCCGCAAGGCGCCGATACCCCCGCAGAGAACAAAAACGGCGACGACAGAGCAGAGGATGCGGTCACCGTGAGTCCACAATACGCGGAAAGCGGGGGACAAGAAAATGACGACAATGCAGTCGTTCAAACAGTTAGGATACGCACTACTGCAAAGCGGCGTGGTCGACCGCGAAAAGAGGCTCGAGGAGAGGCTCGAAGAAGGGTAGAACTTGATGGCCAGATTGACCAAGACCGGCAGGAGGGGATTATGAACAATAGGGCACCCGCCGATAAGGCTTTGGCGCTGCTGCCTTGCAATCCAGCGAGGGGGCTCATACAACTCATGGGCAACGCTGCGTGGACAGGGAAGAGCCTGTGGAGAGCGGTGTTCCGGGAACTTCATCAAGATCCAACAATGGGACCGGGACCCGTCACTCCATTAGGAAAGGCACTGTGGGAGGACCTCGCCGCTATCCAGGACTTTTACCGCAAAGCCCCACGGCCCCAGTATCCTCACGAGAGTCAGTTCAAGTACGACGAACAGTTTGGGTTCCTGGCTTACCGCCAGAATGGCAGTCATGCTGCCATTGAAGTGGTCGAGACCACTATCCGCGGAATCTGTAGCGAGGACCTCAAGCCACTTGTTAGCGACGAAGATGCCCAGAACCAGCACCGACGGGCACTTCTCGTCGAGGACCTCCGAGCTTTTTTGATTCCCGAGGTAGTGGCTCTACTAGGCGTGGCCTTTTCGCTTGGTGGCAGCCGTCCGGACGACGAGATTGGGCTCGACGGATACTATCTGCCGGTGGAACAGGGCACGGTGTTACAGATCGGCCTCAAGTTCATTACCAAGGTCCTGTCCTGGTTGACACGTCTCGAGGCGGCCCTGGCTCGCGAACTGGGCTACCGTGACGAATACGCCGCCTATGCTCGCCGTCGTGGCATCTCCCGGTCCAGCGACGGTGGTGTAGGCGGTCGGTTTGATGGCCAGAGACTCCAGAACTACAGTGTATGGCGACTCGTCCCGCCGGAGGAAGAGGATGACGCGGGCAGTGAAACGGAGGCGGAGCCGTTGACAAAGAAGGGCGCATGGAAGCGTGTGCAGATGCTTACAAACCGAATCGAGGACGACATTTTTCGAACGAGACATGCGCTCGAGATCGAAACTCGACGCATTACGAAGAATGAGCGGGTCGAGAGGCTGAGGAAGAGTCGCCAGCGCCGGTTGTTGGCTCTGGAAGCGGCCAGACAGGCAGCCGGAGACGCTGCGGAGGTCACCATTCTGGAGGCAGAGGGAGAAGAGCAGGGGAATGTAGTTGTCGTGGATGAGGACGACAATATGCAATATACGGATGATGCGGATGATGTGGATGATGTGGATGATGTGGAAGATGTGGAAGATGTGGATGCTGTGGATGATGTGGATGATGTGGATGATGCGGATGCTGTGGATGATGCGATTGATGCGGATGATGTGGATGACGAGGTTGGTGTGGATGATGCGGATGATGCGGATGATGTGGATGACGGAGTTGGCGTCGGCGATGTGGAAGGCATGATCCGCTTTGCTGAAGAAGAAGGCATGGACCTCCCGCTAGGCAGCATAGATGCCGGTAATGTGGTCGCGGCCGCAGACAAGGACAGCGAGGACGATGCGGTATCGAGCCATATTGTTGTCCGTCCCCAAACCCGGCGCCAGGTTCACTTCTTGGAGTCACAGGAGTCACTGCCGACATCGACGCAACAACCAGCGAGTGAGCAGGGCACGTCACAAGCTCCGGAAACAGGAGAGGCCCCGGAAACAGGAGAGGCCCCGGCTGAGGATCCAGTGCAGCCTTCTCAGGGAGCTGAGGCCATTGACAGCGGCGGCGATGACGAGGAGGAGGCTAGCATGTTTGTCATGCAATATGCAGCCAGTGAGCGGACCATCAGCCCTCCACATGGACGACGCACTTCACCGGCTGTTGGCCGGGATGACGAGAATGGTCTGTCGATGATGACGTCTGCCCTTGCTCCAAGGACGGCACCATTGCCAGCGCTAGAATCAATGTCGGCATCGGCGTCGCCATCAGCATTAGCACCAACGGCGGCCACAAAAGCGGCTGGCCCGGCATCGCTGGCCCGGCCTAGACTACAACGATCGGTGCCGTTTACTCCGGCCGAACTCGAGGACATTATCAAGTTCCTCAAGCAGAACGCCAAGCCTGACCTCAAGCGGCTGGCAGCGAAGCTGGGCCGGGAATTCGACGAAGTATTACACCGGTCCGAGTCGATCAAGACAGCAGCGCGGATGGCGTCCATCAAGAGGAAGCTCGTCCCTCCGATGTGGACGCGGGCCGGCTACCTGCCTCTGTGAGGGGAGAATGGGAGAAGCTGGATGCATAATTATGCACAGGATACTGCATCTACGAATATTTGCTACGAGCACTGCGTCTATGGGAAGCTGGCTGGGAACAGAGAATGAAGCGGCGTTGAATCATGGGTGCTGGGTCGTCCAGGCGGCAATATACCATTTATTTTTGTTTAAGTTCTGGGTTTGCGCCAGCTGCTGCATTTTACGTATGTGAGGCGAAAGCTGATAGGCAGCAGATTGCCAAAGTGCCGGCCAGGGGGAGGTCTGCCCGTTTCAATTAAACAAGCGGCCGAAGTCGACAACGGCGAAACAAGTGTTTGGCGGCGGCCCATTCGTCTGATCGTTGGTACATGGTTTGCCTGATCTGGCACCCCTGCATGTACTCGTAATTGTATTCACTTACTCTATACACTGCATACCGAGTACTCGTACTCTCGTACTCACTTGAGTGAGCCACAAACGAATGCGACGCTGCCACGGCGATCCCCCAAGAAGAGCATGACGACTATGAACAGGCACCCATTAAGCACTGCTGGCGGCGCGCACGTATCACCTCTGCCCCCTTACAGCCAATGCTTATTCCTTCGCCTGCGCCGGCCTTCCTGCCTTAGCGGAGCTCTGCTATTATCAATGCTGGCCATGCCGGGAAAAGCCTGCATTCGACAGGGAATCTGACACATCGGGAATCCGGAAAGCCCTGCGCAAAGCAGCAATCAAAATGCTGGCGTATTTGGGTTGAGCCGCCTCTTCCGTCTGCTATCTGCTGGCTCGTTCTCAACCAGAACGAGGACTGACGCAGTCGAGGCTGTGGAAACAAAGGAGCGCATGTTGGCTCAAGGGAGAACGCGACGCGACGTATAGTGCAAGTATGCAAGTACTCCGTACGAAGTACTCGGACCCTATGTATGCGTTGTTCTCTTCCCCTCTCGGTGTGCCCTGAACGAAAACGTGCCGCCGTTTTAGGCCACTTTAGCCCCTGTTCTCGCAGGCGGTCGCAGCTGCTCTCAGAACAGCCGCGGGACACCTTGCACTAATGCGGAGTAGCGTGTCATGTGGCGCCGCTCAACTTCGCGCTATTAGCGTCCCGGAGGAGATTACTGGGGGCCGTTTTTTTCGTGGTTGGCTTGTTGCTTCCCCTATTCACAGACGTGAAGCACCTGTTTAATTTACCTGGAGCTCCGCTGGCTAGCGCAACTCCTCGTGTTTGCTCCTCTCTTGTCTGAGAGAGGCCTGTGCTTCTTCTCATTCCTTTCAGCAGACTCGTCTGGTCGCTGTCAGTCCAAGTAGTGTAGTTGGTGGACCGTATGTACATACGTCGTACAACTGTGTGCTTTTCTGGCTCCTTCCGCGTGCACCCATGAAGCAGTGGAGCAACAGCATCCAGGTGCCTTCCCACTTTAATTTTTCTCTTCTGTCTTCCCATTTCCAGACCCCTTGCTATTCCTACAACCACAGCTCCAATCTCGTTGGATTCTCGTTTGCTCTGCGTTGCAATCCGGGTTGAGAGGTACGTGAATTCTCTGTGGCTGCAGCCTCGGCTCGGTCTCGTCCCCCACCAGCCTCCATTTCGTCGTGCATCATCACCTGTCTGAGTCCTTGCGCGCGCGCGCGAACTCGCGGAAGACCGTTTTATGCTTGCCGACTTTTGCGTCCACAATACAGTCTTTCGCTTCGTCCCGTGTCGTTACCGGTTCTAATCCTCTATTCGTGATTTCATTAGTGTATCTCGATTTACTTTCTTGCTTTTCCTGCCTTTACGTGCTCTTATTCGTCTCGCCTGGACGTTACCCGAAAGCCACGGCCTCAATTTTGCGCCGCTTGTCGTTCCGAGTTTCTACCGCCCCTTTTTTATCGTCGTTGATTGCGCTGTCCCGCCGACCCGCTTAATACGGTCAGAGCTTCTTCTTCATTACTTAGAGCTTCTCCCAGGTATGTTTCGCCCGACAGCTAGTTCATTCACGCACAGCAATTGGATGAGCAGAAACCCAGCGGCCAGTCGTGAAGAAGCGAAGCCAGACTAACAGCATATTGTTGAAAAGATAGCTACATCACCGCTTGATCCTTCATCTTGTCTCTGCGTACCAGCGCTCTCTTCAACATGACCGACGTCGAAGCACCTCCGGCTGTTCAGCTGATCGAAACCCCTGCTGTCGAGGCTGAGGCTCCCGCTTCGCCTTCCGTTGAGCCTACCGCCGAACCGGTGATTGAGCCTGCTACGCCTGCTAGCGAAACTGCCGCACCTGCTGAAGCTGCTGAAGCGCCAACCAAACCCGCGACGACCGCCTCGAAGATCGCATCAAAGACTGCGGCTTCTAAGACTGCGACCGGCGCCGCTACGGCGAAGCGCCCGTCTGCTGTGGGTGCTGGCACCACTGCAGCCCGCCGTCCGGGCCTAGTTAGCAGCGCACCGGCAAAGCCAGCTGGAACCACGGGAACCAGCCGCCCTAGTATTGGCGCTGGCGGCCTCAGCAAGCCTCCTACCCGGCCAGTAGGCGCTGGCGTTTCCACCCTCGCAAAACGGCCAACGACTTCATCCTCGACGGCTACTCACCGGTCGCACCCCTCGGCGTCAGAAGATGAGAGGAAGCGAACCCTTGTTTCGTCTGTGAGCAGCAGTGCAGCTCGTCGCACTTCCGCGGCTCCGAGCACTACGACGTCTAGACTCGCCGAGAGGAAGACTACGACAACCTCCCCGACTAGTGCTACCGCCCCCCGCAAGCCGACTCTCGCCTCCTCGACCTCGACAGCATCAAAAACCACTACCGCACTTGCTGCCCACTCGAGCCCAACTCATAAGCCAACAGGTAGTTCTGGTGCCCCAGCTGGAACTACGACCACCCGGACTACGATCTCTCGGCCCTCGGCAACGGGCCTTGTTGCTGAAGCGAAGAAGCGGCTGTCCACAGTTGGTGTCGCGTCTACGTCTACTGTACCGGCAAGACACGTTCCACGCCAATCTCTGCACAGCGCAACCTCATCGGCCGCCTCGGCATCTGCTGTGGCAGATGCCCTTAAGGAGACGGAAGGTCTCAAGGAGAAGCTTGCCTCCAGCGAGACTGAAATCACCGACCTGAAGGCCCAGATTGCCGCGTCTCAGGAAAAGATTGATCTGCTGAATGACCTGCTGCAGAAGAGCACACTCGAGGAGAAGGACCAGAACGACGTCGCCGAGTCTCTGAAGGCGGACCACGAGGAAACGATCGCGGCTTTGAATGCCAAGGTCGAGGAGGCCCAGGAGAAGCTTCTGGCTGCCGAAGCTGAGCTCGAGAAGCACAAGGCCGAGATTGCAAGCGCTATTTCTGCTAAAGAGACTGCTGATACCGAGGTGGCCACGCTCAAGCAGTCACTGGATAGTCTCCAGGCTGGACACGATGCGAAGCTCAAGGAGAACGAAGCAGCCATTGCTCGTGCTGCTGAGGACCACTCGGCCGCCCTGGAGGCTCTGAAGGCCACGCTGGCCCAGGAGCACAGCGCTGCTATTGGTGAGCTACAAGCAAAGCATGTCTCGGCGCTTAGCGACGGCCAGACCGCGTCGTCTGCTGCTCACGACGAGGCTATCTCGAGCCTGACAGCGCGCCACGATGCCGCCATCGCAGAGCTGCAGGCCAAGATCGACGGTCTCGCTACCTCCGAGGCCGAGGTGCAGGGTGCTAGCAGTGCCAAAATCACGACCCTAGAGGCCGAAGTTGCAGAGCTGAAGACGAGTCTCCAGGCAGCACAGAAGACAGTCGAGGCCACCAAGGCAGAGCTTGAGGCGAAGGATGTGAAGCTAGCTTCCCTAGAGGCTGCCGTCACCACACTCCAGGCTGAGCTGGAGGCATCGCAATCCGCTGCCAAGGCTGCCGAAGCGTCGCTGGCCGAGCTGCAGAAGGCCGTGGACGCTGCCACCGAGGAGAGCACGAGCAAAGATGAGGCTCTCGCGAAGCTCAAGAGTGAGCACGAGGCTGCGTCCGAGAAGCACCAAAAGGAGCTGCAGCAAATCTCTCAGGATTATGAAACCGAGATCGAAAGCCTCCGCGGTGATGCATTTTTCAAGAGAAAGTTCCACGATCTCGAGGCAAAGCACGATGAGCTTGTTGACTCACACACCAAGGCTGAGGCTGCTCTCGCCAAGGCTGAATCCGACCACACCGAAGCACTGACATCGGCCAAGGCCGAGCATGCGACTGCGCTTGAAACCGCATCGGCTACGCACCAGAAGGAGCTGGAATCACTCCATGTCAGCCACGCCGACGAGCTCGAGCAAGCAAAGGCTGCTGCCACCGGGGCCGCTAGGGAAGTACACGTGGCTGAGCTTGAAACTCTCAAGGCAAGCCATGCTGAGCAAGTGGAGACCCTCAAGACTGGTGCGTCTGCGTCTCTGGCCAGCGACCTCGAGGCCCTCCGTACTTCCCATGCCGCTGCTATTAGCGCGCTGGAGAGCGAGCATGCTGCTAGCACCGCAAAACTCGTTGACGGCCACACCAGCGAACTCGCAGCTGCGAAGGCGGCCAGCTCCAGCGAGTCTTCCGCCAAAGTGGACGAGCTCAAGGCTGAGCTCGAGAAGCTACATACGACGAAAATCGAAGAGACCAAGGCTGAGCTGGAAGCTCAGCACGCTGCGAAGCTCGAGGAGCTCACAGCTGCTCATGCTACCGAACTTCAGACTGTCAAGGATGGCCATGCTTCTGCCATCGAAGCGGCAAAGGCAGACGCTGCTGCTGCGCATAGTTCTACCCTTGAAAAGACAAAGGTTGATATTGAGAGCGTGCATGCTACTGAAATCGAGAAACTCCTGACCCTTCACTCGGAGGCCCTCGAAAGCGCCAAGTCGGCTGGCTCTACGGAATCAGCAACCCTGAAGGAAACCCACTCTAAGGAAATTGGCGGCCTCAACGAGCAGCTTGCATCGACGTCGCAACGGGCAGCCGATCTGGAAAAGCGCCTTGCTGATCTGGAAGCCACTGTTGCTGCAGCTCAGTCGGAACTCGCCAAGGCGAATGAAGAGCGCGACGCCATCGGTGGGCAGCTGGCTCAGGCAAAGATGGAGAAGTTCGAAGCCGAGGCTGCACTAGATGCAGTCAAGAACCAGAAGCCGGATACATCAGAGCTTGATGCTGTCAAGGCCGAGCTGGCGTCTATCAAGAAGACGCACGAGAATGAGCTGTTTGCCGCAAACTCCAAGGCCGCGACAGCTGCGGATGATCTTCGTGCAGCGCAGGAGGACCTGGAGCTTGCCAAGAAAGAGTTTGAGTCACACCGCCTCGAGGCGGAAGCCAAGGCCAAGGCTGCCGACGTGAACTACGGCGACCTGAACGAGGCCATGACTCAGATTGTGGAGGAGCAGCGCCAGAAGACGGCAGAGGCCACGCACAAGATCGACGAGCTTCTTGCGCAGCTGAAGGTCAAGGACGCTGAGCTGGCAGAGGCAAAGGTACGCCAAATATGAGTCTTATTTACCGTCTCCGTGGAGTGTCCTGCGAGTATTAACAACGTGACTCTAGGCTAAGTCGGAACAGTCTTCTAAAGGGCTGTCTGCCAGCCGTTTTGCCGACCAGCCGGATGACGACGCAACGCCAACCGCCGAGTCTGAGGCTCCCGCTGCGGCGGAAGGTGAGCCCAGCGAGCCAGACCACACCTCGGCGGCCCTAGCTTCGGTGCGGATGCCGCCGCTACTGGTTACTAGAGAGCAGTCCTGCTAACGATGACTTTTCTGTGCAGATCGCTAAAGCCCGGGTCACCGCACGAGGCCTTCAGGAGCTGGATGATGAACTGCGAGACCGGAATGACCGGTGAGTATTCTCGATGCCGGCTTTTCCGAAACGCATTTGCTGACACGGAGGCAACAGTATGTTGAAATCGATCGCCGATGTTAAGCAGGCAGCGTAACAACGATACTGGAATATATATTACTCAACCCTGATACCCCGGAACCAACTTTCCACCTTTGCTTTATTGTTCTCTTCCCTTTTTTTGATCTGATATCTGCCGTTTTTGGTTCTTCATTTTCGGGGCTCTTGAATTGAAATTGACATTATATTTGTAATCTATTGGCGAAGAATTCATATGATCTTCAGTTAGGGGGGCTGCCTTCTCTCATATTTAGTCTAGTCGCGTGTAGGCGAAGCGGTGAGCCTCTTGATTTCGCCAGCCGAACTTGATACGTAGCCGCCATCTACATACATATATGTTGCCTTCTTTCCCTTTTCACTGTGTTGCCGTTGGCTTCTTTCAATGTTGTGACAAATCCTCTAGATCTAATCTGCATGTGTCAAACTACTACCTCGACAAGCTATTCGCCTTTAAAGATAGGCAACTTCGCAACATATGCATCCCATTTTTCAGCGGAGACAATGGGAGCGGTCACATAACCGTCGGCATCAATGCCATTGAGGACGGCCGGTAGTAACGGCAGCATGTTTCTGACGCTTTCTTCTTCCATCTCAAGCAATTGGGCCCTCTTCACCCCTGCGTTCTCTACATACCAGCTTGAATCGGCCATGACGCATGACATTTCAAACATGCGAAGAGCTTCTGGGGACACAGATGCAGAGGCCTTTGCTGCTTCATAGGCCATTCTTTGGGCGACGGCTTCGATGAGATCCCGAGACCGAGGCAGCATATGTGCATTGAACGACTCTCCGCGATGTCCACCATCAAGCGTGGCCACCTTATCTCTTGCCTCGGTAAAAACACCTGCTTCGTGCTTTGCCAACAAACTGTCTGGATCCGCTGCCGGTGGCAGATTGTACCGTCCCAAGATGATCTCGGTTGCGAGGCCTAGAGACTATGGTCAATACAGCTCGAGCAGAGCGAAACGCCGGGAAAAAAACGAGTGGAGGGCAACTTACGAATACAGATGGACAGGGTTTCGCCTTCGCCGGTGGCATTTGCTCTGAAGAAGCAGTGAAATTCGTGGAGCTGGTTGTAGGCAAACATGCCCTGCCAGCCGCACCTCTCGACTAGTTCGTCAAAGATACTCCGGGACGCGCGTGTCATAAGAGTCTTGTACACGGTGGCAAAGCCGTGGCGAACAGTCAAATCAGTGTCGGTGCGCATGAACTGGCCCACCGTCCACTTGCCATACTGCTCAAGCACAGACGCATAGACGAGACCCTGGAGAATGGGCCGATACTGAGTACTGAAGCTGATAATGGGCACAGGAATGGTTCCAGCAGCTCCAGTAGTGACAGTTCGGCGCAAGCTGTATTTGGCTACGATGTAAGCAGCGAGGCGGATCAACGTCACGCCAGACAAGGACAGCGACAAAGTGCCAACAGCCACACGCCAGATGTGACGCAGAAAGTCAAAACGGACATCGGTAGGCTGGGCAGCTTTGCCAAGAAGGGCGCTGGGCTCGAGGCGAACATGGTCGAAGATGGTGAGGGAATGGTCGAGAGGTTTTGTGCCAATGCGAATGGGCAACACCCGCGACGTAATTCCTTGACATAAGCCGTCGGGCGTGCTGAGGCGTACGAGAAACGGCTTGACACCATAATCATCGCCACCAGGGGAGATGAGACGGGCGAACACAACGGCAACCCTGCTTGCCCCAGCTAGAGGGCTCGTTGTCGGCATAGCTTTGGCGGCTGCTGGCATGGGGGTGTGCAGGACAAAGGAGCCGTCGTCTTGCATAGTAGCGGTGGTTTCGAGATTGCGGGCATCCACGCCGTGTCCAATCTCGGTGAGCATGAAGACACAGGCAGCACGGCCTTCTGTCATGTCCTTGAGAAAGGAGGCAGCTTGTACGTTGCGCGAGGCAAACGGCCCAATGGTGCCTATCCCTAGGTTGATATGGATGGTAGAGGCAAGAAACGCAGACATGTCTCTCACCGAAATGGCTATAAAGGGGTGAGGCATCACAGACAAAGATGGATCAGCAACTATGTGCTCAGTATGGGAGGTGGGAGATGTTCTCACGGTCAAAATGGTAGTCCCAGAACTTGGGTGTCAAGAAGACGACATCCTGTACTGTCATACCTGTTCACCACACACGTCAGATACCTGACATGGACAGTTGCCAATAGGGTTATACCAAGATGATACCTACCACTAGCCTTCCAGAGAGAATGAAGACGGGCTAGTCGAAGAGCATATTGGCTGGGCGATGCCAAAGGGTCTTCTTCCCGATCCGTACTCCAGACATCATCGGACAATATAGACTTGGGGATAGACATGGTGTGGAGGAACCAAATATGTAGAGCTTTCAGCGTGGTTCTGATTGAAATACGGCTTCCTACATTTGATCTAATTTCTTGGCCCGGAGAATGAGCTGTCTAGATATATATACGACAACAGCCATGGCGACCAGCAGCCAAACCGTGTTTTCCGTAGCTACAGCCATAAACAGACGCTAAGACAAGAGACCGCTCTTCTGAGCTCCGTTTGAGGTTGTAACGAGGTTCATATCTAATCCGTCTGACGAAGTTGTTTTCCTATGTGGGTGGCTTAGCGGTTGAGGCAACGACGAGCGCCATTCGGCCTCAACCCAGACACACTTACACATATTTTCAGCACGGTACTGGCGTTACGGCCAAGGCGGGGGCCTCTGGCCTTGCTGGTGCTGACGGGCGCGCTTCGTACGCACTGAAATGGGGCCTAAAACACAGCACTCGCATACACTAAACCGAACCTAGCATGAACCTGCGATAGGTGGGTTCGTTTGCCGTGTCATCTACGCATTAGTTCGGAGCAAAGCGTACCTTTCTCACCCCTCCAAAAATCCCAGGACATACTCGGACACCTTCTCTTCCTACGCTCAACTAGGCCAGGACCAACGACAAGGCAGCAGCGACAACACCAGCGGGCCTGGAACACACGCACCTAGACGATAACGAACGCCTCACAGGGCATAGCACGAAAAAAAAGAGAATGGACCAACCAGCAGCACCTGTGGCCGTGTCTTCTTTGTCGGAGCGGCCGGCGGCGTTGCCCAAACTGGAACGGCTTTCGATCAGCCAGCCATTCCAGCATGGCCACTCGTCGTCACAGACAGTAGCAAGCCACAGCTTTGTCCGCCCCGTCAAGCGGATCCACGAGGGCCCCGACGTGGCGCGGTTTCTCGTATCGCAGGGCTACCGTGACATTGGCCTCTTCATTTTGCAGCTGACGCATGCACTGTGCCCGCGGACTTTGGGTGGAAGCCAGCCAGCTTCGGCTCCGACCTCTGCCGAGGCGGTAGAGGCGGATACGCCAGCAGCTCCTGGGGACAAGGGCAAAACGGCCTTGCCCAAGCTGCTCTCCAGACCAGCAGCGGCGACCCCCACGACCATCTTCACCCTCCAGACTCCGCGCCAGGACCCTCCTCCAGTGCAGCGGCTGCGGGCATTGCTGGAGCGCGTTGAGAGCTTTATTGACGAAGCACCACCGAACCCGGGCCCACGGCGGTTTGGCAACATTAGTTTCCGAACATGGCACAAGCTGCTGGAGGAGCGCGTGGACGGGCTGCTCGCGGAATTTGTCGTGGGCTTGGCCGAGACAGCCGTGGCAGACAGGCCAGAAAGCAACGAGGACGCGGATGGGGGCAAGGCAGAAGAAGCAGAGCGGCCGGCGACGGCCATGGACGAGGTGCAGTCGTATTTCCTGGGCAGCTTTGGCAGCTCGCAGCGGCTAGACTACGGCACCGGCCACGAGCTAAGCTTTCTGGCATTTCTTGGCTGCCTGTGGAAGCTGGGCGTGTTCGCCGACGGCAGCGAAGGCGACGATGGGGAGGCCGTGGAGCGCAGCATTGTTCTGGGCGTGATTGAACCGTGAGTACTCACTACGCCTTTCCCCGACCGGAGGGGCGGAAAGAGGCGGACAGACGGCTAACTTGCTCAGGTACCTCCGCGTCATTCGCAGGCTGATTCTGACCTACACGCTGGAGCCGGCTGGCTCTCACGGCGTCTGGGGCCTGGACGACCATTCGTTTCTGCCGTACATCTTTGGATCGGCTCAGCTGACACGGCCGCTCAGCCGCAGTCCTACCGAGAAGCTCCCTGCCCTGGCAGCTGAGCCTATCCCCCAGGAAGGATCGGCGCCGCGGGCCCCGAAGCCGGCAGATATTCTGAAGCCGACGACGGTGGCCACGCAGCGGGAGCTCAACATGTACTTTTCGGCCATTGGGTTCATTGACGACGTGAAGAAGGGCCCGTTCTGGGAGCACAGTCCCATTCTGTATGACATCTCGGGCATCAAGGACGGCTGGGGCAAAATCAACAAGGGCATGATGAAGATGTACAACGCCGAGGTGCTCTCCAAGTTCCCAGTCGTGCAGCACTTTCCCTTTGGATCGCTCTTCTCGTGGGATCTAGACCCAAACGCCGATGCGCCGACGCAGTCTGTGCACATGGCCAACCAGCCAATCGCGGCGGCCGCTTCTCACGCTCCTCACGCTCCACCTTCTTCTCATTCTTCTCATTCTTCTTCTTCTACGCAGCCAGGGACGGCGGCTCCGTGGGCTCAAACGACACGCATGCCAGGTGCCTCGTCAGGGCTGCCTGGTCCAGGAATTCCATATTCACGCGTGCCTCCTTCGAGTGCGACATCCGCGCCTCCTGCTGGCACACGGTTTCCGAGACCTGGTACTCTAGGAGCTAGCAGCAGTACTTTCACGCGGCCGACTCCGAGAGCTCCGGCACCGCCACAGGGTCTTGGATCAGGAGCGGGAGCAGAAGCAGACGGCGCCCCGGTTGGCATTACACGGGCACCATGGGCAAAGTGAAAGGCTTAGCCATGACCAGGGGCATTTTGTGGGCATGTAGATGCGGAACGGAATGAATAATGTGATATAACGAGCGCTATGAATCGAACTTTTGCACGATTTGAGGGAAGCACAAAGGCGCCGATGTTCAGTCTTCAGCCTTCAGCCTTCAGCCTTCAGCCTGGGCTATGCTGCAAGATGCGAGGGCGTCTGTGACTGGGCCAACGTCAGCCTCTGCAGCCGCCTTCTTCGCCATCTCTTCACTCTCTTTCTTCTGGCTCTCGGCATGCCGTGTTTCCCAAAAGCCCTTGCCATAGCTCACGAGGATCTCGTCGCCCTTGGCGATGCCCCGGGCGCTGCCGCTTTCGCCGCCAGCGCGCGCCCGTTTGCCCGCCGGGAGCACAAAGACGGCCATGCCACGCTCGCCGCGGCGCGGATCCCAGACCTCGCGGAACTCGGCATTGGGCCGTGGACGCCCGGTTCCACGATAGTCGTTGACAAAGCGCGCTTCATTGCCGGACCGCGCAGCATCGACAGCCACATCGGCCTCACGGTCCAGCCACAGGTCGTAGTCAGACTCGTCCTTCTTGTGGGCACCGGCCGCGGGCACGTGGCCCCTGTGGTAGACCCCGATGTACGGCAGGATGAAGGAGCCCGCGCTCAAGTCGCGCGCGGCAAAAAGGCCCCGTTGACCGCAGGCCGGGTGACTTGGGTCGGCGATCGTGCGGATCTCGACGAGCGGGCTTGGCCCAAAGCGCAACACGGAGGGCACCTCGGACAGCGGAACGGCTGCTGCTCCATATGGGGAGCCGCCGACGCCGGGTTCTGGGTTGGTTTGCAGCTTCTGCCGCTGCCATGGGGCGATGCCGGAGTAGACGGGGGTGGCGAGATAAGTGATGTTGAGGGGCCAGTTGTTCGGGGCCTGTGCGGTCTTTTTGGCTGGTCCAGAGTTGCCATTGCCATTCCCACTACCGCTACTGTTTCTTCGATTGTCTTGGTTGCCTCGGCGTCCAGAACCACCCCGTCCGCCTCGACTACTGCCACCGCCTCTTTTCTCGTTGTGCTCATTGGCCATCGTCACGGCAGACGAGAGGTCGAATCCCGCCTAGCAAGTAGCACACCGCGTGGCCCAGACATCTAGAAGAGCTTGAAAATGGGCGTTTCTCGCAAGATGTTCTCGTACGTGTCAATACAGCATCATGGTCATGTGTATGAGCAAGACGGGGTGGCTCCCAGCGCTCCTCGGTGGTCGACCACAATTTTTTCCCTTAAAGGTCACGTGCTTTCGTGCCAAATTCGCACTGACTACAGAACGCGGGGCGATGAGCAGCGCTTGACGCAATGGCGGCCGCCTTTATGTTTTAGCCTGATTCCGTTCCTTCGACGTCAGCCTACTAGAGTTCCATTCCTCTTTCCACCTCTCCTTTATGATTTCCACGCAATATTCCAGAGTGACCCTCCCAACATCGATATCATGCAATCCACAGTGACTCTCTGCCCGTCCACGATCTCGGACTGAAATTCCGAGCGAATCCGAGACGAAAAAGCGGCGATCCTCGCTGCGAAAAAAAAACGGCGTGATGGTCGCCACCCGACGAAGCGCCGAAAAAAAGGGCATCACCGCCCGCGCCGCAGCCACGCAAAGGCAGCAGCAGCGGGAAACGACACGGCGAAGTGCGGCCGCTGCTCGCGACAGCGCAGCCGGCGGTAGTAGTCTTCCGGCGCCGTACCTTGCCTTGCTGGCCGAGGTGGGTGTGGGAGGTCCGTCGAAAAGGTCGGCAGAGCCGTCGCCGCCAGCCAAACGTCTGAAGCGGCCAGGCGAAAAGCCACAGGTTGTGCCTACTCCTGTAGATCCACGAGCTAGCAGTCATGGCCTCGACGATGAGGACGACGCAGGGGAGGAGGAAGAGGAGGAAGATGATGACGTGGAGTTTGAAGACATTCCCATTCCGACACCTGTCATACAAACCCGAGACCGAGACTCGGACGAAGACGAAGAAGGCGACGACGATGAAGACGAGGACGAAGACGGACTGGTCTTTGAAGACGTCGGCCTGCCGACCTCCTCGGCCACCTCCTCCATCGATGCGCCCGAAGAACCGCCGCAGACCCTCGAGCTGAACCTCACAGCGCACCAAAACTCGCTGCCAGCCGACCAGCGATGGGGCAGCAAAGGCAAAGGGCCGCGGAAAAAGCCGCTGACCCGGGCAGAGCGCGCGCGCCGCGTCGACGTGCACAAGGTGCATGTGCTGTGTCTGATGGCACACGCTGCGCAGCGGAATCGCTGGTGCCAATCCGCGCAGGTCCAGGCAGCTCTGCGGCCGCTGCTGACCAGCAAGATGCGCCAGTACCTGAATCCGAGCGACCGCCTACCGCAGTTTGGCCGTACAGAGTCGCTAAAGAATGGGCTGCAGCAGGTCACAAGCATGTTCCAGTCGCGCTTCACCATCACGGAGCGGGGGCTGAAGCGGGCGTTGTGGGCTGAAGACGCCGAGCAGCTGCAAGATGTGCGTTTTTTGCTGGCCTTCTATCTGGGTTTCTGCGTCCCTGCTAATCCCTTCGTAGTACCAGCCTCCCGCCGATATGGACTCCGTCTTGGACAGAGACGATTTTATCGAAGCCGCCAAAAACCTCGAGGGCTCGCGTGACGTCGGCGCACAGCTCTTTTGCGCCCTTCTGCGAACCGCCGGCGTCGAATCCCGGCTTGTCTGCTCGCTGCAGCCGCTCTCTTTTTCCACCAGTGCGCCCACGATGCCGCGGCCCAAAGTGCCCAAAGCATCCCGACCGCCCAAGAAACCGCCGCCTGCGCCCATACCCCAGATCTACCAGTCGGCACCGGATGCCAGCAAGGACAGCAACAAGGCAGAAGGCTCAGGTGGTGTGCCGTCGCCACGTCGTCGGTTGGGCCATATTCACGCAGCCGGCTACCATATTCCCGCCATTCGTCCCTCCCCACGCGCCCAGACACCCACAGTGCCTCCACCGCCTCACGAGGTCCGCGGCGAGTCTGCCTTCCCCGTCTACTGGGTCGAGGTCCTCGATGTGGCCCACCAGAAATGGCAACCCGTCGACCCGCTGGTCACGCACTCGCAATGGCGTCCGGGAAAGCTGGAGCCTCCCGCCACCGACCGCCAGAACCAAATGTCCTACGTGATGGGCTTCGCCAGCGACGGCAGCGTCCGCGACGTCACCCGCCGCTACGCCAAGGCCTACACGGCCAAGACGAAGCGCCACCGCGTCGACGGCCTGGTGGCGCCAGCCGGGGCGGCTACGGCTGCCACAGACGCAGAGCAGGCGCGTGCAGCCGAAGCCGCGGCGGCCGCTCCCAACGGCGGCGGAGCCATGGCCGCGCTGCCGACGGCCGCATCGCTGTATCAAGGCGCCAAGTGGCTGCGGCGCGTCCTGCGGCACTACCGCCGCCAAAGCAGCCGTGTCGACCACACCGACATCGACCTGATCGAGGACGCCGAGCTGGCTGCCACCGAAGCCCGCGAACCCATGCCGCGCAACGTCGCCGACTTCCAGAACCACCCTACGTTTGCCCTCGCGCGCCATCTGCGCCGCCACGAAGTCCTCGTGCCTGTTGCGACTGCTGTCGGCACCGTCGCTGCCGGCGCCAGGGCCCCGCTCGAGCGCATCTATCGTCGCCGCGACGTGCGCGTGGCCTACAGCGTCGACCGCTGGTACCGTCTCGGCCGTGTGGTGCGGCCCCACGAGATGCCCGCCAAGTGGCTGCCGAAGCCCAAGAAGGCGCGTGGCCAGGACCCCGACGAGGACGCCGAGGACGCCCGCCACAGCACAGACGGCCTGTTCGGCGACACCCACGGCGGCCGCGCTCACTTCCATCCCGAGCCCAACGGCACCCCCCTCTTCACCCTCGAGCAGACCGACCTCTACCGCGCGCCGCCCGTCGTCGGCGGCCGCGTCCCCAAGAACAAGTTTGGCAACGTGGACGTCTACGTGCCCAGCATGGTCCCCCCCGGCGGCGTCCACGTCGACCACGAAGCGGCTGCCCGCGCCGCCTTTGTCCTCGGTATCGACTACGCCCCTGCCCTGACCGGCTTCCGCTTCGAGGGCCGCAGCGGCACGGCGGTCCTGCGCGGCGCCGTGGTAGCCGCCGAGCACGCCGAGGCCGTCCGCGTCGCCATTGACGGGCTGATGGATGCGGCTCTTGAGGCCGAGGCCGAACGCCGCGCGCAGGTGGCTCTGCGCACCTGGACAGCCCTGCTGCGCGGCCTGCGCATCCGCCAGCGCATCTATAGAGCAGCCGCCGATCGCGGCGAAGACATGCATGAAGATGTCGAGGATGCTGAGGATGCAGGGGACGCCGAGGACGCCGAGGATGCTGAGGATGCTGAGGGTGCTGAGGATGAAAATGACGGCAGTCGTGCTGCAGAGTCTAACGCATACCACACACCCGATGACGATGCGTCTGCCGCGGTAGACGATGCGAAAAGCGACGTCACCGAGGAGTATGACATGATCATGGACGACGATGACGAATATGCAGGTGGCGGCGGCTTCTTACTGGAATAGTACAATCGATATCTACACATCTGTTTATCATGGCGAACACGCGGATTGGCATAGTTGGGGGGGATAAGGATCAAATGTGTGACACCGCTCTATAGTTAATGTCTTGGGTATCTTGCATTCAACACCTGAAAAATAGTGTAGTGAAATGGATATCATGAACGAAATGAAAACAAACCGGAGACAGCAGTGCCCACGCCTGCATCGGCCATTCCAAGCCAGGCCGTCTCCAATGAGCCGCCCAACTCAAAACCACCCGAGCCTGCATTGGCCGCTTGTCTCCTTCCCCACCAACCCAGACATTACATTACTCGTCTCCTGCTCTCTTTGCAGTGAACAGAGCCGACCCGCCGTCTCTCACTCTCTCAGCCTTTCCAATTATCTATTAATGACACCTTCACCGGCAATGGCTATGCTGCCATGATAGACACCAAGCTACTGCCAGCTAATGCTGTCAATTGGGAAGTATCCGTCTTAGTGGAAAGTTTACTTGGTCTCCTCAGCGGGCTTGGCCGGCTCTAAATCAGTGACAAATGCAATTAGCTTCGGTGCTTCAACTACTTGATTTTAGGAGTTACAGCTCGACTTACCAGCAGCGGCCGGCTCGGCCGGGGCAGCAGCTGGCTCTGCGGCGGGAGCAGCGGCAGGCTCAGCGGGAGCAGCAGGCTCAACAGGAGCAGCAGGCTCGGCAGGAGCAGCAGGCTCAGCGGGGGCGGCCTCGGCAGCAGCGGGCTCAGCTATTGGTGGGGTCTTGTTAGTGGGCGGGATCTTTTGACACAAGGATGCATAAGCAGTGCGACGTCGGGGCAGTGTCTCCATTGCAAAAAAGAAAACCCATATGCATCTGCCGAGTTGACGTATTAGATTAGATTCACTTACCAGCAGGCGCAGGAGCCGGTGTCTCCTCAGCCGCAGCCGGGGTCTCCTCCTTGGGCTTCTCCTCCGTCTTGGTCTTCTTCTTAAAGATGGCCTTGAGCTTCCCCTTCAGGTTCTTCAGCGCGTCGACAGCTGCAATCATATGTCAGTTTCATCGCCCTTGCGCCATTATCTGCCATGTCTAGTGCCAAAAAGGCGCCATGAGATCTAGTTGACTTACGAACACCACCCATTTTGGCGATTGATTAATGGACTTGAAAAGTCTAAAAAAGGGCAGGAAACTATAAGCATCATTAGAATAACTTAAAATTAATGCAGACATGCTCAGCGCGGGATATCTGCCAGGCGATAAAACGCTGAACAGGGTGGGAATGGCATCGCGAGTCGAGGCGGTGAAGAAGTGCGTAAAAGCACGCTGATCAAAACAACAAAGCGTATAAGGCCGGAATCGGCGACGGAATCGGCGTCTACTACTCACCAGAATAAAGGTTGGCGCAAAGAGCCGTTGGACAGAGTATCCGAAGGGAAAGAGGGGAGGAGAGAAAGGTGGGATGAGCACAAGAAGTCGTAGAGTGGAATGGGTGAAAAGGAAAAAAGAAGAAAGAAGAGAGATGGCATAAAAAGAGGGGAATGGCGCAGAAGAAATACAGAGGCCGCCCGGATTAAAGATAAAGCTGACCTGTCAATACTTATTTGCTTTCGTATGTAGTATGTATGCTGGAGCGTCGCCAAGGAGGCGGCTTCCCTGTACCTGTGTTTAAATTGCGGTCACGGTTTATCACCCAAACATGGAAAAACGCAACGGGGCATCTGCCCATGCGCAGCGCCGGAAACGGGAGATGGAGGCACCCAAGAACAGCTAACTCTGCTATTACGAATGTACATATGTATACGGCACAAGCACGGAAGGAACAACCAAGGACAGCAAAGCCACGGTCAGCGGCCACCGCTCCTTTGTGCAGGCCTGAACGACCCCCCTGCCCATCACGAACCAACCAATTTTTGACGTGCTGTATGATCGCGCCTTCCCACCCCCGTTTTACAATAATGAGCAGATGGCCCATCTGCCATGTCCGGCAACCGCGCCGAGCACAATACGAGCCCATCGCAGCTGCCATTTTGGCTAGGAAAAATAGAGTACCTACGAGTACGAGCAGAGCATCTACAAATCGACGAAGCATCGCTCTCGCTTTGCCATCACGGGGTCGATTTTTTCCGTCTGCAGCTTCAACCCGGTCGGTCCCCTTATCGCGCCTTGGTGCATCGTACGCTGCCCACACTCGTAGTGTACAGCGCTATTCTTAGCGTGCTCGTTCGCTGCCATTGCATAGCGTGGGGACGCAGTGGAAATTCACGGCACGGCCCAATCAAGACAGGCCGTTATCTTTTTTGGTTCGGGCCTAAGGCCGTCTGATGATCAATGCACGGGGCCAAATCAACACCAGAAAATCGATGGCGCGGGTCTGGCACTCAAGCCTTCATTCGTATCTCCCCCCTCGATTCTTTCTTTTAAAATACGAGCCGCCATCGGCACGCCTCATTTCCAGGGACAGTGCGTATGTACATAGTCAGCCGCTTGCTACTTCGTATTTTCTATTTTTGCCATCAACTTTCAGTTTCATATAAAGAAGATCACGCAACCGAGAAGCACATCGTATATTGTCTGTTCAGGAGATGATGGAGTATCATTGGACAAATACGCACTGTCACAACAGAGTAACGACGAGTACGGAGCACTGTTAGCAGAGTATCCACTGCCGCTCGCGGCCGGTTTGCCTTGAAATAATTGTGC
This sequence comes from Graphilbum fragrans, assembly GCA_001513895.1. Lineage (NCBI taxonomy): Eukaryota > Fungi > Ascomycota > Sordariomycetes > Ophiostomatales > Ophiostomataceae > Graphilbum > Graphilbum fragrans. Next base: position 817,207 of record LLKO01000003.1, read on the forward strand.
TAGCATATGCCGGCGTCAAAGTGGTAGTGGCCATAATATTACGATATGATTGCGGAGGCATTATGATGTCCGATGTACTGACGGCGCACGATGTACTTGTACGAGTACGCAGTATAGCCACAATTAAATGGTTCTTACTTGCATTAGCGATGCTACAGGGTACTATCTTGAGTTGTGCACACCGCTCCGTCTGCTAACAGGTGCATGCATGTGCACTTCTCTAGGTTATTTGCACCACGCGGATGACTGTTCATGATGCCCATCGCCGATCTCTGTGTCTCTCGGTGCCACTATTTCACAGCCCATCTGCCTACGTAAGCCTATTTTATTGAAGATACGTGCTCGTCGTCGAATGCCGTCCAACGTGAGTAAACATCGTTTTAGACGGAGGAGAAAAACCCGCGCATAAGTATGCACAGCGGGCGGGAGAGAGCAACACGTTTCATCGAGCTGAACTTCAAGCTTGCTATGGCCATTTCCACTTGGTTGCCACTGCACCACCACAATGCTGTGCCTGAAATCCACGTGTTCCGTTCTGGCCCTTTGACTCTCCAGCGCCAAGACTTTCTCTTCAACACCCAAGGAAATAGCGTATACACTACATGTGTGTACGGAGTACTCCGTAGCGTCATTGCACATTGATACAAGCTGGCAACTGCCAATCCCCACACCAAGACCAACAGTTTGGGATATTCTGGCATGCCTTCATACATTCCAAAGTAAAGGAGTTGTATGCAGAAGCTGAACTGCTTTGTTCATTTACCAGCTATTTCTTTTATAGTGTTTTATAGTACGTTTTCATAGCATAAGCTTTTGTAAGCTCTAAATAGGTCTTTCATGAACTGAACAAACCGACGGTTTGCTGTCTTTGTTTCTTTGTTGCCCCGGCTTCTATGGCATTGTATTTCCAATGCTAGATCCTCTACCGGTCTCTTCTATAAAAGGAGGGGGAAATTCTTGTTCACTGGAGGAGAAAAAACAATACTTCCCATCCGCGTCACACTCAACAATCCATCAAATCTAAAAATCCAAATAACATTTCCAATATGTCTTTTACACCGTCATCTTACTCTCCGCTGTGGTGCACTCTGCAGCAAAGGCGTCTGCGCGCCAAGTGTGTCGACGGCAAGCAAGACACTCCCGCAAGTGCTGCCAATATTGGCAGACCTGTCCGTCCAAGAAATGGTAAGCTTTGCCAGGTATGCTTGGGCTACAAACCAACTTTTCTGAACAGGGGCAATATCTCCAGAGCGGACGAACTGGACTTGGGTATGTCGAGCCTCGCGCCTTGTCCCTGCAGAAACATGTTTTCTATTTTTGTCCCGAAAGGCTCTACCTACAAGGGCTTAGCCAAAAACTTGAAGAAATACATTAACAACCGGCACTTTGACGAAGCCTTTACGTTCAAAATCAGAAGCGGCAAGGCTTCTCCGGGACTACCGAACAACATTGATGCTAAGCCGTGGAGCCGGAAGCGCCCGGCTGGAAGCGCAGACGAGGACCTACTTATCTCCTTTGTCCGTAAGCCGCAGCTGCCTCAGCCTTCTAGAGTATTCAATGCAGATTGAGGAGGTATTAGGTATTTCACTTTTCGTTTTTTATCGGTCACGACATCTTGTGGTTTCAAGGTAAGTTTTAGGTTCCATTGACATAAATAGTTTACAAGAATTTTCATGTTGTTTATTACCGTAACGGGTGTGATTTGATAAATTTGCGTGTCTGAATTTACAACTCCCTGAATTATTGCAGTTCCTTCCCTCCCTTATATGCGCGGGAGTCTGCCACTCCGAAAGACTAGACAATATATATATCAGGGCTGGATTTCACGGTGGCTTTCTATTCATATATGTCAGAGAGGAGCTACCGTTCATATGACACCGCCTCGTCCCTGTAAGTTTACATCATCTCACACTGGCTAGTATGGAAAACTCGCCGCCTGCGTCGGCAAAAATGACCTTTTTACTGGATATCGCAGTGTTCTTGATGAGAGACGGAACCACCACATCGCGTTTTTGGCCGTGGCCGGTCTGGTAGCTCTGCGAGAAGCCCCAAGAATACACCTTCCCGTCGCCCGTGATGGCAAGACTATGATCCGTGCCCGCTGCCACGGATACAATACCCTCAACCCCTATGATACGTACGTGTTAGTATCTCGCTCTCTAGATTGAAACATGGAGAAAATCCGCGGCAGAAAGACATACCTCGAACAACCGTTGGCTCTTTCAAAATCCGCGCCTCGTCCCGCTCATCCAACACCGCGTTCTGACTAGAGAGAAGATCGCAGGGAATGCCTACTTGGCCACCATCAACACGACCCCAGGTCAGCAGCCTACCGTCGTCAGTGCAGGCAAGCGAATGATGCTCCCCGCTAGCGATGTCGATGACTATGTAATCCAACAGGCTTTCTACCAGAAGGGGGGTTAGTTGGGTGGCACCGCTCTCGCCGGCGCCGTCCGCGATGCCCAGCTCGCCGTAGCTGTTCTGGCCCCAGCCGTACACCCGGCCTTTCTGGTCAAGGGCAAAGCTGTGATTGTGCCCACAGGCAACACGGACAGCTTTGGCACCACGGACCGGCAGCGGGCCGATGCTGGCCGGTTTCAGAGCTAGGCGGGCATGTCGGCCGTCAAACACTCGTCGTGCGAGCTGGTTGTGGTGTCCACTGCCCCAGGCAAAGACCTTGCCATCGCGGTCAAGGGCCAGTATGTGGTTGGCCCCAGCAGCCAGCTGGCGAATGTTTCGTAGACCGGGGACTTGAATAGGGATCGGCTGCACCAGCGTCTGTTCGTTGAATCCGAGGATGTGGTTGTTTCCCTGGAGACATGGCACACCGAGTTAGCCAACGCCGGGATCCAGCCCTACGTCCATGCTTCTGGTGGGCGGTCTTTCTGTCTCGCAAAAATACTGCTTACCCTGAAGCTGCCCCATCCGTAAACACTGCCGTCTTGGCTGAGAGCAAACGTCGCGCTGTCGCTGGCGACCACTTGCGTCCATATCAGTCTTGGTGGCAGCGATGAGACATCGGCCGGCTGTGGGATGGCCTCATTCACATCGACGAGGTCGTCCTCAACATCCAGTTCTTGATCCACGTCCCGAGATGCCGAGCGCCCCAGCGCGCCCAGGTCGTTTGCGCCCCATGTGAGAATGCGGTTGTCATCCGTCAGAGCCACTGCATGGCGCGTTCCACAGGCAACTTGCGTGACGGAAACGGCCGGCGAGCAAATGTTGGCGTTTCTGCGAGGTCGCTTGATATTCATGGGGAAGCCATGCCCAGACTCGGCGTTCCCCAGGCCCAGCTCTCCGAATCTGCCCTCCCCGAAGACGAAGACGTCTAGCAGCGCCGATGGCGGTGTGTTCACTTTCCTGACCATAATGGCTCCAAAATCCACTGGTGGATGCACGACTTGGTCACTATCGGCTGCGGCCTGAAGATTCTCGATACAGTAATGGATTCGCGTGCTCAATTACTTTGAAGGCTGTGGGCTGTAGCCTGCTAGAATCCTGTTGTGGTTTTGATGTGGATGATGGGTGGTGAAGCCTTTTGGGAGTTCCTTTGGGCTTCTGGCTTCTGTAGTACAAATGAGACCCCGCAGTTGTTGTTACTTGAATAATTTTGACAGCGTGCCCAACAGTACCAAGGGCCCAATAACACAAAGACACTTCTAGTTTCACGGGCACAGCCTCATTGAAAAACGTCCCTATTCCACATCCGGACAGCTGTCGACCTTTGTTGACTTTGCATAATGCAAGAAGGCCTAAAATGGCCGTCTTCGGCCTTTGGGGTGCTGTTGGATTCTCCCTGTTGTAGCCACTCTAGCGCTCTTGGCGTCGTGGTACAGTTTTTTTAATATCCGATCACACACATCACTGTGGAACGGCAGTGCTCCCGCCCACAGGCCAAATATCGCTGCCTCTTTTAACCAATGCTTCACACATCAGCTTCTCCAACTCCACTGGTGCGAGTACATGGCAGGCTCGTCAGTTAAGCTCGCAAATATTTATGCTGATTGTTTTTGGCTTGGTGAATATTTCCGAGGAGAAAGCGCAATCCGTCGCTTAAAAGTGCATGATTCAATCTGGACCGAAAAGTTCATAAGAGATATCTTACAAGGGTCTTGCGCCGTCGGTGTGGCCGATAGCTTTCTTGGGAGCTTACAGCGTCCAAATTAGGAAACAGTTGCTCATGGGGGATGATATCCCAGCCGCCAGCTTGGTGATAGACATGTAAAAGTAAATTACCGTACATTCGTGACACCGCAAGAGTTAATGGCCTCTTACAAGCACAAGCTGTTACCATACCGTGTCGGCCATACTCTTTACCAAAAATCAACTCACGAGATCATTTTAGAACAGAAGCTCGGCATCTGTCTCGGCATGTATGGCTACTTGTCGGCGTCTGGCGATATGCTGATAAGTGCTCATTTTGTGGTTGTCACGCTTGATGCTCGGTATCCTTGTGGCCACTCTCGGCACTCTTTGAGTTTTCATTACTCAAAATGATGCACCGTGAAAGTTTTTTCAACCTCATATGCCCCGTAGCCCATATGTTCACCCCGGAAATGCGGAGTGCGGCGGTTGCGGGTGGTAGCTCCCCCCTCTCTCTAGTTTGAGAGCTAGAGAAGCTATGTTATAACGTACGAGGGACGAGGACCATTGGAACCTATGCGTGCACGGGATGGGAGATGAACCCGTATGCTGAGAAAAAGGCTCGAGGACAGGAAGAGTTTTTTGGCTTCTAGAGCGATTTTCCACACCCGGCCTTTTGCCTTGAACAGCCGAAGGGTTTCACGATAGTTCGTCGGTATGGCAAATCGTTACGTGTTGGATTGCTCCGTTGTGTCATCGCCGGGATTGGTAACGCAGAATACATGACCGCTCGGCCGAGTTGTAGGCGAAGTCTGTATAAGAAGCATGGGAAGGACACACGGAAACGGCTTGCCCGACAGTTTATTCACATGGGCCAACCTGGCTCTTCTTGTTACGATTTTTCTCACGATGATGTCTACGATTCCTGGCCTCACTTCTTATTCGTGCAGATTTTTCTGCAAACAGCTGCCTTGACCTAACCCATGCTTTACCTGACAACCCATATCTCTTGCGCAGCCTCCATGCCTACGGCTAGAACTTCCAAAACGGCTACTAAGGCACATTGGTATTTTGTTCCGTGACCGCCCATATTAGATCTCACAGCAATATTCCATACACATCTACGACATTTCCCTGTTTGCCTGCCGGCTGCCAACAACGCATGTTCAAGTCAAGACATCCTTCGCCACATTGCTCACCCTATTCCCTTGCCCAGTTTCATGACAGGCGACCCCCACGACAACGAGCACTGCCGCCAAGTAAGATGCCAATATCATGAGCTGGTCCGTGGCAGAGCATCGGCCATACCTTCCGGTTTTGTCTCCATGACTGGAAATGGATGCGCTTGCGTACTGCGCGAGAGTGCGCGTCATCGTCAAAAGGAACAAATTGAGAGGCTCAGATGACGGTCGAGGTGTCTCGAGAAGGGGGCGTGTCGCCAAACTACAGCCACAAACGAGTCAAGGTGGACAGATTCGGGAAGCAGACGTGCGGCCCATGGCCATCCCACGACAAAGGAATGGACAAGAAAAGTCTTCACCAGTCTTTGGCCGGGCCACATTTCATGAGCTGTCATTTCAGCCTCGCATCCTCTTCCTTCACTATCCATTTTCATCTGGTGTTCTCCCGCTATTGCCTTCCCACTATTGGACACCACTTCTTTTAGCAGCGAGGGGTAGCTCCAATGGAGCTTGCTGTCGCCGCTGATGGTGGTGGGCTTCGGCGCGAAATCGGAGCGCTGTTTGGAGACGAGAAAATTTTCACGGGCTGTGCGCTGAAAAAAAAAAGCAGAGGCCACTCCACGGGGCGCGTGGGATGCCCGGCGACCTCCGCTCCCCTGTTTCCCTTCGCACAGCGGCTGCTCCCACCTTATTTGCCTTTTTCAGGGGGTGAGGGGCCCCAGGCAGCGCCGACGCAGCGTCGATCTCTCCTGTGGTTAGCGCTAAAACCGGCCTGGAAAGACTAAAGAAAATTTTTCACCTACACCATTCGCTGCAAGAACGAGGTTGTGGGCGATTATGCCTGTGGGGAACCCGCTGTCTGCTCCTCACTAAAGCGCCTAAAGATCAGTGGAGTTTGCAGCGCGATGAAGTGCTAACTAGAGCTCGGAGTACCGGCCCCTATTTTGTCTGTCCGCCTGGACTCCGCCGATGAGCTTTTGGCTTTGGCGAGCTCCTGTTTGGCTACCCTGGCCGGTCATCTGCTGAATGGGATTCTCCCATCCCCCTTTTCACTCTGCGCGCTACAGTGCTACATCGCCAAATTATGTGGGGGGCTTTTTGGGCGTCCTGTTTCCTTCCTGAAGCACTGACCTCGAAATACCAGGGGACGAAACGCATGGGGGTTACAGCAGCGGCTATGAAGAAATAGCTGATGATATTATATCGAGGACTACGACTACAGGCTCAACACACCAGAAACAGCCTACCACAGATCCCTCCTACCCCCGGCGCCCCCGAAACATCCCGTGAGCGGTTCCCCCACTACAACGAGGCTGTCACATTTTGCCCCTTCGTCCCTCTCCACACCAAAAATGATCGACCTGCAGCTTGCAGGTAAGCACTGGATATACCCGTGTTCTGTGCCGCCTTTATATGCTGGTACCACTCTTAGCGCGCTTTTTATTCCCATTTTGGGCGGCTTACACACACGCACACAAAGCTCACATCGAACATGTGCACAAGCAGAGCAAAGGTAAAGTGCAATAGTAAACGCTATCAGATCTCGTTATTGACTCCCGCTATCATTTCATCAATCATAAGAAGATTCAGCCACCTTTTAGGTTCAAAGAAATAAAGAAACACCGCCAACCAACAAGACATGACCAACGGAACAGCCATGCAGCCAAAAAAAAGAGAACCGCGCGAGCCAAAGAAGCATCAGATGTCATAACCGAAAACAGTCGTATACTGTTTCCCCAGAATCGTAAACGGGGTGTTCCAAACCTATCCACCCAAAATGTCCAGTCCTGCTAGCCAACAAGAGAGCCATATCCTCCCAATCCGCCCGAACACTGAAAAACCGAAAGGCAAGCATGGGAAAAGCCGTCCGTACCCAAATATAAAAAGAAAGAAAGAGAAGAATGCAAATCAACAGCGCACAGAAGACGTGGTTTACGTCTTAGCACATGTCGTAAAAAAAGGGGGGGGGGGAGCGTTGTGCTTTCACTTCCAGAGGGAGTGGTCATCCCCAGGCCGCGGGGAGTCGATCGAGGACGGGAGGCCTTGGTAATCAGACAGCCACATGCTGCTGGCGTCGTCATCTTCGATGCCGGTGCTCGTGTAGCCATTGGCCGCCGCCAGAACAGCCAGCTCCTCATCGGCAGAGGTGGAGGGCGTAGGCAGATACTTGCTGCTGGCGCGGAAGTAGGCCAGATCGTGGTACTCGCTGCTGGGACCGTCCCTGGAGCTGTTGCTGTTGTTGTTGGCAGCACGGCTGCGAGCGGCCACGTTCATGCTGAGGTGCGCATTGACGTTGCGCAGGCTCAGGGCCGGCAGGCTGAAGCCGCTGTTGGTGCGAGAAAAGGCGGCGACGTCGCTGTCGTCTTCGTACTCATAGTCGTACTTGTCCACGCCGGCAGAAGCGCCTGTAGGCTCCTCAGTCTCCGACACTTCGCCCGACGTGGCGGTCGTCAGCGTCGGCGCCGGCTCCGAGTCGGCAAAGTCAAAGTTGGCGATGTTGTCGGGGTACGTCATGGTGTCGTTGGCGCCAAAGCGGTCGGCGGCGTCGGCGTGGCGAGCGCTCCGAGCAGCGCTGTGGTTGGCGCTGCTGCTGCTGCCGCCGAGGCCAAGGTGGTCCCAGTCGACAGAGTCGAGGCCGGCGCTGTACAGCGGCCGGTCGGTGTCCGGGCTGAGGGAGCCGAACTGGCTGTAGTTCTCGAAGCTCATGGAGTTCATGTTGAGCGGCCGGAGGTGCGACGGGGCCGAAGGCGGGGTGGGCAGCTGCTGCGGGAAACTGTGGCTCAGCAGGACGGGCGAGTCCGTCTCGGAGCGCGAGCGGCGCGGCAGCTGGAGAAGCCGAGCCGGAACAAAGGCCGGCAGCGACAGGCTGCCAGAGGGGCCGGCGACGGAGCCCGGCACAACACCCGGCTCGTCCAGGGCGCTGTCGGGCGAACCATGGCGGCTGCAGTAGCCGTCGTCGCTGCCGCCGTCGTGCACGGGGGACGCGATGGGCGACGGAGAAGGGGCTCTCGAAGCGGCGGCGGCGGCGGCGGCCACCATGGAGGCCAATGCGCTGGTGCTGCGTGAGGTGGTGATGCGGTTCAGCTGGTAGGGCGCCACCTTTTGCGTTGTGCCTCGGGCGTGTCTCTGGGAAGCAGCCTTTCCGCGGCCGTTGTCGCGGCAGATCATGCTCTCTGAGCGAGTGGTGTTCGCACGCCGGCGACGGATGGGGCTCCGCGACGTCGGGGAGCCAGGTCCACTACCCGTGGGCGTAGTGGAACGAAGTCTGCTGGACGACGATTCGCCGTTGTCGTCTTGGCCCTTTAGGCCGCTGCAGGTGCAGGGAGCTCCGTGGTTGCAGCAGCATCGTTCTACACCAGAAACGCCGCGATTAGCATGGCGCACAGGAAGAGGGGGCGAGAAAAGCACAAACGAGAGGCAGCTGAGAATGGCGACTTACCACTGTGACCGTCCTTGCCACCACCAAGGTGGACGCACTTATTCGATTTCTCGCCACAGTCACATTTGACGTGGGCAGCACGGCTCTTACGCTGGCTGCGGCAATGCTGACATTGTGTGACTGGTCGGCCCTTCTTGTTGATGTGCTGGAGCTGACGGTCTAGCCAGGTAACCGTGTTAGTGAAACCGACAAACAAGGAAAAAGAAAAAAAAGAGAAGAAAGCGGAACGAGGCGGCACGGGAGGGTAGGGTAGCAGTCGTGCCTGTAGCTCAGAACACCACTCTGCCGAGGCCCTGAATCCTGGCGCGGAATGTGCAGGAACAAGTCACGTTGGAAGTGCGAACCGCGGCAAAACGCGGCAGAAGGAATGGGAGCGTAGGAAGAAACAGGAAGCAGTAACCGAGAACACAGAAACGGCCCATGACCACAGGAGATCGTAGCATAACCAATTGCAGAAGCCGAATGGGCAAAAAGAGACAGGGGAGCTGGGAAAACAAAAAGGCGTGCACTCACCAACGTGCTGGCAGTTGCTAACACGATGCCCGCGGACGCAGGCATCACAGGCCCATTTCTCGCCGTCGATAAGCATGGTTGATGTGGAAAAGGAAGGCTGTAAGTGGGAAACACACAAGCCAGAGAAAGTGTACCAGGACAGGCAAGGACCTTATGTCTTGAGCTTTGGGTGCAAGAAGAAGTTGAGAGCAGTGAAGTAAAAGAGAATCCGAGGACAAAGAACTCGGAAACGGGGTGGGAGGAAGGAGGACTAAATAACTAAAGGTACAAGTAGGCCTGGGCTAAGGAGGTGGGGGATGCAGGCGTTGAATAGCGGGTGGTAAAACCGGACTGAACGCGCTAAAGATGGAGCAGGTGTCGAGCCGCCTTGCTTGGAACTGGCAGCTGCAGAGCCGGCCAGGAGCTGAAGTGGAGGGAGTAGAAAAGACCCAGTGGGTTACAAAACAGGCAGTACAGTGGCCAAGCCGGGTATCTCAGAAAGTACCAGAGCAGAACAGAGAAGTGAAAAGGGGAGGAAAAACACCGGCAGAGAAGAAAACAATCAAAAAAGACGGCAACAAAAGAACAAGGAGCTAGGAGTATTCTCCCAGAGAAGCTCAATGCCAGTAGTCCCTGTCGGATATCGGCCAGGCGGAAAGACAGGATGTGTAGGACGAAAGACGTGCAGGAGGACCCGTAAGGATAGGTGGTAGTATCCTGGGTGGTCGATCGGAATACAGATGTCGTGTATCTGGCAACTTCAAGACTGTAAGCTGCTGCCAAGGTGTTTGTGGAGCGCGGATCAGCGTATTCTGAGCGTTCTGTGTTTCTGTGTGTTCTGTGTGCAGTGTGACAAGAGGTTTGGCGGCGACAGCCAATGGCTGAGAGGGCCTGCTTCGAGAATGGTTCTTTCCAGTTTTCGTGGCAGTCCGGCTGTCGTTTTGTAGTAAGGCCACTGCCGTGCAATTGGTCGAAGAATGTGTTGAGGACGCTTGCTGGGACGCTTATACGACACTGCACAGTAAGACACCAAAAGGCAACAAGGCACCAAGGCAACGAGGCAACCAAAGCTGTGTTGTATCAAAGAAGAACAAGACGTAATACGTGCGGATCTACACACGTCGAGCAGGCAAGAAGAAGAAGCGAGGCGAATTGGCAAGTGGGCGGCTTGAAAGCACCTGCAGTCGATGAGAGGACAAGACAACAGTGTTCCAAGTCCAAGCTAGGTCTGGGTATGGAGATGAACAAGTTGTGATTGCTGTCGTCTGAGCTTTCGTCAAGAGTGGTCTGGGCGAGAGCAGGCTGGAGAGGATGAGAGATAGAAGCGAGGAAACGAGGGGAAGAAGAAGGGGGAATGGCCGGTATTTTATGTTCGTTTGAGCGTGGGGTGAAGACAGGAATAAGAATGGGAGACATGGGGGGATATCAATGGAGAGGAGAGAGGCTGCAGCTCGACACCACACTACGAGCAACCACAGATACCATCCAATTCACAATCTTGGGGGTGAATGGGGGGGATGAACTGGGGTTCTGCCGAAGACGGACGGAGTCGCCTTTAGCGTGGGCCAACACAGCTCAGCAATAAAAGAAAGCCAAGCACACCACAGTCTCCCGCTGCAAGTACGAGTAGCAGAGCTTTTGATGGCTTAGGTTGGTCTACGAGGGATGTAAGCGCCATATCGTGGAAACGACCAACTGCAAGCATACGGAGCACCACTACATACGAGTAGTTCCTCTGAAAAAATAATGGGGAGTGAGATTCATATTCGTTTAGCGGCCACATACACGCCCAGAGCTCTCCTGGGAACCACTAACCATCCCACGCCGAAAAATGTACTATTACGCATAGAGACAGGCAGTGTCGAGTGAAGAGAAAAACTATGACCGCAGAGTTTTTTCTCAAGGCCCGCCCAGCCTAGCGCCTCAGTTAGCTGACCAGCACTACTCGTACGTCGTATGCGACCGCATACGCACTATACTCTATCAGCGCCTCGCCGTAGTGGATGGAGTAGTAATACAGAACACTTTTGACGACATTGGGCCCCCTTTCCATAGGAATGTTGGATAGTGTGGGCGGTCGAGTTCCATGCTCAATCGTCTTCCGCCTGTGCCGTCACTAACGAGGAACTACGACTACTCTTACACTAGCGAGGCACCCTTCTGAACGCAGGCCCCCTGCAACAGCTTGTAGCGCCGCCGTGTCTTGTGTGTGTACACTCATAGTCGTACATGGCTTGTTCTGTTGGTGCTCCTAGATCGTGGTATGGCCGCTGTTGGCGCCACCGCTGCCTTCATTTCGGTTGCTCTCTCGGTCGACGCCGAGTGCTGCCTTGTTTTTTGTGTTTTTTCTTTTCTTTTTTGCGTGCGGGTGATGTCCGATAGCTACCTCAGACTTGCAGAAGAGCCTCGAGAACGATCCTATGAAACCCATGGTCGTCCGAGAGCGCTCGTCGATCTGCCATCTTTACGGAGTAGCTAGTAGGCACAGCCCAAACTTGGAGGTGCGCTGTTGGCTTTGGCTACAGGGGCGTGGGGTCCAATGGCGTCGAATTTGGGTGTCAACCCCCCAACTTTTCTGCCCCCCTCTTCAAGCCCTTGATCGCTCTCTCCGAGCTGCAGCAGATATCATCTGCCCGTGAGCAGTTGAAATTTTCTCAGCTTTGGGTCCTGCATACGACTGTTTCCTCCCACGCTCTGCTTGGCCGTCCCAGAAAGGCACTGGGCAATGGCGTTGCAAGAGCCCTACCTGGAGAGCGCGAAGCTCCCCCAACATTCCCTCAACGCTACTGCACCGTGCTTGTTTGGTTGCCTCGCATATCTGTCAATCACTTTGCAACGTTCTCTTGCGACTGCCATCTGAATCGTAAATATGCAGACACTCACTTGACTGCCGGATTTTTTCGCCTTTCTTCCCATTGGCCGTTTATCATGGCCCTTTTCCTCACCGTTCTTCTGCTCTCTCTTTGGTGTTAGTTGTACGAAACCGCACAAGCATACGCAGCCCTGTTTTGCACCCTTGCGCATCCCACGCAGCAGCTGCAGCCGCAGCAGCACCGACAATTGCATACCGCTGCAGTTGGCCACCTCTTGGCGACGGCCGGCGGCGGCGCAGGCAGCAATAACAGGCAACCAGCGGCCGGCCGTCGGCGAGCCGCTCTGGGCAGTTCTCCTGGAGCCCTGTTGCGTGCACGTCCACTGAGCTGTCCTACGCTGATATGACACCGTAGTCCGAGTAGAAGCTGTACCACTCGGTCTGCAATCACCTGCATCTATCGTGCAGCTCGTAACACAGCAGTGTGCTCTCGGAATCCGGATCATGGACTATTTTGGGCTACTCTGTATCTTCTGCCTCCGTATCCGTATCTTACTTAACCAAGAGATACGGGTACGGAGCAGACATGTCCAACACTTCGAAACCCACTAGCCCTCCACCATGCCTCCATCGTCGATGCGTTCCTCGACGGCGTGGCGCTAAATAGAAAACATAGCTGGGCCCCCAAGCTACCGTACACAGGCATGTTCGTCGTCTGAAGTTCTTAATCCGTACACTACAGGCATACGAAGTCGGCAGGAAGGATGTCCAAATGGCCATACTCCGTAGCAAATATAAGCACATGTGCAACACGTTTGACCGTGATACGCGCCTTGCATATTATTTATTGATGTCTAGCCACTCATCCACGGCTGTGCATGGAGAAGAGTGTACTCGTACATACGATGACAACTACCCATAGATGATGTGGAGCAATCCAGCCAGTAGAACATGCTTTTGTGGCCTTTTCCGGTGTCTTCGGTCCTTTCCACAGCCCTCCGCTCTCCTGCTGTCCGCCGCTTCCCGCCACCCCTGCGACCGGTTCTCCGATGTCCATGTTCTCCGCTGCATGACGCATTCAGCAAACGGAGCGCTACTGAGAGCTGTGGCGCAAAAAGGCCTTTGTAGAAACCTGGATACAGCGCCTATTGACGCAAATGGAAAAATAACTAACCAGACTCGGTAAAAAGAGCGAGAGAGTACGACTACGAGTACGCAGTACAAAGTACATACAGAGAGGGCAGGCAGAATACGGAGTATGGCGGGACGATACGCGTCCAATAGAGAAGGGGGAGAAACACTGACAGAATTCAGCATGTCAAAAAGGCGTAACACCGGTCTCGCAGGGACTAAACTACGGTGCCTCTGGATAGCTCGGTTCGAGCAGCCCACTGACAGCATCGGCTTTACCAGTCCAACAGTATTCTGCACGTCCTAGACGAGTAGTCGCAGTCGTACTCGTATGTAGTTGATGGACTAAAAGACAATGCCGGGGTGATAGTGGGGGAATAGGCCCTTCTTAGGGAGCGAAAGGAGTTGCCGTGCTAAAGTCAGGGTAGAGTGGGCACTGGAGGTCAGATACGGGTAGCTGATACCTCTAAGTGCTGTACACACAAGCCACGGAAAAGGTACAGGGTGCTCGCAGAGTACAACGCACTGGAAATGGAGGACCATACAGTGGGACTTTCACCCCTATCCGTATGTACACTACGTCGTATGGACAATACTGCGAGGCACACTGTAGTGTAGTGTATGTAGTATGGTGTTTCGGGGGAGATTTCAAAAGGGGCTCTGTTTTGAATTCTATCCAGAATGACTGGTCGGCGACCGGCACGCTGAACGGACAAAGTGCTCGTAAACGGTGCATCTATGTGTGCAGGAGTATTCGTACGTATGTACGACTAGTTTTGCACCTTTCTAGCAAATTAGGGACAAAGAAAGCCCCCTACCCCCCAAGAGCCAAGAAAGACTGCCCTAAAATAAGGCCGTCCCATCTCTGGCCCTTGTGGGATCTCGCCAGGTTTTCATTCGTGAATTACAATACGAGATGCCCCTCACCTGGAGAAGACTTTCTACAGTGAATGGAGAAGGCAGACTTATGACACATGTCGTTAGATCAGCTTGGGGAGAAGGAGTCGGGAAATGACACGAAGCCGGCCCTTCTGGAATGACAACGCCTTGAACATGGTACTTTGTACATGCCGCCTAGGTCTTACAGGAGCCAGTCATCTTTGATTTTTGTCAATCATACCTACAGGCCGTCTACAAGTATACTTCATCGCTCTCTACGCAAGCCTCCCCCCGGAAAAGGCCCGTACCCATCTGCCCGGAAGTTGGAGAAAAGCAAGCCAAGACCGGGCTCAAAAATTGAACGGCCAAATGGGCTTTCCATAGCCAGGGTCGCATTGTCTGTTTGGAACATTCTGTAAAACACGCGATCCGAACCCATGGGCTGTCGGAGGTGCCTCCTTTCTCTTTCGTTCTCGATTTGTCCGTATTCTATTCCGAGGGGGAAGGGAGAGACCGGGTGAACATGTGAGGACACCGGAACGCAAAAAAAGCTTGTGTACTCTTACACATGTGGAGGCAGACGCAGCTTACAAGGGGGTATGTTGAGCTGTCACGCAGTACCGAGGACAAGAATGGTGGATGTATACCTCTACAGTCCAAAATGGGATATACTTTGTCTACAGGAGAGTTCTCCTTTCCTATCCGGGTGCCGGAGAAGGATGGGTGTCGCGCGTATGTGCGTGTGCACCAGCATATGCACATGCTTCGTACATACGTGCATGTGCAATCGAGGCCGTGGATGCTGCGTGTGGGCATGCATGTATGTATGCGTCTAGCCCACCCTCCGAACCGTCGTTTCTTGCTTGCTACACAGGCGTGCAGACCAGTGGGCACGTGAATGTCAGCTGTTTCGAGCGTACCTAGTATCCACGGACTTGTTGCATCTTACTGACAATACAATTCATGTCAGAAGATGACCGTGCTTCAGAATTTGTGTATTCTTGTCGTTGGTCTGTGCCTTTTACGAGGGCCATCATGAACGGACCAGGCATAAGGGGGTTCACATGATCCTTCCCCACGCCGGCCGCCTTGTTCTTCTTGTTCTAGCGGTCAAGGTGAAGGTGCATTTGCAGCGAGAGTTCTACCGGAGCTGATGGGGGATCAGGCAGAGGCCGGCCTCGGGGTCTCATTTTATTGTTCATCGATTTGTGTTGCCTTTTCACCGCCTTTGACATCCCACACCCCTCAAGCTAAGGAGTAAAAGAAAAACTTTTTTAGCAAGTGCAGTGACGTAGAGCTGCACTAACATGCGGGAATGGACTGGAGAGACATAGGGCCGATCGCATACCCATTTTGTCTTCCGGGCACTAACTATGGCACCCGCTCTTAAGGAGACATGGATACAAAGGTGCACTCGGACGCTTGTCATTGCAGTGTCCAATCAAGCTGGCTTAGGCAACTGTGCTTTAGAGGGATGCCTTTGCTGTCGTGCATTTGTTGGTTGGTTTTATTGCTCCTGTTCTCCGTTTGTGGCGTCGTTCTCCTTTTCCTTTAATAAGATTGTGACCATGGCTGCGTAAGTTCTAGAACCGCCTCTGCTGTTTTGGTTCACTCCTTTTGTTCATACCAGAGTAGAAATGTTGTATGTGTATGGGTACGACTACATAGTAAACACTTGGACATAAAGCGTCTGATAATACTCCCACATTTTCTTACGAGTAGGGAGGGGCCTGCTCGGCCTTTTCAACCCCAGGCACAATTTGCATTGACACCAGGGCTGTGCCGGACGCGTACACATTAAGTTGCTGCCCAGACGGCCGTGGGCGGTCTTGGACTTTTAGAAATGGTCTTGGTCAGCCTTGGCTGGAGCAGGACCTTCCGCCTCCCTAATCATTTATTGTGATCTGCTCCATCAAAGAGAGGGGATGCAAGAAGATGGTACTTGAAACCAGCCTTTAATCTACATGGGGCAGGCTTGATACCGAAAGCACTTTCGGGCTCGACGACCAAATGATTCGTAGGGGCTTTTTTGGCTGCAGATGTGTGCGCGAACGTCGTAGTCGTGCACCTAGGTATCCCCACTGCTACGTTGAAGTACGTCGTAGTTCAGTCCGGCACCACCCGAGCTGGAACTGGCCATGAGTCCAGAGGGAGGAAACAGTAGAGTGACGGAGTACCCATACAAAATTGCCACGAGTTACTGAGGCAAAAGGTACGGTATTGTGTACAGCGCGCATAAGATATGGGTAGCCCAAAGAGAAGACAATGGGCATTCGGTGAAGCGACTGCCTGTCGGAATCGGCAACTCGGCTGTGGCAGCATCTCGGGTACAAGACAAGCGTCGCAGAAAAGGCTGCCGCGAAAGAATTACGGAAAGACAGTACGGCATGGCCAAAAGGGGATGGGTGAAAGGATATGGACTGATGGGGAAAGGGGAGATGAGCGAGGAAAACAAAATCCGGATGGGTAGATCCGGAGGGGTCTTGCGGTGGACCTAATGAGCGTCGACCGATGCCACTTTGGGATCGCTTTTCGGGTGGCCGTAAGAAATAGAGATTCTGGAGACTATCGTAAGAGGGTTCAAAATACCCCAGTCTTCTCCTCCAGTGTTTCCAGAAGCTTTCTGCTATCTTCTATTCGCGACGGTAGCGAACATAGATATCCCCAATAGAAAACCGTAATAGATAATCTTCGGCAATGTAGATCGTCGTACATGTATGGCCAGTGAGACACCCCACGACCATCGAGAGGGTCTAGGCATAGACAAATTGCTTCACAGCCTCCTATTCCGAGTCTGGTGACAATAGCATCGTGTTTAGAGGCAGCGCCTCCCCCTTTTGTTTGCCCATCGCCAAGCGCAGCTTCCTAAACAAGCTGCCTGGAGCCTCTTTCCGTCAGCGTGGAGGGGAGCTCTGCCAGAGTAGGCGCTCTATTGGGGTCTGGGCAGGGCCGATGTCGTCGTATTTTTTCTCTTCAACAGCTGAGGTGGTCTACGAAGCCATTCGTCGGACACTACAAAAGACCAGCTTGCCACTAGCTCTCTTCTGGCATCGTGCCTGCCTGTGGTGAAGAGTTTTCGGTCTCTTTCTCTGTCAGCCGGTGTGTTGGCGCAAGAATTAAATAGAGGCGCTGGCGTCACCGAAGACTGCGACTACGACAGGTGTGTACGAAGTACGACGAGGAAAAGACGGGTAAGCCAAGCCACAGCGCGCGGGGGCACCTAAGACAAATGTCCTGTCTTTTTTCGGTGGCTGTCGCGTCAGCTGAGCTCAATAACCATTCGAGGGGCTCTTCTGCCAGATTTGGCCTAATGCCTGATCCATCCCACGGTCAGAGATTTACACATTTCCGACAACGAAAACTCGTATTAATGAATATAAAAACAGGCCCGGGCAAGCCCGTTGATCCTGGCTGATCGGCCCCTCCACTGGCTTCTCTTGAATTGCGGCCCGTCTTGGTAGTCTCCCCATATCGTTCTGCCAGAGGCTTCTGAATAGAGACAAGTCATCACGCTGTTCCACCGGCCACCCCGGCCAGCACAGGTCACCATTAGCACTGCCAATACAACGTGCCACCTCTGAGCAGTGGTTTGTTTGCCGTGCATCCGATGGTGCTTTGTGACAAAATGGCAATAGTACGGAGAATCGAAGAATGAGCGAGCTTCGATACTACAGAGTAGGAGCGTGTAATTCGTATCTCTGCCACTGGAGTCAGAAACAGTGTGTGCGGCCGGCAGTAGTCGTGTTACGAGTATGAATCTAGTGTTACATTTCAGGCATATGGTATCTTCCCTTGTGTGTCTGTGCTGCCCTGTTGCTTCGAGACCGGTGTGTGTTGTACGTCGTACTTGTAGATACCACTACACTGTCGTCAAGTACATACACTACACTGGTGAAGAGTCTACTCTGTACTCGTAGCTACTCCATACTCTCTATCGCCAGGCGCCAGATGTACGTCCCCGGCCTCCCGATGGCAGTCCCACTGAACTTCGATCCTTCTCAGTTCTCCTCCTTGAATGCCACTTCGCTGAGCGTGACCAGTCGCCAATTTACCACTGAGCGGCAAGCGACCCCCACATAGACCTAGGAGGGAAGCACAAGCGAGCCAAGGAAATGCCACACACACATAGTCTTCAGGTTTCTGCTTTGGATGGGTGTAGTTGTACGACTAAGTAATACGCCATATCCTACAGTCTTTCGTTGGCGATTCCCATCCCAAGTTTTCATGTACCTTAATGTGTAAAGGTCCTTCACTCTGTGCTCTTTTCCGTACAATGCTCGTACGTCGTACGTATTGCGTACTCGTATATTCGTATACGGGGCAACTGGCAATGAATTGGATTGCCTTACCCCTTGCACCCTAATTTACTGATACCTAGTGTTGACACGGTATCCGAAAGTGTTGCCGGTCACGGCTAACTTTTGGCTGCACGCCACGAAAGAAGACCAACATTTCTTGCTCAACCTCGGCGTGACATCATTTTTGATGCCATAATTATCGCTACGGGCGGCACCCGCATGGCAGACAGCAATGGCGAGATCCCATGGCTTCACCACCTAAGTCATGTTGTGCTATCTCACGAACGCTAATCACGTACAGAGGACACTGGCAGCGTCTAAACAAGTTGGAAGTATAGCTAGTGCTTGTGGTGTCCACTACTCGTAGTGTACGAGCTGAGCTTGGGGTGTTGATACTTGGCCGCTCCCTTGTCCAAGTTAGTGCAAACCGGAGAAAAACAGTAGGCCACCCCACCATAGCTCCTTTGGTCGTCCACATCTGTCAACTCGTACTCGACGCGTGGGAAGGGTCTATGGAGCACTGGATCACAATTCCTGCCCACTATTGGCACTACAATGTAGACTTACTACATACAGAACGAGCTTGTCAGTATTTCCGGCGGGAAGAATCTTTAGCTGCCTACTACGGAGTGCCTAATTTGGGTCATTCAGTCGTCCCTGAGCTACGACCGTGGCCGCCGGCGGCCAATAAAGCATGGATACTGCGCCCATGTCTGTTGTACACTACGTCGTATTCATGTGCACATACCAAATTCCTGCCACGTGAAAATCGGGCCTCTTGTCCTCTTTCCTCTTCATGCCGGATGACCAGGTCACGGCATCTCCGGGCTTGATGATCTTCCGCGATGTGCAGATAGTCATTGTTTTGGCCTGATATTATTCCATTCATTCTGTCTTAGGTCCTCCTGCCGTTAATTTTTGCTATGGCCGCGGATACGACGGAAAACCTCGTTACGAGCATGTGTTGGTTTCCAACATTCAAGAAAAAGGGGGACAGGCTGCCAATCCACCGACAACGCCGAGCACTAGCTACGGAGGTGCCAGCTCGTGTCTGAGGAATTCGTACGGAGTACGAAGTTCATGCTTTGTAGACATATCTACAGGTTGTACACGATACTTCACTTCAGAGCGGATACTCGACTCAGCAAAGGGGCCGCTTTTGCCAAAACACAACGCTCCCGTTTGCTAGCGCCTTGTGACTCCTGTCATTTCGCCCGTCGTTTTGCCCATTGACACGGTACATACTCCGTTGGCCGTGATCTATATTAATCGCGTGTGATGACTAGGTCATGTACGAGTAGCGTGCTTGTCGTAATCCCTCCTATTTCCCTTGCTAGCCCCAGTTTGTCAACTTTGTACGAGTAACCATACACGAGATACGGGGTACAGAGTATAGAGTACTAATGGCCTAACTTGCAGATGAGAGGACACGATGTTTCGAACAGCCGAAGCTGAACTTTGATCGTGTTCGAGCCCCTTGTCCTCGTTCCCGATGGGGCTGTGATATGAGTCTAGAGCATCTTCATGAGACAGCCGTACGGTAAGATAGACCCCGGGTCTGCCGCCCAGTTTAATTACATGGCAAATTTATCGACTAGGGTTCAATCGATGCTCTCATCGTCTCAGCATAGGTACGTCGTACATTGAAAGTCAAGCACCCCGTATCTACATACGATGATAATCGATGCAGTGTAGTGTATAGATGTATTTGTAGATAGTCTGAGGGTAAGGATCAAAGACTCCCCACTGCCTAGACCCATGCACAGATACGACAACAGGATGGCCGCGACGCATTTTTTGCAGCTCCGTGCACGAGCACGTAAGATTCTCCCTACGTGCTTCTTCGTTACAAGATAATTGGCTAGCTTGGAGCAAAACTACGTACACGTACGAGTCGCTGCCCACATTTCGCATCTTTCATATTCTTGCATGTACGTCGTACACATGTGTCTGTTGTCATTCTTGGCATGCATTCCGAGCTGGCTCTTCATATTCAAGCCCATATTCCAGCACATATGAGCACCCTTCCCGCAATCCATTGATTGGGATGCAACAGCTGGCGAAAGATAAAGGTCTCTCTCTCAAGAGATAGGCTTGCCAACTGATACTGTTCACTTATGTAACTCTTGTGAAAATAGAAGTCGTCTTGATTAGTCTGTATCAGTGTATCAGTATATCAGTGTATCTACGTATCTGTGTATCTGTGTATCTATGTATCTGTGTGTCTCTTGAGCTATCCTAAACATCCCCACGGTCTACAACATCAACCTGCGTTGCGGATGTATTCTGCAACCCTCATAGTGTGCCGCTACTGCATACTCTGGACGCAGCATACTAGGCCGCCACTAGGAATTCTAGCGTAGTATTGGTACTTGCTGGAGTACGGAGAAGGAGCGTGCACAAGTCCGACTACGAGTAGTGCGGCTGGTCCTCTGTAGTTACTCCACGCATGCGTCGCATTCACTCTTCCAAGAGATATTGTCATATCAGCTCTTGCAGCGTAGCGTTTTGTACGAGTATGAGTACTGATTTTCTATGAATAGATGGGACATGTGCGGAAGAAATTCCATGTGTAAAGACGCAGCATTCAGAGAAATGGTCAAGTGATAAGAGATGGGAAATGCCGATAGCGGCCGGGTTCCATGACAGGAACTGCTCGTGCCGTATATAGAAATACCCCGTCACTAGATAGGGCATAAGCACAGGAAACGAAAGCAACCTCAATATCAAGGAGATGCGACAGGCCTGTTCTAGACAGTGACTAGTAGATGCCGGCTCCGGATTGCCTATTTCTGGTATTTGCATGCACACTCCGAGAGCATAGTGTACACTATTCCGTAGTTGTATGTACAGCTAGTTGTAGTGACTATGTACGGAGTACGGAGTACTCATACATATCATAGAGTGGCGCTACTAGAACCCACGATCGCCAATCGTAGCAGGCAGCGGAAGCGGACAAAACGACCTATGGAGCAAGTGGCAGGAAGCTGACATGATAAATGAGCAACCGAAGGATGGGATAGCAGGGGCCGCAAATGGCAGGGTTGCAAGCTTAGTCTCGGCCTCTCAGTCTCGACTGCGAATTGTACGGGGTACAAACGAGCGTGGGCGGGGTGTAAGATAGGGACAGAGGACCGCAGCTGAAGACGGCTTAGCATCAAATTGACAGGTGAGGGGAAAACAATTATGTACAAACACAAGACTTGGAAGATAGAGCAATACGATTCGCGCTGTGCACGACTACGGGTACACTACAGAGTAGGAATCAGAGAGATACACCTGTACACTACCTACAATGTAAGCTAATACTTGCAGGGACTCCGTAGAAGCAAATAGATAGTATAGAGCGGGAGGGATCCAAGCCAGTTAAGTGTGACAACATGCGCCCCATTTCCGCCCGATCATATCAAATTTCCACTTAGCATCTTCTCTCCCTCTTCTCCAGATACGACATACACTATGTACTACGAGTATCAAGTATTGTAGCACTCCTAGGACTGGGAAAGAGAATCCATGGTGCTCTGCTATTAGTTACCACGCGGTCCAATGCACGGACTAAAGACTTTGTTCTTTGGGTAGAAGATCCCATACCTTAACAGCCTATTGCATAGCAAGATGCCCCGTCTGTCTGTTTTTACGCAGGGTAGATATTGGTCACGAGGCGGTTGGGGACGGCATTGCTAGAGTGCATATAATAATGATGCGGGACCATAGCTTTGTATCAAGGGTCTATTGTCAGACGAGATAAGGAATCGTAGAAAATCCGTCAGCCTCTTTCTTACAATGACTAGTAAGAACGTGTAGTCGAAGCTACGGCTAGCTATCGTAGATGTTAAGAAGAGAACGGGGGTTTGATAAAGCGTCTCGTAGAGCATATCAAGAGATAAGAAGAAGGGGAGGATGGATGCACTTGCAGAAAGCAAAGGAATCCCAAGATTGTGACCAATGAAGAAGGGCTTGGATTTTTTAATCGGTAACGGCGGGGTCATTATTGGATCCAGTTACCACAATCCGATGCACAAGAGAGGGGAAAAAAAGATAGAGGATAAACATGGGGTTTGACGACGACAGACGTACTACAAACCGTTACTCGCTTGAGCCCAAGGGGAATAGTACAGCAGCAAAGAGACGTCAGAAGCTACCCAAAATGCAAAACTTGTCGAATTACACCGATGGTACAAGAATCCTACAGTCACTTATCCAGCTTTGAACCCTGATACGCTAGACGTGTAGGGACAGAGAAGCACGAAGCACAATTGAGGAGGCTTGTCTGTAGTTTGGTATCATTGCCTGGGGAGGGGGGGGAATTGGCCGTCATGTGCACCTGCAGGGAGATCTAAAAGAGTATACCGTGGAAAGCCACGCTTGGAAATGGAGGGGGAACCGGACGAATCATTTCACAGCCTTGAGAAGTTGGATGTAACGATGCCGACAACTTATCAATCACAACAACAGGAAGATACACGGACAGTTTCCCTCTTTGTCTTTCTTTTTCGAAATTAAAAGCGGAATAGACAAGACGACGACGGCCCCGAGGAAAACCAGGCATTCTCTGCGAACCCACAGGTCGCCTTTCCTTACAACAGTTAGTCACCAACAACTAGCGCCTCCTCTCTACCAGAAAAACCCAGCTTTCAACTGCAGCTGCCTGCATGCGTGCAATGCGTCCTCCCCAATCACGTCTACCCCCCTCTTCTCTTCGGTTCACCCCTCCCTCCTTTCTGCTCTCCCATGTATGAACAACTACGTGATGCTCCAAGAGGTTAATTCGTGTGTGGACACAGCGCCATCGATGGCGCTCTCGTCTGCTCCGTTGAGCTGCCCAGGGAAAAAAAGGTGCAATGCATCCCCACGACGCCATCTCGGACAAGGGTGTTGAGCGAATCATAGCGCAGCTAATGCTTACGGTCTTGCGTCAAAGAAAAGAGCGAATCTACTCCACGCACTCGTCGTAGTCCTATCATTTGCCTGTGCCGTCCTTTGAGGTGTGACTGCCGCTGGCAAGTCGCCGTCTTATCCCGCCGTCTCCCCCCACCACGGAGCAATGTACGAGTACGGAGAATGCACAATCTCTTTCCTCTGTGTCTTGCTCTCTATCACACGGAAAGTGGCAGGGTCTTTCCCACGAGTATGAGTAGCTACGTCCCATTGCGTGTTTACATGCTAGTTGTTTTCGCCACCACCAATTCTCCCCCATACTACTCGTAATATTGGGCGACTGTAACGCTAGCTCGTTTACCTCTTTCAAGCCCCTAGTTCGCCTAGCTTTACTTCATTTTGCTTTCAGTCACGGTTGCCAGCTTGCATCCTTATCTATGGTATGCCCGCCTTCTCTTAGATGAAACCGCAATTACTGAACGGAAAACGCGGAAGACAAAGAATTCAAAAGGGACAAAAAGGTTGGGACAAAAAGGGTAATCCTGTGCGCATCCCTCGTATCCCGCATCTTCCCGTTACTCACTTCGAGATGGATAGATATTCATCCGAGAACCTCGCTTAGACGCTTCACTCCTTATCTCATTGTGCATTTGTTATCACAGGTTGCGACTGCATCGTTGTGTTATCTGTTTCGTCTGTTATATACATCATTAGAGCCAAGCTTTCGATTGTTCTACTCCATAGACATTGGTTGGAGTCAAACAGGTGGTCCGAGTTATGGAAAGGGGACCCTCCTTTTTTTTGTTGCGTTGTCGGACCTCTCAGTCTCCTCCTCGATCCACGTGTCCACCCCCCTTTTTCGCCTTTGCTGCTAACTAATACGTTGCGTGGTTTTTTGCACCCGAGACATGAGATATTGTATACTAGAAATCATTAGATAGTTCTAAACATCTTTTAATTGCCTCAAAAAAGTCTACTTTCCTTGTAACGCTGCTGCGAGTCTCGAATTGTCGAATTGTTTTCTTTGGAAAAAAAAATTGAGCTCACGAGGGTTTTGTTTTACGACTATATTCAGTTCAGAGGCACAATACTATTTTCATGAGGCCTTTTCTACGTGTTTAGTGCAGTGCAACACAACAGTAATTGGGTAAGTATATGCGGTATAGTTTTGTTCTGATTTCTGTTTATCCCCATTGGGAACCCCGATTGCGGTGCCCAACGAGTACAACATTTCATTTCAGTTGCTAAGAACAGCGCCCCAGACAACAAAAACGAAAAGAAGGATTCCCTACCACAAGTAGGGGTTGTCCCACGTATGGCTAGTCGAGTGGCAGGTAGCGAGACGTCATTGCCACCATGTTGTCATACGCTGCTGTCGGCGTCGGAGACGCAAGTGCGACCGAAAAAAAGCGTCAACTAGCAGCGTACGGAATGAGAGTCCCCAGGTGACAAGACAGGATTTCAATTCCGACGACCTACTTCGTTCTCGGAAATCCGAAGGACATCCAGTGGAAGGGGGCCATCTCGGCAGTCCCTCTTGCGGCCTCTCTCTCCTGTTGGACAGGACACAGCCTCTGAAGCCCAGATGCCTTTCTCGCACCTGTGATAGGCCCTACCATAACGTGGGAAGCTTAAAAGCACGCGATGGAACTGCCCGCATGACAGGACACAGCTATCAGCAAGACCTTACGCACTGCGTGCGGGTTGTGACGTTTTGATTTGTCCGCAAAGTGCACTTTGTGCTCCGTGTCCGATGGAGGACGAAAAGGCGTTGTGTTTGACATTCGAGAAGGAACATGATTGGTCGATAGCTACGGTCACGCATCCGCCACCCCCCACGGACTACAAGGACAGGGCAATGAAATCAGAAAGGATCGTCTGCCGGAGAAAGCGGGAGCCCAATGGCGGCATTCAGCTAGGATGTGTGAGAATATGGGGATGAAAGACCACAGGTGTACCGGGGAAGGTGGCTTCAGACACTATGGGCTATTTTCTGACATCCGGGCGCGAATGCTTTGTCAGCGTTTCGAGGAGTAGAGCGGAGGGATGGGGGACGAGAAGGGGAGATGCATGTGGTGAAAGAAAGATGGATGTGCTGTTATGGATGGAACGGACAAGTTGTGTTTTTTTACCACTGTCGCGAGGGGGTCTTCCGCTCCGAAAGAGCAAGCAGAGAGCAGTAGCGGATAGGATAAATCGGGGTGATGGCAAGTGCCCAGAGAGACTCACAGGCAAAGGCAAGGGGACACCGAAGCTCCAAGCTTCATACGTCAGCCCCTGACACGGGGTGGGCGAAAGAGAGGAGTCGGAAGTCGAAAGCCAAGCGGCCAGCGAGAAAGAGCAAAAAGGAATGCCAAACTTCTGAGGAGCGAGTGGTCCGAACGGAGGCTATCGTTGGAGGGGAAAGACAGCACCCTGTGGAAAGGCTGGACAAGGTGACAACGGCCATATAGCAAGCTAGCACTAGTTGCTTGCTGGCGGGACAACACACAAAAGCCATGCACGCAGCTGGCTTTGCACGTCCCACTATCAACGGATATCGACGAATGAAGGAAGAGCTCAGGGCGAGGCACCAGAAGAAGAGGGTGTGGGGGAGGGAGAAGAGAAGGAGGAGACAAGCCAGCAGGAGCAGACGCAAGAGGAGGGAAAGACATTTCTTGTCGATAGTGTTGGGCACGGGTTGAAAGGAATGGGCAATAGGGTGAGATGTAAAAGCGACAGGGATATACGACGCAGGTGAACAAAAACGGATCAGCCGGTATGCAAGGGCTATACACAAACGCCGGAACATACTGTACACGTACTCACGGGGGCCCTGGCCAGTGAAAAAAAGGCGGCAGGGGCGCCAAACCGACCGACGTGATACCGTTCTCGAATGATTGCCCAACAAACTAAGAGAATTGGCAACGAGATGTGGACTACTAAAGAGGGGAAGGGATGGGAGGGGGGAGGGGTGGATAGGGAAGAAATAAGGATGAAAAGAGGTAACAGTTGGGAGTGAGTGGGATGAGCGGGTGGTAAAGCAGGAGCAAAGGTATATGGGGGATACGGTGAAGTAGTTGCATAGAGACAGTGGGGAAGGAGGCATAGTGGTTGGCGAGGGTGCATGGGGGTGAGACCGGTGATGAGGGTGGCGATAGTTGTGTGAATGAGAGGGTGGAGGTGCTGCAACTAGAGGAAGGTAAGTGGACAAGGGGGATATCTCTAGTCGTTATTGTGACTTGAGCAAAGAGGGATGGGGGTGTGAGGAGTAACTACTAGTATTTTTCTGACATTGTTTCTCCGAAGGATACCGTCTCCTCATGGCGTACCATTGCGTTGGGAGCGCGTATAGAGAAACACAAAGCTTTATCTTGTCTTGATTGAATTACGATAAGAAGACCAAGAGGAGGCAAACCGATGGTCAGTGACCAGCGTTTCTTAGGTAAAAAGAAAGGGTACAGTGGGCCACAGAGATAGATGAGAAGACTTGCTATCTCGAGGCAACAATGTGAAGCGGGGGGACGGGAGATGGAAGGGAAGCGAGCGAGTGGTCGCGGTCCCAACGACTGAATGGCAAAAAAAGAAATGATCTGGACTAAAAGAATGAAGCCATGTCGTACCAACGCCTATACGACGTGCCGGTGCCCTCCCCTCCCCACTCGGCTTGGTTTGGTTATCTTTTCCTAGAGTTCATGATGCCCTCCTTGCCATCTTTGGTCCAGTGGGGATGGGACTGCTGAGCCTTGCAGGGGATAAGAGGGTGGTAGATGAGGACTAGGGGACCATAGGACCGACACGAAGTAGGGATATATTGGATACGAGGACGAGGGAGGGGGGTGAACGGAGCAAGAAGCCCACGGATGGGTAGATGAGATAGAGGGCTAAGAAGGGCAAGAGCAAGCTAAGAGGGAGGTAATGGGCCAAGGGACGAGGCAATTTGTCTTGATACATGCTCATCATAGGCGTGTGAATAGTTGGGTGGCAAATGGGCAGGGGGGAGGACAGTAGGTTGAAAAGTAAACCCGCATCCTGCATGTAGAAACGACCCGCAGGTGCCTCCTCTTATCTCTTGCGTGTCATATTCAAAAGCCTCTCATTGGAGTGTGCTGATGGAGTGGGATGGAAGAGGGGGGAGGAAAGGGAGGAGGCAAGAAACGGCAGACAGAAGGGGTGGAGGGAATTCAAAGAGACCATATCTCGGTGAGGAGGATAGGGGAGATAGCTGTCTGGCATCGGCGAGGTGCGAAATAAAGAGGTTGGGCAGCGATGAGACAAATGAATGAGGCAAAGGGTCCCGTCATGACAGTTGTGGTTGTGATTGTGGCTGTGCTTATGAAAAGCGAACTACAACTACGCACAAAACCTACGTTGTATAGCGTTGTATATAGGGGTCCGGGCTCGGAAAATTGCCGGTGCTCTAAGAAGTATGATGCTCACAGAGGAGGATGTCAATGCATTGCAAATGGATCCATGATCGTAAGGACTAGGATAGTAGTGGAAAGAGCTCGGCGACTGCGAAGCCGGCATTCTGGTGGTTGTCAGGGTTGGGCTTTGAGATGTGGTAGTTGATTGATTGGTTGTATCTGGTTAATATACGGTTTATAGGCATAGTATATATGGGGGTACAAAGTAGTATGTAGTTGCTGCATATAGGGGACGGCCGGCTATTGGCCAGGAGCCATAGGGCTTGGCAGCGGACATGGGCGAAACAGGGAAGTCAGCGGTGGCCAGCTAGCACATGGGGTGAAAAGGTTTTTCAGTTTCACATCTTGCTTTTTGTCAATCTAGATATTGACTTTTCAAGTCATGCTACTCTTCTCCAGATGGCGCTAGTATTGCTAAATGCTGTGTTTCTGTTTTTTTGTGGGCATTGTGAGGCTGTTGGGCTGTGGGATATTGGATCGGAGGGGATGTTGAAGATCAGTTAAGCACAGATAATATGGACAGTTACGGCGTGGTTGCTAGCGTGGTGTAAATGCTGGGGGACGGGCTCTCCGAAAGTGGCTGCTAGGGGTTAAGGCGGGTGAGACCGAGACAATGACGGTGAAATTTTTTGCTCTTTTTTTTCCATCACATTGGCAGTAGAAAAAAAGCTTCTCAGCCTCTTTCATACCTTGTCACTTGTTTCTGGTCCGGCCGAAACCGGATCTCGTAGAAGGAGCGGAAAGTGCGACGGAATCGCGCTTTCCATCACGATTACCCCGGTCCTAGACTGAAGGCAGGTGCGACGCATTGACAGTCGCTCCCTGCTCTGTACGAGAATGCATATGTCCTCCGTACTGATAGTAGCGTATACGTACAGCACTGAGGGCTTCAGCTTCTGCCTCTGTGCCACAGCTGAATCCCACTAGCAATACCGTACCTGGGGCAGGACCTCGCCTCTACGGGGTAAGTTGGTAGAACTAAGGCGACTATAAACTGCAGGCTCCAGAAAGCGTACGGGAAGTGGCCATAGCTGCGGGTAGGGAGCAGCTACAGGGACGCAGCCGTCGCCCCAGGGAAGCTATGACCAGCTGCCACGACCTACGGAGGGCTACTCGTTACGGAGTGTCGTTTCCTTGCGTGGCAGACACTAGAGTGGTGTAGTCGGCAGGAGCGACCGGTAGCTGTCGCGCACCTACCCAGGCTCGCTTGTAAATCCCAGGTTGGGCGACGCGCCATATTCACCTTACTTATACAGTCGTGCTCATCAGCGAATAGGCTGGCAGGTAACTAGTCCATTGCCTACCAGAGCCCATAGGCACCCCACTAAGAGCCTGCTGGAGGATGCGGTGAGCGGATCGATCTTGCAGCGCTGCCACAGCACGGCCGCGCTATTACGCAAGAAATATTTGCTTGTCGTTGCAGACGAGAGAAAAGGCCCTTGCGAAACGCACCGCCATTTCCAAACTAACCCTCTCAGCCAAACCACCATCACCATTCCACCACCGGCGCTCTCCTAGCCTGCTTTGTCCTCGGCTGTTTAGCGGTCGCAGCCCCCCTTTCTGTCGCCATTGTCGCCATTGCCTTGACTGACAGGACGCTGTAATTCCGCGATCGTTTCCCGATCGCACCACTGCCAACATCGGCCCTTCCGTGAGCCTTTTGCGTATTGTGTCTGGTTCTCTGTGTTTGTGGCTGCGCCTTTCTGTCTCGGCTGCTGTCTATCTCATTTCACATTCGGGCAACACGAAGAATTCCACGATCGACGGGGCGTCAGTTGCCACGTTACTTGTGACAGCCAGCTCGACCGCCTCTGGCACTCTTTCGTCCACAGACCGAATCTTTCTCTCCACTTCCCCGGCGAGGCCCGCTGAGGTCTACGGAGCACGACTACGTGCATTCTGCATTCGTGTACGGGTGTTCGTGTATTGCATATTCGTTGCCGATACGGGAGCACGCATCCGCTCCACGAGGGAGTGCGGGACGAATCACACAAACCAGGCAACCACAAAGACAAAACAGACAGATTTCGCGTTCAGACACGAGCTGCGCGTGGCCTTTCTCTGGTTTGTGGCAGCCAGTCCGCTATAATTTGTCCGTCGGACCAGCCGTTTCAGCGCCTCCAGCTCGCTTTTGCCCTACAGTGGGCGAGCCAGCACTTCGCCGACAGCCGCCACGAACATGGCTCCCATCACCCCTGTTTCAGCGGACCCAGCCATCAGGTAGGTAGTGCTGTTGTTTTTGCTCCCAAGTCTTCTTTCCCCTGGGTGTGCCCTATCGCCAGCTCTCAGCTATGTCTGGGCCCTAGAAAGCATGGCGTGGCTGCTTCTGGCAGCTACTTGACGGATAGCCACTTTGAACGCCGCATGTTTCGCGCCTTGGCTTTTTCTAGTCGTGGGCTTGAGAACCTGCCCATCCTGCCCATCGTTCGGAGCTGGCCGACTGGCTCAGATTGCCTGTCTGTTCCGAAAGAGTGCGCGGAACCTGGCTGGCAAGAAAGAGCACCGAAGGAAAGCACCAGCGGAACTAGGGACCAAGAAATCACATTCAGGGCCCTCTGTGAAATTATGAACGACCAGATCGGCTGACGCACTCGTAGTACTAAACCCATTCATATCGTCTTCGTGGGTGCTGGCGCCGTGGGGTGCTTCTATGCCTCCAGACTTCATTACGTGAGTTCGCCACCGCTTGCGACTCTGCTTCTTTCCTCGGTCGCTCCTTATTGCTCTCGTTGTACTCGAGGGATAAACTGTGACTAACATCAGTCCCTCGGCAGCCGGACCACAACGTCCATGTCTCGCTGATTGGTCGGTCCAACTATGGTGCGATAGCCAAGGCCGGCGTGCAGCTGCAGACCCGGTCTTTTGGCGACTACGTCTTCAAGCCGCATGCTGTCTTCCCGTCCGTGGCAGCAGCGGCGACGCCTGCTTCGAATTCTAACTTGGATCCTGCTGGAGCCTGTTCGGCTGCTCCGCTAAATGGCTGGGACTTTGTGGTGGTGACCACCAAGGCCCTGCCTGACCGAGGCGATGATGCTGCCACCATTGCACCGCTCGTCGGCCCGCAGACGACCATTGTGCTCATTCAAAATGGCGTCGGTGTCGAGTCTCCTTACCGAGCTCGTTTCTCCCAGACCCCCATCGTCAGCGGAGTCACTGTTGTGAGCGCCGAACAGACCAGCCCTGGCGTCATCCGCCAGAATCGCTGGACACGCCTGTATCTTGGGCCCTACACTTTCTCGGCCGAATCCACCAAGACCCCGGAAACAACAGCGGCTTCCAAGGTCACCGAGGACACTTTGGCCAAGAAGGGGACCGAGGCCGTCGCTCTTCTGACCGACTGGTGGTCAAGGCTAGGAGACATCCGAGATATCGAGCCTCTCAACGAGGTCGGGCTCCAAACCGTCCGCTGGCACAAGCTGTGCATCAACGCTGCATTTAATCCATCTGCTGTCCTATCAGGCGGCCGAGGGAATGCCGACATGGCCTCCGATCCAGAACTGCGCATCCATCTCCGCGGCGTCATGGATGAGATCTGGAATGCCGCTCCGCGCATTCTTGGCCGCCCTTTCCCGTCCGACCTTGCCACTCCAGACCGCATTCTGACAAGTACCGACCGCAACAAGGGCGCTCGGCCGAGCATGCTACTTGACTGGGAGGCTAATAGACCGCTGGAGCTCGAGGTCATTATTGGAAACCCTGTGCGTATTGCTCGTGCAAAGGGGGTCGAACTTCCTCGTATGCAGAGCTTGTATGCCCTGTTACGAAGCACCCAGGCTGCTAGGGAGCAGCAGCGCAGCAAAGGAAAGCTGTGAAATACACATGGCATCACAAGTTATGTCTTGTTCTTGGTTTCATATGTGAGAAATGGCCGATGTTTACGACTTATTTAGGATAATATATACAACAGCATCCCCAGCAATATGGGCCGCATATTCTATGGCTATGATTGCTTTTTCCTATCTGTGATCTAGTTTGCACCGATCAAGGTCTTCGAATAGAGTCAAGAGGTTATTTGAAAGCCTCCTTATAGTTATCTAGGAGAAAAACATACTTAGTTTTGCTTCTCTCAACTTGCGAGGTTGCGTGGAACTTTTGTCCTCGTCGTAGCCCAAAGACCCGTAGCCCCCAAGATCAAAGCAAACGCAACCACACCCATTGCCACGCCGACCTGGCCACTTGGACTTAGAATACCGCTTGAATTGCCGCCTGTGGCACTACCGCCGGTAGTGCTGCTGTTGTTGCTGAGGCTGGCATTCTTGAGGAAAACAGAAGACGAGTTCTGGAGTGCCGAGGTAGTGATTCTCATCACGGAATATGCGACTACCTTCTCGCCTTGATCTATAGTGTTTCCGTTGTCTGTGTCTGCTTGTCGTCTGTTGGGATATGGTGCTTCGGCATCTGTAGGCGATCGAAACGGAAGTAGTGGTGATCAGTGTCGTGGAGGATATCGAGTTCGTGGAAACTAAGGCGAGGCGAGGTAATACGAAGAGTGTCTTCATACTGAGTTAGCATATTACACATATCACGGCTAGCAGACGCAATTGCCACATGCCTTTTCGTAGTATGGTGGGCCAATGCAGAGCTCTTGCTCCCTTCGTTTGTCTCTCGCACCTGTGTATAGCTTCGCCAGGTTCTAGGACATGCAAATGTAAGAAAAGTAGAGGAATGTGTCCGACTTTTTAGTCGTAGAAGGGACATTCACCACCCACAAACCCCCTTTTTAGATAATATATATCACCACATGTCAATTTAGCAAATTATATCGGTTTTTTGTCCTGAGGCCCAATTATCTGTTGGACTGCCTGCGACAAACCCAGCAAAGTCAACTCTCGGTCCATATATTCAGCATGTTTGTATGTTTCGGGTATGTGACATGTGAAATACTGTCTGGTTGTTGGTTCTCATTTCCATCCCAGAATCCTCCTGCAGTAGCTTGCATTGAAGTCCGTTTCGTGTGGATTTCGAGTGCATCGTAACTGATTGAGAGAGTTTGCTTCAGAAAAGAAGTGGTACATTTCACAACAGCGGCGACCGCGATTCAACGGTAGGATATGATGGCTTTCCTGATAGGGAATTGCGTTCTACATCCAATGCATGCGAATGATCCAATATATGCTCCAATCCCCCCAAAATGCATAATCCAAAAAAACGCCCTCAAGTACCGTTAAATATGATATATATACTTCCCCTGACAATCAACCCCCCCGGGCTTTCTCACCAAGACCACAGCCAATCCCATTTGCCCTTTGGCTTCGGAGCGTGGTAGCCCTCTTCTGCAATGTTATGGTTGCCAACAATGGTCAGGAATACCTGGTCCAGCGTTGTCGGGCTGACGCTGAAGTGGTCAATGCCCAACGACTCGCGCTGCTCGTCTAGGAGAACCACAAGACGGCCGATGGCGCTAGCCGTCGGAGGCGTATGCGCTGTTATTGTCGAAGAGTCGCAAGATTCCGATTCTTCGGTAGAGGGGTCGTCGATTTTTCCCAGTCGCCCACCAGCTACGGGAACGGCGAACCGCATTTGGCCATGGTAAGTCTTTTCCTCCACTTCTGCGCCGGAGAACGTCTCGACAACCCACTGCCGTAATCGCTCGGACTCGGCATCCGGCGTATGCGGTGCCCCGTGACATACTAAATGCACAAACAGCCTATTGCCAAATTGCGCACGGAGGTCATCCGTGTCACCGGCAGCAAGCATACGGCGTGCAAGGATACCAGCACGCCCAGCCAGCGCATCAGCCTCTTCCATGGAGTGCGTCGTCAAGAGAATCGACCGGCCATGGGCAGTAGCGGCGAGCGTCTTCCACATAATCCGCTTTGCAGCTGCATCCAGCCCAGACGATGGCTCGTCAAGCAAGACCACGGCTGGATTTCCCATAAGAGCAATGCCTAGACTTAGCTTGCGCTTGTTGCCTCCAGACAGTGCGAGGGCTTGCCGGTCACCAAATGCAGACAAGCCGACAGCAATAACCACAGCCTGAACGTTGTGCTCAACATCGTCGATGCCACGCACGCGTGCATAAAATCGCAAATGGTCGCGAACCGTCATCTGGTCCACTGCATCGAACTGCGGACAGACTCCAAGGCTGGACCGGGCTGCCGCCAGCCGCTTCAGCACAGATGCGCCTTCAACAAAAACATCTCCGTCGTCGGGCCGGACATCACCGCGGATCATAGAGATCGTAGTCGACTTGCCCGCACCGTTGGGGCCCAACAATGCAAAAACCTCGCCGTGTCCAATGCTGAAGCTCACATTGTCCACCGCTGTGTTCTTGCCAAATGTTTTGGAGATATGCGAAACAACAAGCCCACTCGTTCGGTCCACATCAAGCTCTTGCTGCTGCGCCTGATCGCCTTCAACCTCAATGTCATGCAATCCGACATTGGTTCCGGCTGATCGAATCGTGGGCGGTGATTTGTGGCTCTTGCGGCGCAGCTTCCGCCATAGTTGCCAGAAAGAGGACGCCACATTTCCACTATCGATCCAGAGAAGCAGGCCAAAAAGAACGATGGATTGGATGATGAGGTAGAGAATTGGGCCGCCATACAGTGTGATGCTGCCTGGGTTGGTGCTGATGTGAGTGCCATCGCAGGACACCGAAAATAGATTCAAGGTGACGAAGAGCGAGCGCACGACAGAGCCGATTGGGGCCACAGCTGACACGACGAAATGAACGACAAGAAGATAGCTATCGATATGGTTGACCGGTGCGTAGGTGATTGTGCAGAGATAAGCGATGAGGTAGACGAGGAAAATCACAGCTTGGATGGCGGCAGAAAATGCATAAGCGGACAGCTGGTTGCTGCAGAAGAGAGACACCACATATGCCAAAAGAGTGGCAGCGAGGCCGTAAAGAGTCAAGATGAGGAAGAGGTAGCCGACGTGGTACCAAACGTCAGACACAGCGGCGAAGAGAATAGTGATCAAAGCCGAAGAAAGTAGCACAATAGTGAAATCAAAGGCAGCATAAGCCATCCATAGCGATGGTGCCCGCACACCGTTAGAATATTCTAGTCCACGCACATGGCGGCGCCTTTCGAGATTTGGATAGAGCGAAAAGAATCCAGGGTAGGCACAAAGGGCGAGGCAGACGTACACTAAAAGTTGGAGCGATTTTCCGGTGCTTGGAGACCATGGGATGTTGAACTCAGCGTAGCTAGTCGAGATTGATGTGTTTGTCAAGAGAACATTCAGCAGGTTTTGGCCATAGAGAGAATTGACTTGGTCCAAGTAATCGGATAGATAGGCGATTGTTGGCGGCGAACTGTCATCTCCAAGCCAGAAACCAGCTGGGGTAACGTTCCTGCGGTACTGCACCATGAGATTGTTGAAGTCATCGAAAGTAGAGGCGAGAGTGATGTTTTGGAACAAGGTCGCCACTATGGCACTGCTATTCAAGCCGGTACCTCCACCACTGCCAGAGTTGGTGTCATTGAAAACAGGCTCAAAGAGGTCAACAATGGCGTTTAGGTTTGTGAATCGAGACTGGGGGCCGGCGACGAGGTACAAAAGGTCATCGGCTTCGGCAAGGGTCACTGGAGCATCAGTCGATAGCTGATCGGACGGCGAGCAGCCGACTTGGCGCTGATCCGACACAAATAGAGTGACTAGGCCAGCCGTCAAGACAGGAATAAGAAAAGCAGCAAATGTCGGGAACCAATTGCCCTTGAAGACAATGAAACGCTTAACAAACAGGACACGGGCCTGTTGCCAGAAACCGATACGCCGGCCTGACAATAACTCAAGCTTTTTGCCACCTTTGCTGTCTGCAATAGCAATTGTGCCCTCGGCTGGCGTTGGCATTTCTTTGGAAGCTGTCGTAGTGGCATCGAAGTGTTCCTTGACGTCGCTATCTTTGGTGTCCCTCCTTGGGGGTGGGATTACACTCTCTGTTGCCTGAGCGCCACTTGACTTCTGGACTTGCGCCGAAGAGTCACCGCTTTCGTCGCCCTTGGCTAAAAGCTCATTGCCTTCTTCGCTTTGCACCTCCTCTGCGAGTTGTAGAAAAACATCTTCCAGTGTTGGTCCAGAAAACCGATAATCAGCAACGCCTGCAACTTCAAGGGCGCGAATAACACGAGCAGCGAGACTTGAAGTTGGCGCAATATAGGTGACAATATCGAAGGTGTCCTTTTTAGTTACGCCATCAATGTCGGGAAGGTCATGATCGCTATGCACCTCCACCACGGCATGCTTGGGCGATTTTGTCTTCGGGACATGGATGCGGTATCCCCCGCCCAGTTTTTCTTTGAGGGCCACTGAGGAGCCTTCCGCCCGGAGTGTGCCTTTGGACATGATAGCGATATGGTCTGACAACAGATCGGCCTCGTCCAAAAAGTGAGTGGTCATGACGATAGTTCGGCGTCCACGCTCGGCAAGCAAAATATCCCAAATTTTGCGGCGGCTCAATGGATCGAGCCCACTTGATACCTCATCAACGCAACATACCGCGCTGCCTCCAGTGAGCATCATTCCGAGCTGCAATTTGCGCTGCTGGCCACCTGAGAGCGTCTTGGCCAAGGCTTTGGCCTTGATTTCAAGGTCGACGGATGATATCAGCAGGCTGTTCTCTTCTAGGGTTGCGTGATCCAGGGGAGATTTCAGGCGGTTGAACACATGGATGTGCTCTTCAACAGTCAACTCGTCCCACATGACGTTCTTTTGCGGCGCAATCCCGAGACCTCCAGTTCCATCAATGGTAATCCGCCCGCTCGTAAGTTTGCTAGTGCCGGCAATGGCATCCAGAGTTGTACTTTTGCCACTGCCATTGGCGCCCAGCAAGATCAAAATTTGGCCCCGATTGGCCGTTAGAGTCAACTCTTTGACAGCATGCACGGGCTGTGGTACCTTGGAAATCCATCCAAAAGCGCGTCGTAAGGGTCCCGGGGTGTATGTTTTGCTGAACTTCTCAAGCTGCAACGCCGGGGTGGCAGAGGCGTCGGCATCGCTCCCTGGCTCTCGAGTGAGGATGATACGGCCAGTAGTAGTCGTTCCGTGTAGATACCGTTCCACAAAAGCACCAAGCATCGGGTACACCACGATCTGGATGGCCAGAAATATCCAGAGTACAATGGCCGGAAGATGCCAGGGACTTCCTGGTGCCGCTTGGAGCAAATCGAGGGCGCGTTCATGTCTTTCGAAGCGCGCAGTGTTTGTCATATAGTAGACATAATTGCATGGTGCAAAGAGAAGACTCAGAATGGCGACAGTACCAGTGCTAGCATGGCCAACTGTTTGCGTGATGATTGCTAGGAGCAAATAAATAATGGTGACACTGACGCCACTGAGTTGGGAGCGGCGGAAGAAAGAGGCACCAAACATGGACATGGACGCCAGTGCAAGGCCTATGAGAACATGGTACAGAATGATGGCGGCGGGGTTGGTGTTTTTGAAGACGTTCCGGGCAACAATTGCCGAGCCAATAACCCAGCCGGGCAGATAAAGAATGGTGAAGGATAGATGGTAAGAAATAAGGCGAGCTGCCTGGGCCTCGCCCCATCGGCGGCCAGCCTCGGATGTTGCCATCATAGCATCAAGAAGCGTGGACATGCCAGACTCTCGCTCGGTGGCTACGAAGCCAGCAAGATGGTAGCAGATGCCGATGACGCCGGAAATGAAGCTGACGGCCAGGAAATTGATCACAGACTTCTGGTAGTTGACACGGATGCGTTCGTTCCGCTCTTCAATGGTGAGAGAGGTGAAGGGGTACTCGTGCACATCTGTGTCTGCTAGAGAGTTGTTTCCGTTTGCCGTGTGTGACAAGATTGTGCTATCAATGGCATGCTGGAAAGGCAGAGAGTAGATCTCTCCATCGTTTGTGCTCTTGTCGACATTGATTTTGCCAGCACCTAGAGATCCATCGTTGCGGATCGCATATTTCCAAATCCCTGCCGGTCCCTCTTGCGGTGAGGAATCGAAGATAACGGCGCCATAACATGAGGTAACGCCACGGAGGCTGCTTCGGCAGAGCGTATCCAAATCCCTTTCGTTGGTTATCCGCACGGCCTTACTGCCCGCACCTTGGACAATGTCTGCAAGGCTGTCGATAACGACATCAATAGCACCACCCTCGAGGCCACCATTGTAGAAGGCGACTGTTTCGCGTCCGGTAGAAGCAGCATGGTGAAGGGCCGACGGAAGGGTGAGGATAGAATGCGACTTGCCAATGCCGTAAACTGCAGGTGGGACAAAGAGGTATTTGGCTAACGAGAAGAATAGCAGAAGGACAATAGGGATCACGAAAGCGCGAAAGACGGTGGCCACAGGATGTCGGATAAGAACAATGCGAATATTCTTTGCGACAAGTGTCCGGATCTGGCGGAAAAACACGACGGCCATCTTGGCCGTTGGGCCGGGAGAGCAAGCCCCAGGTATTGTTTTATTTTTTTTTCGGAGCCTCCGGATAGCCACGGGTTTGATGCAGTGGCTTGTTAACAATGAGGAGGTGTCAGGATGGAGACAAAAGTCGTGGAAGGAAAACACCAGAGAATATCCATGAACCCAAGTCGCCGTCGGCACCGCTTTGAGTAGCTCGTGTTGTGTGTGTCAGCTATTCCTTCGCAGAATTGGACGTGGGAGTGGATCAGTCCGAGATGTGGTGGACACAAGCGAAACTATTTGGTATCGAGAAGAGTCCGGGTATCGAGCGTCGAGTAGTGTAGCGAGAGGAAGACGTCCAAAAAACGCCAAAGAAGAAACGAAGCACGCGACATCAAAGACGCATCCAAGAGGCACGGGTTAGGCTGACGTATGCGCGCCGTGGAGTCGCGGAAAAATCTCGCTCAGTGTCACCTGCCGATGAGAAACAACTTGAGATATTGTTGACTGGCAGCGCGAGGTGTAGTAGAGATTGCTTTTTGTCAAGTCGTGCAGGTCGTGAATTTCGGAGTTTCTTTCCGTCAACTTTCGGCGCCACCTTAGCAGCCGGTCCCGATCAAACAGTAAGAATCTGGCCGTCCGCGGATCGTTCGGCGTGAATGATGCAACCCTAGCCGAAATTTGGGTTTGAAACGCGTGCTGGGGCAGCTTTTGCCAGAAAAAAAACAATGCACAGATTTGGGGCTTAAAATATCATAGAATTGAAATACAACAAGCTTCCTTAACTCATATGAGTAATCACTGCGAACAAATGCGAACAAATACGAGACTGACGCCGCAAGAATTGAACAAGCAAGTGCGCCGGGCTGAATGAACCAACAAGAAAACCGCGCAACACACGCCATTTTAGGTACTAGGCCAAGCTGATAGCCCCTCCCTGCAAGACGTTCTATCAGCCAATTACTCATAGCCAAGGAGCTACAGGGCAACCGTCATTGCAATTCTAGGCATATGGCTCCTGGGCACGCCAAGTGATGCGTGGCTGTGATAGAGAGCGCGACGTTAGGATCATTGAACTCAGGAAGCGAAATCGTCGGTGCAAAGCGACCCCGGCTTGGCAGGTGCGAATGGCGGCTTGGTTTCCGGGCCTGTGGAATGCGGCTTTGCGATACGTTTGGCGTAAATACAGCAGCCCTAGCGGCGCCGGGGAACACATCATTAAGCGTGCTGTGGCTGTTGTTAGCGGCAAAATGGCGCCGATCTAGAGGGGCTCAGCGTCATTCTAGGACTGAGGTTCTCACTTCCATGTGCGTACTTAGTTCGACAGCCGCTTGAACGGTGTGCCTAGAAATCTTCGTCCGTCTTTGGTTCTTCCCATTCCCAACTGCGCATATATATCTTCGTCCATATAGAATACCAGTATCGAGCTCCAGTCTGCGCTCGTCATATAAATAACCAAAAACAAGACATAACCAATGCCGGGGGAGAGTTTTCAAAATGGCATATGCTTCCAACCTATACCTTACAGTATGGAGGGATGGCCGCCGTGTAAAACTCACAACTAGACGCCTCCTCGTTGGTTGCGTCAAAGTACCGTAATACGTGTGGCTCATCGTTTGTTGCTGACGTGCACAGTCCGGGCGCACCCCTAGAGGAGGGGAAAAAGAGGCACTTGCGCACTGAGTTGGGCGAAGATGGGAACACGGCCCCAAACTTTGGTTGAAGACGCCGGTGATTGGCGGCGATCCCCTTCCGCATTCCAGGGGTTGCAGGTTGTTCCCCGCCTTGCAGCCTCGCCGTGCCCTGCATGTTCAGAACCAATACGAACAGAGTTGCAGTATATTGCGTGAATGCATTCCGTAGTTATCCTACTTGTGCACGACATGGGCACAGACGGAGGGGTATGGGGGGACGGAACCTAGGAGCCACTACTCACACGCGACACCGATAATGCTTTTGGAGGCGGCATAAACGGCCACACAGACGCAACCTTGAAGAGAGGCGGTGGCCGTGATCGTGACAGTGCCAGTGTTAGTGGCAGCTCGTCCGCTTGCTCAGACAGTTGCACCCTGCAGGCTAGAGGCCAATGTGCCATACTTTGCTCGCCGAAATATGCACAAACAGGGCATCAGAATGGGAGCACAAATCTCACCCACATTGTGGCTCGCCGTGTCAACCACTGCACAGCTTATGGCGATCGACAACTTTCTTCCCATTGACAACCGCAGGCACACAATCTCACGCTGCTCGGACCGGTTCTGACAGGGTTCCCCGGACCGTTCGCTCACCAGTGATGCGCTGCTCTGACCTCCGCATGTTCTGCACAATGGGAGATCCAAGCTCTGGTGTGGGAGGCGAAGCACCTTGGAGGAGGAGGTCAGGGACGGCAACGTTGAGTCCATGGTGAAGCAAACCGCGAGGCCGCTGGGATCATCCCCCTCGCATGGCAATATAAGAGTGAGGCCGTCTCCTCGTTGGGTCTTGAGTTGGATACGAGCTTCTTTTCATCTCCCCAGCATCATCTCTACTCGCAGTTTTTATATGTTGGAGCTCTTTATTTCACGCTCACAAGTACTCAAGCACTCAAACACCAAACGCTCTTGCTTTTACGCTTTCACACCCACCATGTGGTCTCGCGCTCTTCTCTTCCCCGAGCAGGCTGTTGATGCCGCTCCGCCTATGTGGAATCGTCCATCCCACTCCAGGGGCCGGCTCATCTCGCTGGACCCCAATATCAGTCCGTCGCCCATGTGGCACCGGCCGTTGGCCAGTGCAGCGGAAGCCGTGCCTATTTTCGAAGAGGCTGTCGTCAGTCCTTCTCAAATGTGGCATCGCCCTCCCACTGGCATGCCTATGTGCCCCTGCTGCACGACACCACAGACGTCGCCTGAGTCTGATGAGGCTGCTGTGCTGTCTTGGCTGTCTACGCCGCACAGCCCTGTGTCTTCCATGTCGCGTTTTAGCATAGACGACCTGACCATTGCCAATGACACTGCGCGCACACAGCTGCGGCAGCGCACGTCGTCGCTGAGCCTGCGGATTAAGCGCAGCTTTGCCCGGTTGCGACGCCGGTCCAGCGATGCGTCCGAGTGATTATAGCGGATATCGAGGATAGTGCCCATTGTTTCTGTTTTGTGCCCTTTTGCTTTTACCTTTATACCACAATACTTGGGGTCTTTGGGGGCTGTTACTTGACCCGCATGTTTCTCTCTCCCGTGATGTTGCTGCTTTTATTTGTTTTACGGATGAATGCTCTCTTTGGGTGCGCACGCCTACACAACAGCCGGCAATGCTGGCCTGCTTCACTACTTGTTTCCTTTGTCAAACCTATTCAATACAGGTCTTGTTGCTCCCGCAGTGCAGAATCTGAGTTTCTATCGATGTAACCTATTGTTTTCGGCAGTTTCTTATAGTACAAACCGTTCACTCGTTCCAAGAACCCGGCAGAGAGTACTGCTACGTAATAATATATTTGGGGTGTTTTATTGCTCAGACCGTCCCGAGTACGTCATCAGGGGATCCCTATTTTGCTAAGATTACACCGTTGAAGATGGGTGCCTAGGTGGATCAGAGCGGTAACGAGTACACTACAGCATACATAGGAGAATGGGACCGAGCACCGCGCTCGTTTGCACGGGTCTCTCAACTCGTGCACGAGTACGTCCACAAGCACTTTTTGTCGCCGATTTTTGCCTTTGTCGCCTGGCTAGCACCTCGTGCGCGAATAGTGTGTAGCAGTTTCCTGTTCCGTAGACTACCGAATAGCGACCGGTTATAAGCATGTGCGCGTCAGTCGCTGCTTCCCTGGTTCCTCCGGTAGCTCTTACTCCGTTCTTCGGATTACATCTATGGCTGACCAGTTAGTCGGTTTGTTTGCCTTATTCAGCTATGTGCATTTGCTACAGTAATCGATACTCCTTGCACTCGCAAATCATCTGTTTGACTCTGTACCCTTTTTCTCTTTCGTTACTATTTTTTTTCTTTTCCCCCCTTTTACGCTTATTGTCCCTCGCATCTACTATGGATTGATAGCTAGCGTCGCATTGGAGCAGAGCTCAACCTCCCAGACAACGGCCAGACCCAACAAGAACGAGGTGCAGCTGTTGCACCTGCTGCTGAACATCCGACTCCGAGAGCATCATCAAAACAACTAAAAACGCCTCGGAAACCGTCCGCGACGCGCTTTCGCGATGAAGTGGCACCGCAATCCCTTCTTCCACACGGCCGTGCTGCCGCCGTCAGTGGCCCCGTCTGCCCTCGCGTCGACGCGTCCCTCGGCCGATCTTGAATCAGCAACAGCTGCTGCTGTCGCTGCTGCTGCCGTCACCGCTGCAGCATCTGGATCCCGGAAAGACGATGCTCGAAGAAGCTACAGAAACAGCCACGATGTCCAGACACCGCAGTCTCCCTCTGCCGCACACCATCACCATGTTCATCTCCATCCCGGCATTCTCGCCCAGGCTGCTCATCGCGCTGCCCTCGCCACGGCTGGCGGTCGAACTCGGAGGCGCAAACCTCGCGTACCCAAGTTGA
Source organism: Graphilbum fragrans (assembly GCA_001513895.1). Taxonomy (NCBI): domain Eukaryota; kingdom Fungi; phylum Ascomycota; class Sordariomycetes; order Ophiostomatales; family Ophiostomataceae; genus Graphilbum; species Graphilbum fragrans. The sequence goes on from LLKO01000003.1 coordinate 859,656, forward strand.
CCATTCGCGAACCTAGCGATCATTTGACTGGCTACCAGTTTTTCTATATCTTCGTACTCGATGGCCTAGGAGCTTTTCTCCTCTCGGGTGGCATCAATTTTGCCATTGCTTATGGTGGGTTTTGCCTCGTGGCCGTGTTGACTTGTCGGGCCCTTCATCTTGTCGTCTGGTCATCGTCTTGCCTTTTTGCCTCTCTTGTCTTCTTCTCGTCTTACTAACTTCTGCCAGCCATGTACAAGACGCAGGACACCGCCCGTCACCCCATCCGCCTATTCCAGTTCCCCAACACTCTCATTGGCGATTTCACAGTCACCATCTTCATCCAGACCGTCATCACCTGGTTCATTGAGCTGGTGCTCGTCAATCGCGATTTGCGCTCCGGCCACATCCAGCCCATAGGCTTCATCCCAGAGCCTTCGCTGCCGCTCCTTCGATGGTTCCTGCTCCTCGACCGCCTCCCCACCACCGGCTCCAGCAGTTCTGACGAGTTCGACAACACCGACGACCTCCGGCGCCCCCTGTCCGCCACCCACGACGAAAACTGCGACTGCGATCAGCATGTCGAGAGCTACGCACCGGGTTCGCTGGCACATTGGGCGGCTTTTTTAGTATCGCAGCTTATACGCGCGCTGATGATGGGAGTGCTGTCGTTTGTGGTTCTAGTCGGCCCGACTATCGGCATCCTAATCGCAGTGGGATCGCATCGCGACGGGGATTGGTGGTTTGACGCGCCGACATGGGCACCCGAGATCTTCAAGTTGATTCTAGGCGGTGTCCAGTCAGCCATGGTCACGCCTCCTTTTGCCGCCTTCTGGCTGGTGCGGTGTGGCTGGGCTTTGAATGCCAACCAGCGGCATCTCAGCCCGGAAGTGCCGCCGGAGGCAGACGTGCCACCAGAAGTGATGCCGGAAGCGCTCGCAGACGTGTTGGATAGCGATGAGACATGAGGACAATATTATGTATACAGGAAGCGATAAAGCGATCTCTGTCTCGCGCGGGCTTATCTGCAGGGCTGACTGGAAAACTCAGCCTTGCGTGTTTACAGAACAAGCTACTAGCCGCCCGCCCCCCAGTTTCGGGCAAAGGCACAGCGCAAAAAATGAATGGTTTACAGAAGTCGGGCGCGCTCGTCCCGACAAGGCGGCGCCCGGAATCGTCTTGACTAATCATTTCAACGTCCTCGTTAAACGAGGCTGTTGTGATTATACCGTGAATACGCGATAGTTGATACCCAAGTAGCAGAAAAAAATTGGCGCATTTTTCTAGTGTGGTGTTTCAAGATATATACAACTCGTCATAATAATAGCTAGGAATGAATAATGTAGCACTTAAGAAAAATAGGTACTCGATATTACTGTCAAACCAACGTTGGTGTCTTTGCCTTGTTGAAATTGGCCTCGGGCCCATCGTTTCTTCTTTTTTTCAGCTCTCGAAACAGCACACATAGGAAGGGATAGAAAAAAAAGCGGAACCGAGATACATCCTTCTTAATCTTCGCGCTTCACGCGCGTCCGATCAAAGGTCTCTCCGTTGTGCAGGCGCGGCGGCGGCGGCGGCGGCGACCAGCGGTCGGGGCGAAAGTCTGGGGGCGTGCGGGAAGCATCCATTTCCTTAACTAGGCGGCGGCCGCATCCATCTTCGACTTCTTGGCCGTCTTTGCCGATGATCACGGGCAGGCCTTCATTGAAGTTATTGATCAGGTAGTTGACGTGCGAGAACGACGTGGTCTTCGTATTGTACCACTCAATGTGGAAGGGCGCAGTGGTTTCCCAGTGAATGTTGCGCATCCAGGCAGGCCGCGGCGCCATGTCTGTCGGCGGCGACATCATGCGGGCGTAGCCCTGGAACGCGCGCGAACCATTCACGGAGAAGAAGAGGATCACATGGCGGTGCTTCTTGAAAGCGTCTGTCAGGGACTTTTCATTTTTCAGCTGCGTCGTCCATACTCGGTCCTCCATGGCGTAGCGCACATTGGCTTCATTAAACGATTTGACGATGAAGAATCGCGTGTCTGATAGTCGCGCGGGTAGTGAGACAAGTTGTTAATTTAAAACATGAAAGAGAATGAAGTTCCCCTCTCTCTAGGGAAGGTGAAAGGATTCTGAGATGCAGATACTTACCACCTTTTCTGCCCAAATCCAGCGGAGTTCTTGATCTTTCGCGACGGCCTGGTTCCTCGATAGCACGCCCATTGGGATGGCCGTTGTTCCAGCTTCTGCCACGGTAACTGTCGTATTTGCCATGGCCGTCTTTGTTGTCAAGCCTGTTTACGTCGTGGCCGTGGTACTCGCCGCGTAGCTCTGGCTCTTCTCTCTTCACTTTGGGGTCCGGAGAGCCTCGGACTGGGCGTCCCGGCTGTGGCCAGTCATTAGTATCGCGGCTGCTGGGCCCAGCATTACGCATGTTATCATGGTAGTTGCCTTTGTCGTGGCTAACATGGTTGGCATGGTTGCTCTTGGGCCTGGAGTTAGTTTCCGTCGCTGCCTGGGCGGACTGGCGGTGAGGGGCTTTTCCTAGAGTAGCCTCTGGCCCTCCTGCATTGTTATGTGCCGGCGCTTTGTCTAAGCGAGCTGTTTTCCTAGAACGCTCCGAAGAGTCACCATCGGGGCCCTGTATGGCATCGCTGCCTCGTTTTCCAGGAGCCGGACGCTTTGCGTGCAATAGTTCTGGCGACTTGGGTTTGGCCTCGTTCGGATTTTGGGTGCTAGTGCTATTCGTGGCTGGTGCCGAAACGTGTAGCGCTGAGGGAGTGGAAATGGGGGGTGGCACAAGTGGATTCAAAAGAGGGGAAATCGCGAGTGCTGTGTTCGAGTTTTCAGGCGACAGACCCGTTCCCGTCGGATATCTGTTTACCATTGGATGATAGTGGTGTCGGGTGGGTGCCGCGTCCTCCTTTTCTTCTGCAAGTAGTCGCTGTCGCTCAAGGTCCAGTGCAAGCAGCCTTCTGCGCCGTGATAAAAATTGGATGCGATAGTTTAGATCATAATAGTTGGTGAATTGTAGCCAGTCCTGCAAGTCGGGATCCTCCAGGGCCAGTGGCACTGACACGGGCTCCGTCAGCAGGCTGGCCCCAACTGGTGCTTCGCTTCCAAAGCCCTCTTTAGCGTCCTCAACGCCTTTTTGAAGGACCTCCAAAGCCGGGGTCGGAGTTGTCGTATGGCGGTTGTATTCAGGGCTCATCGCTATCGCCATCGCTGTTGCTGCTGATGATTCCTTTGGAGTTATGTTCCCTTTTCCCTCCTCTTTCGCCTTTTCTTTTCCCTTGTCTCTTCTGGGTTGCTCCTCCGTAGTAGTAGAAGTTGGCGCTACCGTTCTCTGCACGCTCGAAAGCGTAGATGGGGCTATTCCAGAAGATACAGATGGTGATGCAGTGTCCTTGACCGGCACGGTGCTGTTCGGTGACTTTTGTGCGTCTTTTGGGTCCTCGACGGGGACCTGGGAAAACCTGGTGGTTGTGGTAGATCCTGGCTGGAGGGTGACAGATCCCAACGATGGCGACAGGCCCACTCCAACGGCCTGGATGCTTGTAGGACTTGCGGGAGGCTGTTCTGGTGCGTGGGATATTTTGTTTTCCAGTTGCCTGTTGAGATCCGATCGCTTGCTATCCTCTTCAGCCCCAGCGTGTGTTGGGTTTGATGAATTTGGCTGATCCAGCACGGCCGTCGAAGCAGCAGAGGCCAGCGGGTTAGAGGATGCACTAATGTCAGCAATCAGAGCAATGATGTCGTTGTCGGTGGCAAGAACTTGTGTCTGTGTGATGTCTTGGGGCATTATATGAGGAACAAAGTTGGTGCTGCTGCTACTTTTGATCTGTTGTTCGGACAGTGTGCCAATCGGGGAGGCGGAAGGCATGCCAGGACTGTTACTAGTTTCTCGTTGCTGGCGTTGTAGCAAAAGCTGCTTTTTCAGATGGGCTGCATGCGATCCCAACTGCATTGTACAGCCCTTTTCTTGACTTGCCCTTCTAATCTGGGTTTGTCGATTGGTCATGCAATGATCAGATAATATTCTGGTATTCTCGAAACTCTTTAGGTGGTGTGCAGTCCATCGAAACAGTCTTCGTCGATGGAAGTCTGTTTGGATAATGGAAACGGGCGCTATGTTGAAACGAGAAAAAGCTGGTTGGTGTAAGGGATAGAAAAAAATAGATATACATAAATGGCACGTTGAAGGGGGAGATTAATATTTCTTTCTGTGGGTGGGGAGGATGGCCTAATTAACAGCGCTGGTCGCTATAAATCAGGTCCCCCGTTTGTACCTACGCGTAGTGCTCCGCGAGCAAGGTTGCTAATCTATAAAACGTGTGATCTGACAACACCCCTCCCAAGAAAAAATTGGAGTGGACCATGCAGCATGGAGTGATGCCAATTCCAGCCAGACAAAACGGTGCCCTCGTATTCAGTTTTGTTAGGCCGGCGGGAGGAAGCTAGAAAACAGCACAGCCTGTATAGGCCCATACACCACTGTAAACGTAATGATACCGGTCGTGAGCTTCGAACTCGTGCCAGAAGAAAGGTTCCTAGCCAGCCAAAAAAGCCAGATCGCATAACCCGACGAGAGCCGTGTGATGATCTGTATATGATATGCAGTGATAGTCATTGCTGCCAGGATCAGCTGGGCAGCAGCCATGCTCTGTACCAAGCGCTGGAGCCTACCATCCATTGTTGTTGATGCCTGAACACCAGGTTTTTCTGATGCTTCGGCCCAAAGATCCAAGCCGGATCGGATCAACACAAACAACATCGGAGCAGCAAGAAGAAACAACGGAGCGTTGGACACCGTCCAGTACCGAAAGAGCCCATTATTCCTGCATGGACAGCGACATCAATACCCTCTCCGATCTAGACACAGGGGATTAAAAGCAGGACTCACCAGTAGTGCTCCTGGACAAAAGAGTAGATGCTTGGTACCGATTTCTGGCACCACGGGCGGAAATCTTCGCCCGGCACGCCAGACGGAGCCATGCAGAACTGCGAGTACGCCACAGCCTGTGGAACGAAGCTGCCAGCAGCCACCAAGAGGCCACCGAACCCGACAGCAGCGAGCCGGCGCACAGCTGGCCAGGAGGGCTGCTGGAGAACGTGGCCAAGCCCGACGACCGCTTCGTGGGCAAACGGCAATCCGTTGAGTAGGCCATTGGTACGGAAGACGGTGGCGAGGCCAAAGAGCAGGCCAGCCGCCACGCGCAGCAAGTCGCCTCGCAAAGAGGGAGAGGCGGACGACCTGTCGCTCAGACAGCCCTTGGCAAAGGCCAGATAGCCCGCAAAGGAGAGCAGTGAGCAGCCACTCTCGCCGTAAGGGGCTGACAGAAACAAGCCAGCAGGCGACAGGATGTGCAGCACGGCAGCGACAAAGGCCACACGCGAGCTACCCTCGCCGGGCCACAGGAGGCGACCCAGCCTGTAGACGACCAGTGCTGACAGCAAGTGAGTAGCATGGACTACAGTGATGGCCACTATGGGGACAGCATCATTGTAATCCAAGCCGAGGCGGCCAAGACCTACAGTCGATGTTAGACAGTGACACATACACCAACGTTGGTGAGCAGTGGGCAGTAACGAGACGCAGAATCCTGTTAGCTTCCGAACGGAAGACTGGGGGGGCACACCTTGCGTGAAGAATGATGTAAGGAGGGGTAGCCCGCTTCCAAATGCCCATTCTTGTTCGAAAGCATAGCTGCGACGAGCCGACTGCACAAAGTACACCGCATCCCAGCTGCTGAGGCGGGCGGCGAAACGAGTCAGGCTCAAGCCCGTCTCGGGAATATCCATGACGATAGCATCTTGCCTGTTAGCGGCGGTCGCAGCAAGAAAACTAGCTGAGGTGTCGTATGCTGGGCCAATGATAGTGGCCACCGCGGCGATCATCAGCAAGAAGCCCTTCCACGCACGAAACACGGCAAAGAGGTCGCGGTAGGGGTGGTCCAGGGTACCGGCAACGGCACCGGTAGAAGCCGCCATCGTGCCAGCCAGCCCGCAAAAAAGGGCGGCTCCGAACAAGAGCTCGCCGAGGGACGGAGACGGCGGAGACGGCGAATAGCGGCAAAAGCGGGATGCGGGCGACAAAGAGACTGGGCCTGGGCCACCAGTACGACTGCAAGCAGGACGTTTCTCGTAGTTACTCGCAGTGGGTGGTCTAGCACACTGGGCCACTAGCCCACAAAACTCTGTGTTGCCCGTTGAATCGGCGCCGAGGCAACGGAGCAAATGAGAAGGTGGCCACGGGGGGAAGGGGAAAGACCCCGAAAGAGCCGAAGAAAAATATACGTCGTGGGAAGTGGGCAAAAGGAGAAGAAAAAAGCCGGGAAGGGCAGCAGGAAAGATGCACCGCTCGTCGCTGCACTGCGTTGTTCGTTGGAGGCGGGAATTGCCCGTTGTGTGCTGGGCTGCTTTACTTTTTGCGCCCGATTTCACCGTCTACTGCTACGTATCATGCAATGGCAATGCACGACTACACTAGAATACCATCAAAGAATACCAGCTCGTAAACATAGCTAAGTAAACCTTGTGTGGGGCGCCTAAATAAGGCACTCTATTATTTTTTTTCTTTGCCAGCTTTGCAGTAACTATGTACGTACGGAGTATGCACATAGTACCACTCGTATATCGTATATTTGTCCAAAGTAGCGCCGCCACCGTATTCGGCACTGTGCTACGAGTGCCAATGCCGCTTACAAAGCGTTGTGTCAGTATCCTATCAGCGATACAGAAGCTACAGAAGCTGCGGGAATCCCGCCAGCGGTTCCGCGTGTCGAGAAAAAAAACTCACGCACTGTACTCATAGGGCAGACTCCGAGCGGGCACTAAGGACGGGATTTTCAGCGCTGGTTCAGAGGGTGCAGGATGAGAGCAGCGGGCTGCGGGGCAAGTAAACGCCCAGCGGACAGCGAAGAGCGGCGAATAGCGCGTACGAGTAGGGCGCTCCAGCGGAATTTCACTTTTTGCGCCGCTGGAGCTCTTTTCGGAGTCGGCAGCGCATTAAGATCCGACCGTCCTAGTGCCGCTCGCCTCGGTGATTTGAGAGCCCGCCGTTTTTTTCCTGCGTCGGTGGTTTCCACCTCGGCCTCACGAGGTCCATTTTGATCCTCTTTTTTTCGTTTTCGGTTCCGTCTGAGGATGGGGGGGCAGGCCACGGGGGCAGGCAGGCAAGGTAGGATAATCCACACGCGTTTCGACAAGTTCGAATGCCGTAGTGTAGGTACGAATACGTCGGATGGTACACGATCGACCGTTTCGGCGGAGGGAGGGCGAATTTGCCAAGACTACAACTATGTACCTATACGTCGCACTCGTAGCAAAAAAAAAAAAAAAAAAAAGGTGGCCCTGTTGGCAGCGGCAGAATCCGGGTGGCCTTTGTTGTTTTGCGAGTACGAGTACGGAGGGGGCCACGCGACGAGAGACAAATGCCGGGGCGAGTTCGCAGCGTATCCGTATTGAAGTATGGACGAATGTACATATGGGCATATGGGCCTATGGACATATGGACATATGGACAAATCGGGCGATGTAGGGTGAGGCTCAACGCTCTTTAGTCTCCTTGCTCGGCGTTCGACGATTAGGATGGGCAGGTCATGGGGCGGCTAGGCTGGGATGCAATTTCGAAAGCAATAGCCGGATGCTGCAGGTGGTCTTACTCGTGCCGCGCTTTTTCAAGGCAAGGGGTGATGAAGGGGGGGGTAGTCTAGGCTGCATCTTACGACGTATTGCATGTATGTAGCTACAACACACATACTCTGCGTATGCGTATATATGTATGCTCGAGGATGACTGTACATGTATCAAAAAGAAAATACCGCTGACAGCCAGCCCAAGATGATGCTGTAAGATTACCTGAACACCAATGCGACGCTCTCGTCAGACGTGAGAGTGGGAGATGAAAAGAGAACGGAACATACACTACATAGGAGGGAGTATGTTGTACACACCCGTTCCAGAGAATTCGTACTCGTACTCGTAGATGTCATGCAATTTGTGCAAAATGTACATCCATTCTCGTGCAATATATACAGAGTACAAATGATAGACAGCCCGAAGCTCCCTAGCCGCATGTACCACCATGTAGGACCGGAGTACGGAGGCACTTATGTTCGTTCGGAGTCTGTGTTGCAGTTGGCGGTCATCTTGTCAGCTTCGCATTGAATATTGGTCCGCGGGCGTTTCTGCCCCCCTCGCATTCAACCGCATCCTCCTGTGGCCCTTTTAGAGATCTGACGCCTCCAGCGCTGGCCCTATCTCTTTGGCTCTTGTCCAGTTCTACGACGTACGGTAAACGTCGAACTTGGAGCGCTAAGACGCATTTCTGCAATTCTACACTTTTGCTGCCAAATCCGCCTTTGTTGTTGCCCTGCTTGCTTCGAGAATCACCGGTTGCTTCGTAAGAAACAATGTCCGTAGCTTTGTAGGTCGCTCTTAGCTCCCATCGTGTTGGCCTTTTTTTTTTTGGCTTGTTTCTTTTTTCTTTGCGCTCTTCTACAACTACGGCGCTGTTCGCCCCTATTTTATGGGGCGCCTCTCGGTTGGTGACCCGCCATTTTGGACCACTTGGCCACATCCGCGGCATATCATTAATCTTAGGCCCCCCCTAAAACCAGTCCACCAGTTGCTCAGCTCACTAACTGTAGGTAGTTTTGCTTATACGAGTACGAGCCAGTCACAAGTGGCCGACGGCACACTACAAAGGAAGGCGCACGACACCCGCGCGGAGGCTGCATTACTACAAAATCCCCGAGGCCGAGCAATCCGGTGCTTTGCTCACCGTTCCTTCCCCCAGCGGACGATCCTGCCTTTTCGCTCTCTCGGTTTTTCTCTCATGCCGCAGTAGCCTTAACTACATTCCACGATTCTTTCTCGCCTTCTTTTCTGTTCCAGCGTTGCTGCAGCCCCGTTTGGTTTATATCTAGCTTCATCGCCGGCTTTTCTCGTTCGCTGGCGTGACGTCTCTTGTTTCCGTTTCTCATATTTCATTTTCATTTTGAATTACTTTTTTGGCTTTGGTTCCTGGCTGCGGCTCCTATCCCCGCCTTTCACTTCTTTTAGAGCAAAATTCGGGGACAATCCACAGCTTTGCCATTTCCGACGCAGCAGTGGCTTAGCACCGATTGCATCCCATCACCATCCCCTATTGAAATACGGTATACGAAAAACCCGACCCGACACGCAATACGCGCATACGCCGCGCGAGTCCCGCTCCACCAGACAGGCACATTCCAATCACCGCCACTACCCAAAAGCGCCAAAAGGGGCATCATCGTGCGAAATCTGCACGCTTTGAAGGCTCCCAATTAAGCAACTCGGTACCGCACGAACCCTGCATCATAGCCATCGGGGGCTTGGCACGTCTGTTGGGACTCTCTGACGACCTATCTGGGGCTTCTCTCGCTGTCTCTGGCCGCTGCCTGGTCCTCGGTTGAAAACGACGTCGTCATGACATCCTAAGGCGGGCCCGCTAGCTCTTCCGTTCTCAGAGCTCATAAAGAGCCCTCGGTCCAGTCTGTCGCCGTTGCTGCCGCCGCCATGTTTCTCCATGCCGGCGCCAGCCTCCACGGCCACGAATATTCAAACAAGCCTGCCTCCCAGAACCCTCAGCCGGTCCACCGCCGCTCACCACTTCTCCGCTCCGCCTTTGCGTCTTCCACGCCGTCCTCTCATGCCTCGACCACCTCGAATGCCTCGTCTCCCACCCCTGGCCCCTCGTCTTCTGCTACGCTGTCTTCGGCATCCATCGTCCGCTCCAGCTCCGTCTCCAGCGGCTCTCGACGCCCGACACACGCCCTCCATTCTCCGCTAAGCTCGGCTGGTCCTCGACGCCCCCGGCCGGTTTCCGATACCTTCTTTACTACTCGCCGCCTCTCGGAGCAGCCTGTCGTGCGTTTCCAGGACCCTGTGATCCTGGAGCTGCCGCCGACAGCATCGCAGCTCCCGCTCAAGTCCAAGCTCCGGCCCCGGATGGCCGAACCCGTGAGCGAAGATGAGTCCTCCTTCTCAGCCTCCGAGGCAAGCTATCTGAGCGACCAGGCCTCGGTTTCTGCCATATCGTCTTCGCAGCCACGCCGTCGACGCCGTTCTCCCCGCAAGAGCACTACCTTTCTCTTTGCCCACCCGGCCCCCAAGTTCCGCACCAAGAAGCAGCTGCTGCAGCGCATTCGGCCCACGCTTCTCATGCAGCTGCAGCAGCTGTCGCCCGACCAGCGCCCGCGACCTGTCGTTGACGTCTATCCCTCATCGCTGATTGCCGGAGACGTCGTGGCGCCACGCTTTTCCAAGCGCTTTCCGCGTCTTTTTGGCGTAAAAGGCGAGCTCGGTCTGCACGACACCATTCTAGTCCGCAGTGACAACTACCGCACACACTCGCCTTCGTCCGACAGCGAAGCCGAAGACGAGCCGCTCGATCAGCGGACCCTCCTGGCCGTGCTGAGCCCACTGCGTCGGGAAGACCGTGCCGAAATTGTTCTCGAGGACGGCACCGTCTGGGTCGCCAACCCTCTGCCAAGCGGCTCCTTTGATTTTGTGCGTGTCGACGAGAGCGGCCGCACCACAACAGCTCGATGGGTGCGCCGCACTGTGGTCAAGTCCTCGGCCGCTGGACCTCTCGATGCATCTTCGCCCCTGGACCCATGCGAGGCCTGCAAGTTCACCTTCAGCATCATCGATCCGCTCACACGACGACACCCCATTCTCGCGACCCTGACCAGAGCAACGCTAGACATTCTCGACAACTACACCACCGTATCACCATTAAACGGCCGCTATCCCCCTTCGCGGACGAGGACTATGTCGCCACCCCCCACGGACGCTGACAGCAGTGTCGACACTGAGGCAGACGACGCATTGGCTCCAGTAGCGCAACGCAGTGCCAAAGGACGCACCACACTTCCCGTTGACGGCTCTCTGAAAGACCTCATCTCCATCACAGCCATCTGGGTGGCCTTGCGCAATGGCTGGGCTGAAGCAGTGACAACTGGCGGAGCAGCGGGAGCGGGCAATAGCTCGGCGTGCTCGACGCAGCTGTCTGCTGCTGCTCCCTCGTCGGGTGCGCTCAGTAGACGGGCCTCGGGAAGCAATCGACGCCGGAAAAGCATACAAAAGAAGGCGGGCGATGAGCCGGCCATAGCAGAACTGTCGAGTCCCGCCGAAGGAGGCACCGAGACGCGCGGCCATGGGATCCTTGGATCCCTTGTCCGTGGTCCTTCGCGCACATCGTCGCCGACTCGCGACGGAACAGCCGTACATCGAGACCAGTCGCCATCGATATCGCCGCGCGGCCTAGCGCCGGGCCCTGTTTTCCCACGGAAGCCGACGAGCACTGGTGCTGCCTTTGTCCAGCGCCGGAAACAGCTACAGGCCTCAGACACGAGCGACTCGGAGCGCCACCCGACAGCCATTACGCGCAAGAGCAGTGCCTTTTCGCGCCTCAGCGGCGACTTTTCCACTCGCATGGGGTCCACGTCGAAGCGCAAGTCCATCTCGCCGAACGGCACGTCTTCTTTAACGCCAGAGCCGTGGCCGCGCGTGTCGCCCTCTTCTTCTATGCGGCAGTCCCAGACCTCGTCCACACTGGTGTCTCCCGCCGAGCAGCGCGACGATATGACTGCTTCTCCGGGTCCAGGTGGCCATCGTCGACGCCGCTCCGTATCTGCCCACTACGCACTCAATCCGCTATCACAGTCCAGCTTCAGCGTCGCCAGTGCGGGTGTCAGCGCCAGTGCGAGCGTCGCTGATCGGCACGACTTTGCGCGGAACCTCGGCGACGCCGGCCGTTCGCAGCCGCCATTAGCAGCCCACGAGGAAACACATGCCAAATGGAAGAAGCTCGGCAACTGGTTCAAGAAGTTCGGCGGCAGTGGGCGATAGCAGGACAAATTAAGCTCTTCTCGACTTATCTACGCATTATATCCACTTCGCTGTGTTTATCGATATCCGCCGAGTGCTTTATTTTGTTTGTTTTTTCTCAGCTACATCTCCTCTTTTGCTGGCATGACACTTGGTTTCCCGTGTGGTCGAGATGTGTTGGAGAACAGGATAGCAGGATAACAAGAGAAGGAGAGCTGGAGAGAGAAACAAGAGCCATCTAGCATGATGAAGATGCAGTTTCATTTGTATTATTATGAGATTTATGGGAGAACGTGGAAAGGGAACATAAGTACGAGGGAGGGATTTTTAAACAAGACCACTGGTCGGTCTACGAAGATCTGTACACATGCATGTAGCATTGAACTTTCATATAAGCAATTATACCTTTTCTTTTGTGTTGGATGACAAAACTGGTTTCTTTGCACCACCATTTCCACGTAACCGTGAATGGCTTCTTATTGGTTTCTCCTTTTTCCAGGCTCAATGATCCTCGCCTCATTCTCGACATCGGCTCAACCTACTCTACTACACTTACAAATGAATGCCGTGTTGGCAATCTGGGAGCCGAGAAGAGCTCTCCACCGGAGTTTCTAAACTTAGCATCAGGGCAAGCGACACCCAAATACCGTCCATGTAGACTCTGCTTCATTCAAAGAGTGGAGCTGCGTCGTCACCCGTCTGTTGGCATCTCCCCTCTCAGTCGGAAAGCCAAGACACAAGAGAAGGCGGGGAACTGGCCATCGACAGAACACTACGGCAGGGAGAAGTGAAGCGAGCTGTGGCCACTGGGCTCTTCATAAGGCGCTGCAGCACTATCCCGCGGCCTGCCACCTGCAGCTTTCTTATTCTTCCTCTCCTTTTTCATTTTCGTATTGGCGGCCGTGTAAAACGACAGGATATACGAGAAGACTACCCCGTAGCCTACGACTGTCCGTCGCTGCAGGCGTGGCTAGGTTCACTGTGTGGACAGCTAAAAATGGATGCTGGATCGTGGGTGCAATAAGGCAGGGACATGTACGTATATGAAGCATCAAGTGGCAAATAGATTGTATGAAAGTAGCAATCATTACGGGGTACATGAGACTCGTTATCTTGCATCGGCCGCACGCCCAAACCACCAACCGAGCCCCCCTTCAGGTATCTCGTCATCTTCTAGCCAAAAAAAATAACACTCTTCCTTTCCCCTACGTCCAAGTGGCTCGCCAATCAACCCATATGGCTTGGCAGGCACGCCACGCGGCATCGGACGAGGAGACCCCGCCTCGACATCCCGTGCTGTCACGCCCAGTCAGATCGCAAGAAGCTTTTCTTCAACCTCTTGGCTCGCCGGCATGTTCCCCCTCCCCGCCTTCCACCAAAATGCCCATATCTCTCGGAGAGATTTTGCACCATTTTCCCCCAAGCTGCGTGCCCCGTCACATACTAAGCCACATAAGCTTTTGGATCAAAAAGACAGGTTCGCTGCGCCAAGCTCTGGGTATATGCCCCAACCACCACACCCGGCTTCCGCCTTAATACAAACGGGGGAAAGGATTGGATTATATTTCGACTCCGGTTAAGATAGCACTGCTGCGCTTGGCGCACCTCCCGTCTTCTTCGCTAAACGAAAGGCTGCCACTCTGCTGTTGCCCTACTGTCTTTACCACCCAATTTTCTTCTGACATTAATCTCTTGATCATCATCGGCTCGCCTAATTCTAGACTTGTACAAAGAAATGGAGCCATACCACGTAGTGCGTAGTTGCTGCAGGCATTACCGGCGAGAAAGCAGGAACGGCCACTCTGCAGATCTCATTTACCAAGGTACTATCGCTGTGGCGAGAGTTTGTGGTGACCGGTCCCCCTGTCATCCGATAATGAATCAAATATTCTTGATGGCATGTCCATTTGTTTATCTCATATATACAATGTGCCAGTGCGATGAATTTTTAACATAGAGGCTGTGGACGACAGACGGCACGGCCTCGCTTCCCTCGCTATATCGGCCATAGCTCGTCCCTTTTGCGCAGCCTCAATTTCTGCGCGCGCCAGACCGCCTCCAGTGACGGCCCTCGACACACATTGAAGAAAGAATAGTTTGGAAGAACGGGCCTAGAATGATACCAGCTGCCAGCCGAACGTTCCATACCTCGTTCCTCGTTTATTTCTTCCCATTCATTGTTAGCACTGTGGCGGCATTGTGCAATTCTTTCACGCTCGGAAATGAGGTAAAACAAAAAAAGCCATGCCCAGGCATTCGTGCGGACTCGCTCGTGCATCGTCCCGCTTTGCTCCCGTATGGCAAGAAATACATGCAAAAAGGCGTCATGAAATCCACCCACGCGGACATCACGTTTATCCAAATTGCTCAACTTTCGGGATCTTCAGTACTCCCCACCGAGGAGAGCCTGGTGTTCTTGGAAAGAAAACGCCAATACTGAGTGCGTCGGGATGAGGGACTGATCTTTGGAGTCCAGCACGTTCTGGTCTCTTCCCGTCTCGCTCTCCCCCACTCCGACCACTTCTGGTTGCCATTGTGGAATGGTGCAATCGGTTTCCGGTGCTCCTCTAGGTATATATATCTCTGCCATGCTCTCCTTCTCCAGCGTCTTGAATGTGCCTCGATATGCTTCCCATTCCTCCTCTTGCATCGCCGTTTCCAAAGTCTCTTCAGGGATACTTACTTCAAGCTTTTAAGCGGTTTATTCATACTTGAGTGTCTATTCGAAATGCAGCTCCCGTCTGTTTCGCAGCTTGCCCTCGCCGGCTTGCTGGCCTCGTCCACGGTTGTCGGCCTCCAGCGTCCTGGTGATGCCGCGAGACGTGCTGCTGTAAGTCGTGTTCAACGGTTATGCTACACCCATATGGCTGCACAGCGAAGCTCCAGGTTCTAATCTCCTCTATCACAGGGTGCCATTGCCGTCTTGGCTGCTCCGGCCGTTGCGAACCCGGTTTCGCCAGTACGTTTTACGCTTCCCCCTCTCTGATGAATAAATAAAATGAAAGAAGAGCATACACTAACGAACCGCAGCTCTCCCTCCGCTCTGACGAAGAAATTGAGGAGCGCCGCCGGAGCCGTCACCGGCGCCACCTTCATAAGCCCAACCAGCGCCGTCAGTGGCCCTGGCCATTTGGCGGAGACGACGACGATGGCGACGATGAGGGCGACGAGGGCGACGAGCCGGGCCCGGTTGCGCCTCCGGCCAAGGCCACAGGAAAGAAGGGAAAGTTCGGCAAGACCACTGCTGGTCCGACGGCCCCTGCGACGCCGACCGGTACATATTCCCATTGGAGCTCCATCCTTTCCCCTGATATGCTCATCTAGATGCTAATGTTTGGCCAGCCAAAGCTATCCCCAAGACGACCTTGAAAGGATCCACCACTGAGGCAGCCCCTACTGCCCGTAAGTCGATGCGAACACTCTTGCTCTGATTGTATATTCCAGTATCTGAAAACGGTGATACTAACTACGCGTATAGACAAGTCGGTTGTTCGCCCGTCTCCGCCGCATGCGACCCCTGTTCCGTCCTGTATGTCCATGTGTTGCTCTTTCGATTGGGCTTTTTTGGCAAAGCAAGCTCGCACAAAACTAACATTGAACAGCCCATAAGACGTCCACCCACTATGTCACCGTGACTGTCAAGCCTAAGACCACTGCCACCCCCGTGAAGCAGCCTACCGTGACCGTGACCGTGACCGAGACTGGGTACGTTGAGAGCTTATAAATTCGAGCTGGGCTTTTTGTATCGCCAGAGACTAATGGCGTTTCTGCATATAGGAAGAAGAAGAAGAGCCGCCCGTACCCGACCTTTTCGCCACCGGGTGGTGATGATGGCGATGACGGTGATGACGAAGACTAGATAGCTAGAACTGTCATGTGTGCACCCTGTCAAGTGAAAGGGGGCCTTCCCACTTCTTAAGTTCTTCTGCATGCTTCATCTTACGTCGACGTTGGTGTTCTCCAGCAGAGCCTCTGGTACAGAATTTGACATCCACGGGAGATATTTGTAATTTGAAGCAGTTCTACCCAATTAGCTACATTAGAGAATACTTGATGCTCTTATTCATACTTAAACAGAATTTTGGCTATAAGCCCTCCTGTTCACCGCAGAGAAAGTAGACGGAGATATGCCTAGTAGCGGCCAGAGACGAATCACTTTAGAACTTATGCTATGAGCGAATACTGTAGTCAATATCGGTAAGAATTCAGAGAAAAATGAGGCCAGCGGTGAGGCTGTCCGTAAAAGCTATTTATGTCAAATGCTTCCTAAAAAGAATCAGGTATAAATGTATAGGGATTCTCTAATTGGCGTGGTTGCCTTCCAACCGATTTTGAACTTTGGCGCTGAAATCTTATGAGAATACCTCAATATTGCCCAATACAAACCGGCGAACCACCCTAATACCACAGATGAAAATATATAAGCATGATACTCCCAACAAAGTATCGCCAAACAACCCTGATGCAGTGCAAAATGAGATAGAAAGGTAGTCAAGTCCCGGAACTTGTAGTAAGCTGCGGTTTGCGCATGCACCTTGAAAAGAATAAAAGGCAACGGTATCTGAAAATACTGTTGTGCTTGCCTTTCAAATTTTGGCCTGCAGTTTTGAGTAGACAAGAGTTGAAAGAAACTCGTCTGTTTCGCTTGCCGTGGACGCATCCTTGGTTGGAGCAACCTGGCGCTGAATGCTGCTGCTGGGACTGTGAATCGATTCCTTCACCACAAACGTCTCTCCGAGGAAGTTTCCACCCTGACTGTTTGATTTCTGGCACTTCTCCAATGACATTGCATTTCCGACAGGCTTGGCCTCATTCTGTACCAGTCCGAAATCCCGCACCAAATCGATGAAATCCAAGCCAATAATTTCAGAGAATGAGGCGATCAGGTCATCTGTATTCTCCAGAGGCCCGTCGCCACCCGCAAAATTAGAGCCGGATGAAGTGGCGTTCTAGGCCACGGCCTGGCTTCCATGCGCTTGTTGGTCAAGGTCTTGTGCGCCATCTGACTCGGGTACTGCTGGGGACTGCGAGGTTTCGACGGCCTGGCCGGTTTTGTGGTCAAAGAGGACGTCTCCCTGCACGGTGACTTCACGAGCTTGAATGCGGCGCAACAGAGACGCGAAAGCCGACTCTCGAAACTTATTGCTTGGGTGGGCTTCGAGCGTATTCACAATCTGCTCGGCAGTGCGGGCTAAGTCATCCTGAGCGGCCTGTTCAGTGTTGTTTTCCGTGGCGGCAGGCACGTTGTCTGTAGTCTCCTGTTCAGGTTGCAGGCTTTCTGACTCGAGAATAGGAGCTTCCTCTGCCCGAAACTGGTCAAAAGAGAGTGGCTGTTCTTCTATTATAGGAGCCACGACACTCTCTCCATCCCTTGTTGTCTGCACGATCCCAGGAGTATTTAAGGAGAACGTCATGTCCTCAGGGTGAGCAGCCAAGGTCTCGTCACCAGCAAGCTGCTGGGCTTCTAGCTCCTCAGCCATCTCCTCTAGAATGGCATCAAAACTCTCGTCGGGCTTGCTGCTAGATGCGGCAACACGCTCTTCTGCGGTAGGTCCATGCTCAGCCATCCAACTACCCATTTCCATCTCGAACTCAAGGTCTTTTTCAAAGGCAGCAAAACGAGCGTCTAGCTCCTCTTCGGTGAGCCCTGCAACCCCGCTAGGAATGCCACCGGAAATAGTAGATGTGCTCACTGGTGCCATGGCTACTGCCTGTAAGTTGTGTAACTGCGGCTGATATGCGTTTCCATGATTGGACATAAGTGGCGAAGCGAAGCCATTATTCATATTCATTGGTATGCCCATAGCATACTGTGGCTGCTGTTGTGCCCCAAATGGACCAGCAAATGGGGCATGTTGCAGGCCTGCGCTGCTGTTCATTGCAAAGTTTCCGGGAACGGTAGTCGCCTGTGCAGGACCATTGGATGGGACAATCCCCCGCAGAGCAGCAAATTCAGTAGCCCATCCAGCTGCAGCCACAGGACCCTGTGGGGAACCAATGCGGCTAACACTAGACGTAGAAACAGGACCACTAGTCGCTTGGGCACCCATCGGTATCGAAGCCATATTTGGTGCCATTCGCTGGTGGTGCACGGGTGGGACGTAACCAGGTGCGCCGTGAACCCCAAACTCGTGAGCTATCTGTCCCGGAATAGGAAATACAGCCGTGCCCTGGCCTGAAGCGAAAGCCTGGAAATCGGCATCAGTACCGGGACCTGCCGGCGCAGAGCGGAAGTTCTAATTGCTTTGTTAGTATAGAGGTCGTATCGGCGGTGTCGGATCACAAAACTGTGTCCTAGAGCGCAAGACATACTGCAGGGCCAGCTGCCTGAGGAGCTGCGTTCGGACGGTCGTGGTATAAAGACCGATCCCGATTTACATGGTCACCAAAGCTCTTAAGGGCCGTTGAAGGGCCGCAGAGGTTGTCTGCCATCTTGTGACTCTGTGCTCCGGGAGCTCTCTCAAAAGCTCTGAAGGAAGAGGCGGGAGCTAGGAACTGGAGGGGGATCAATCGAACGAGGAGGCAGGGGCCGAATATTCAGGATATAATTGTGACCTGGCAGCCGACTTATGCAGAAAGAGACGTAGAATATGATTAAACGGCGATAATCAAAAAAACTGAAAATGTTCGTAGGGAATTGTAGCACCGAGGCTGGCACCGGCTCACATTATTCGAGGCGCGGCGTATTGTGGCTCATAACAGCTGAGGACGGTCGCTGAATGAGTCTATTGTTGGCCAAATATCGCATCCAAAAAATATCCAAAGTATTATTGATCCAATATCGACAATGCGCCCATGCTGTCCTTTCGTCGCTGTTGTGGGACGGAATGGATCGCAAAGTCAAGAGTGGTGGCCGATGTCAGGTGCATTAGCAAAATAGGAAAGCATGCGCCACGGCTTATAAACGTTTCCTGGTGCTATTGTTCGGGGTAGTCACGGCTTCCAACCTTTTGCCCCTCAATAGCTTGTGACAGTGCCCATAATGGAGGTGCCACCTGTCTCACCGCCTACCTTAAACGAAAGAGACCCACTTTTAGCTCGTAGTCGTTGCAACGGGACTCGGAATTTGTGTTTGTCCTTGGTTTTGGCGGCGCGCATGTTGAGCTAGAAGCAGGGGCCAAAGCAACAGGTTGGCTTTCTGGAGAACGACACGACTAGAATCATATAGGAGGCAGCGGCGAACTTCCCCCCAAAAGACAGATCACGACTCGACGACTATACGAATTCCCACAGCCCTGCCTTTCCCTGTTTGTCTCTTTTCACTTTGCTTTTCGATTTTCACTTCGCAGCCAATCGAGCGACAAACGGATCGGACCGGTTTTCGGCCTAAGCGAAACAGCTCTCCTTTCTCATTCTACAGCTCGTTCACAATGGTATGGGGATTCATAGCTAGGCAGCGCGTTTAGGATGCTGCGGGAGCATGGAGTATGGCGATATGCAGGGTCCAGAAGGCTAACCAATACTAGGCGGCGCGGCCGATTTCGAATGTCAACCATGACGGCATGATTGTATGTTCTACGAACTATGCCGCCGATCTGCTACATCCAAGCTGGCGCTGGCTGCTGGAAGCTCGCTAACAACCGTTCTCACCCAAAACAGCATGATGTTGCCCTTGACTACTATGGTCGGCGCATGGCCACCTGCTCCTCAGACCGGAAAATCAAGATCTTTGAGATTGAGGGCGAAACACAGAGATTAGTAGAGACTCTGAAGGGGTTCGTGCTCATTACATTGACTGCTTTTGGGAATGCACTACTTTCACATGGGAGAAATCTGGCTCAGAGGGCGTGCTCACTAACTCGTTGCCTTTGCGCACACACAGCCACGAAGCCGCCGTATGGTCCATCTCATGGGCCCATCCCAAGTACGGCAGCATCCTGGCATCGTCCAGCTACGACGGCAAGGTCTTTATTTGGCGCGAGCTGAACGGAAACTGGCAACGGCTATTTGACTTTGCGCTGCACAAGGCCTCGGTCAACCTGGTCGCCTGGTCGCCACACGAGGCTGGCTGCCTGCTGGCTTGCGCTTCGTCAGACGGCGGCGTCAGCGTTCTCGAGTTCAAGGACAACAGCTTCGAGCACACTACCTTCCAGGCACACGGGGCCGGCGTCAACGGCGTGTCCTGGGCGCCTGCCACCTCGGCCGGCAGCCTCATATCCAGCAACCCGGCCCCAAATGCGGCCGGCAACCGCCGCTTCGTCACGGGCGGCTGCGACAACTTGCTGCGCATCTGGACTTGGGACCCGGCCAGCAATGGCTACGTGGCCGAGGGGGAGCCGCTCAAGGGCCACTCGGACTGGGTTCGCGACGTGGCCTGGAGCCCGACGGTGCTTCAGAAGAGCTATATTGCCAGTGCTAGCCAGGACAAGACGGTGCGCATCTGGACGGCCGATTCGGTGGCACCCGCCTCGGCCGGCTGGACGAGCAAGGTAATCGACTTCGACTCGGCCGTGTGGCGCGTCAACTGGAGCTTGAGCGGCAATGTGCTTGCTGTTAGCACGGGCAACAACAAGATCACAATGTGGAAGGAGAACCTAAAGGGCGAGTGGGAGTGCGTTAAGTCGATGGGCGTGTAGAACTGTGTACAAAGGAAGCAGAATGGGGGCGAGTACCAAGAAGGCACTGGCGGCTTGTATAGTTGGCGTTTCAGGACCCATTGCACGCTCCCCAACATGGCAGTGGGATTTGTTCATGATAGACATGTTCTTGGCACGCTCGTCTTTTTAATTATGTGCTGGCACTGGGCGGTTTTTGAATGAATGAAAAGAAAAAGAGGCGTCGAGCTGTAGGAGCTGTGGTTCTGAAGTGTGATATCATAGAAACAAATGAGAACAAAACACAATACCAAATATAAAAAAGATAACCGTCCCTACCTCAGGACAGAAACGCCCTTCTATCAGAACGAGCATGAGCAACCCCCCAACGAACAACTTCAGAAGGATGGAAAGAAAACACCACGAGACACTCGTTACACATCGCATGATCCATGAAGAAATGCAAAAGAGACAAAAAGAAAGACAAGAGAGTGCATTAGAGTTCGCATCATCGCTGTTAGCACGATTATGCAGCCAAGACCATGAATCCCCCGACGAGGCTCAGGCCCAAAGCAGTATAGACTATCCAAAGACTCCCATCGCTGGGGCCGCTCCTTGCCGATCGGCCTGCAAGGTTAGCCGTGCTGGTTGCTGTAGATGTGACGAGTGTGCCTGTGCCAGATGCAGTGCCCGTGCCGCCGCCACCTAATGCAGTTACTGCAGCGTGCTGCAGGACATAAATCTCACCAGTCGCATCCGAAGTCATGAAAAGGCGCCCTTTCGCATCTAGGGCCAGCCCGACGGGCCGGAAGCACTTTCCAGGGCACACGGTAAGGTCTGGATTAGATAGAATGTCCCGTGCCGCTGTTTTGCTGTCTGCTGCATCCACAGGCTGGCCGTTTGAAAACGGCACGCTCGAGAGCTTATACCCGACAGGAACATTGCGATTCCAGCTCCCGTGGAAGCTCACATATGCTTCTGCACCGTCAGGCGTGAAGACAATATCGAGAGGAGCGGTATGCGCTTGGAAGGTGAGGAGTGGAGGAAGGTAGCTCTCGGCACAGGTCGTGTCGTTGAGAGTCGAATTCGGATTGAGAACAAACTGGCTGCCAACTTCCAACTCTCCTCGGTTAGGAATGCTGGAGCCCCAGAGAGCGAAGCAGTATGGGTAGCCATAGTTGGCACCGATACGTGAAGACGATGCCGATGTGTCGTTCAACAAGCCATGATAGTTGAGCTCCTCGCCAGGGTCGTCTTGGTGAATGTCTTTGCCCTGCCGCTGGATCTGATCTGCAGAATTCTCGACGGTGAAAAGGCCCCCAGTCGTAGGTTCTTCAGCTAGACCGACGGAATTGCGAAGCCCCCAGCCAACAAGGGTGCCGGTGCTTGAGTAGTCATACGGCGTGGATTCGTTTATCCCGCTGCTAATATCAAACGCCTTGATCTGAGAGCGCCCCGAGCTGATCTCCTCGGTCGCCATATCCATGTTCTCAGCACTGCCACGAGAAACAAGCAACATACTGGTCCCCGCGGGAGAAGACCCAGACAACAGCAGTGTGCGGCTCGAATGGTCAGCATTTCTCATGTGCGTAACGAGCGTCTTGCGGTCCGAGCCAACAGATACCGCATCAGCATCGTAGGACCATGAGTAGACGTTCTCTGCAGAGGATGCATATAGTGTTTTGCCGTCTGCTGAGAGCTCAATTCCGTGGTTAAGCTAGATTCGATAGAAATGTTAGCATGAGAGCCGGAAGTCTATCCTGCCGCGTTTTTATCTCACATCTGAATCATCGACAAGTGTCCGGCTGGTTTGCACCACCAGACAGGTGCCGCCGTGGTCGTCAAATGTAATGTGCTGAATGCCGGAGCCAGACTGCACGACAAGCAGGGCACCCGTGGAGTCAAAGCGCACAGATCGTGGTGATTTCAGCCCCGTCACAACGAGCTGGGCTACCCAGCCAGCCCCGACAACTGGGCTATTATATGACGGCTTGAGGACCGTGGGACATGTGGCAGCTGCTGATGCCGTGGAGCGCAACGAGGAGAGGGAGGAGGAGGTAGGTGATAGCGAGGATATGGCGCCGGTGAAGGAGAGTAGCCATCCTGCCGTGCAGGCGACGAGGGACGCTGGCTGGAATATCATAGCGAGAGCTCGTGAGAACTATGACGGACGAACAAAAGATGCCAGAAACGGAAGAAGGGAAGCGTCCAGCACCACTTGGGGCCACATAGACTTCAAGTACGTCAGACGGCCGCAGCGTAGGACGCCCTTATCTTGGTGTCGGTGGAGCTGAAAGATAGCCACAAGTGAAGCCTTGCTGCATTCAGCCTCACGATGTTACAAGGCTAAGCTCGGTGGTACCAAAACAGCCTTCGATGAGGGCAAAATGGTAAGAGGAAAGAACGAGCGTGGTGTGGAAGACAAAACATTACTTCGTAGAGATACCGCAAACGTGCTTTCCACGGAGCTTGCCTCGCGCCTGTATCCCTTCCCCTCCACCCAAGAAAAAGCACTGACACGGAACCACGACGCCTACTCGTACATAGACAGCTATCTGACCGAGCTGCTATTGTTGGCCACAGATCGACATAAAACGGGGTGTGGAGCCTCCCATACGACGTCCGGTTCGGCAATGTGGTGCTCATGCGCTACATGCACCAGTTAAGGCCCCCCTTGTCCCTACCTCCTTCCGTGTTCCTAAAGGGCCGTTCGCCTCTGGGAGGTACTTGCTTATTCGGTTTCGCGTCCCACCTCTGCAGCACTTCCAACCGGCCGCCCTCGTGTACGGAGTACTGGTATGTACAACTCTCTGCTCTGCAACCTGGGAAGGGCGGGAACGTGCAAAGCATTCAGCGAACCTCTCGGCATTAAGCCGTCGGTGCTCACACACATCAGGTTATCACTGGGACGTCCTGCTTTTGTGTTCGTATTTCTGAGCGTTGCTTCGATCCTTCCGTTCACCATCTGTACATACGGAGTAGCAGCGGTGCGTGTACGACGTACAGAGTATCTGCCACACAATTGCGTGTCTGCTTTAGTCCGCTGGCTCCCTCCCACACCACGAGTACTTATACACTGCCCGTTTCTCCACTACTGCCTCTGAAGTGCCCGCTATTCCTCTCCTGAAACAGCGACTCCCACAACCTTTTGACAGCCCACACTAGTGATTCTACCCTCTCTGGTTTGGGGGGGCAAGATATTCTATGTAGCACGACGACCTATGGGTGGCATCATTCTGAATCCCCTTTTTTTCGCTCTCCTTCAGGCACTGCCCCGCTGCTGCCAAGAGTGCGTACGTCATGTAAGAAACAGATTGGCACTCTTCTTGCTCCCCCAATGGCGATTACGACTTAGGTTGTGGCTGCGACACTCGACGGCTGCGCCAACAGCTAATGCTGCGACTGTCTATATTAAGCGAATGGGGCGTCGAGATAACTGGATAGACTTTAGAGTACTACGGAGTCGAGTAGAGTGTACAGATATGCGTGAGAGGCTTTGGTGGTAGTGGGGCTGCCGCTATATTTACATGCGACCAACACGCGCTGATGCTAAAGAGTGGTGATGTCATCCATCCAGCGCTTGAGTTGGGGTTATGCCAGTCTGAGGCTAGAACCATCAGCCGAATCCCCAAGGCAAGCCAACAGCGGGATAGAGTTAACTGGACTCAGGAGTACTGGACCAACAACCAGCGTCTCCAGTATCTATCAGATGGTTGGCACTAACGTGTCTTACAAAGATCTGTCGATATGCTACGTAGGCCTGATGTTGGGACTGAAGGATATATTCAACAAATAATAGAATTGACAAAAGAAATAGATCACAAAACACACGTTCGCAAATGATAGGCAGAAGAAAAAACCAGTGCAAGATCTACCCACTGGCCAAGACCAAATCAGAAACAAAAACTATGGGAGAGACCGCCTTCACTGCTGTGCATGGGATGCTGTGTTGTAATAGGGGGGTATAAGAAACAATTTCTTGCCGCTTCGCTGGTGTGTGTGTGTGTGTGTGTGTTTGTGTTTGTGTTGTATGTCGCGCATGTTTTGACTTCCATCCTGCTCTTCCTGCGAGGGATCTGAAGGATCCTAGCTCTCGCTCGAGCTCACCGCAATCCAATCACGCTCATTTCGAGTGTCCACACCCGCCGAATCCAAACCTTGAGCTTACCCTCAACACCCTCGACGTCCTCCAGTTCGACGCCTTCCCACCAGCACCGCCGCGCCGGCTTGCGCCAGAAAAGAAGAAGTTTCTGGGCCATTCCTACGGCGTTGTTGCTCATCTCGTGGCCCCGGATGTCCGATCGCAACCGCGCCAGCGCTAGGCTGCAGATAACGGCCTTGTTCGGCTCACCAGCACGGTGGCCCCATGCATCGTCATGGTCGAATCCACTACAACAGCTTGTTAGCTTCCAGTCCGGACGATCCCTTTGGCGCACATCTCAAAGAGGCACACATACCCTGCGGTGAGCATCTCGATAAGATGGGCTTCCGTGGTACCAGGCTCGTCGCTGCGTTTCAGGCCGGAAAAGATGCCGTTTTGCTTCTGCAGGGCCCGCGCCGCCGCTCTCTTGACCTCCATCATCTCAACCTGCTGCATGCCGGCCTTTGGCGGGATGGTGTAGAAGTCAAGGTCTTCACGAAGAACGATGATGCCGGCACGCTTGGACGAGTCGTCTTTGCCAGCCAATGGGTCAATAGCGCCAACTTCGCCACCGTCCTGGGAAGCGCTTGGTGATGCATCTGTAGGAATGGACTGGGCCACACCGCGGAAGAAGTCCAGCATGTACTGGAGCGATGCCGGGTCATACTACGCAGCCGAAGAAAAGTCTTGTGTCAACAACATTGCTATAGATCCAATACAGACTAGTAGGCCATAACTCACATCAACTTGTATGGCGTCACCGTCTCCAAAGCCCCCCATGTGGCCTTCGGGGAACAGGCCGTTTGGAAACAAGGACAGGAGAACAAATTCGGGCAAGGTTAGCAACTCGTCTCTCGAGAGAACAAAGCGCGTTCCCCTAGAACCGTTAGCGCTGAGGCCGCAAACATGAGAGCAAAGCATCCGTGTAAAGAAAGCTCACCGAAGGTCCATTGCAATGGTCTCATCATTGCCGATATCACCTCCAATATTGCTGTACGATGGCCCTCCTTGCTGCACCTGTGTGATGATGCTCGAGGCACCTCCGGCGGCCGCCATTAGATATGTAAAGGATTGGAGGGGACTGGAACCCTCCGTGTAAGCCGGTGGCGGTTCTGAGTCGTCTTCTTTCGAAGATTCGCCTTTCCGTTTGAGATCGGGCGGTAAAGCGCGCTTGGTCTCTTCCTGCAAAAGGAAAGCAGACGAGGACGCGGCTGGGCGATCTCGGAGGTCGAATTCGCTGTTGGATCCTGAGTCGGCTGCAATGTAAGCAGGGGCGGCAGACGGCGACGCAGAATAGAATGGCCTGGGGAGAGCTGAAGTATTCCGTGCCGGGAGGTGGCTGCCGTGGTAGAGAGAGCTAAAAGACGGGGGCGGAGACGAAGCCGACGAAGACGATGGCGACGATGGCGAGAAGAGCGGCGGATGAAATGTCGGATTGCGTGCGACCCGACGTCCTTCCTGGTTGCTGCTGCTGCTGCTGGATTGTGCCAAAACGGGATACTGTGGCGGCGGCGGCGGCGACTGCTGTTGCTGCTTTCCCTCGGCCTTGACCTCGGCTGACTCGGCTTCGGAGTCTACGCCTAGCTGCGCAAAATCACGGTCAATTGTCGGCGGCGGCGACGGAGGCACTGCAACGACAGCGTCTTCCTGTGGGTGAAGCCCGGTGACGGACGACGGCGGCCCAGAAAGGGTGCTGTGGCGCTGAAGGTCGGACACGGTGGAAGATGTCTGTGGGAGATTTCGGTGGTGGTCAGTTTGAGATGGGTTGGGCTCGAAAGCACTGGCTCCAAAAAGCCAAGCTATTTGGGAGTCCGAAGAAAGGAAGAAGTAGAGCGACAGTGACAGGCTGAATCGAATCCTAAGAACTAGAGAATGTCGTGCTGGCTGCGGCTATATGGCACCGGGCTGCTATCAGGCCTCGGTTGGTGGGAACCGACCGTAAATTGAAGTCAGAAACGGTAGGAGAACAAGGTTGGGCGAGATATAGTGGCTGCGAATAGCTGCCAGGGAAAGAAAATAAAAGGGAGAGCAAACACGCTCAAGCAGTCATTCGTAGACAGGCTGAAGGCTGCAAAAAGGCACAAGCTGAGAAAGACACAAGGCCGAAAGGGAGATCCGACAGGGACGAGGCCGTTGGAGAACCACGAAGACAGGCAAAGTCAAAAGAGGCGGCAAAGACAATGTCAAATGGACATCGGTTCGTCCGTCAGCGAGCGAGAGCGCACATTCGGGGCCAAGAAATAGAGATAGCTAGTCTGCGGATGTCGGAGCGGAGCTGGGGATGAGCATTCGGGCTGCGGCTATCGCGAAAAAAAGGTGCTGTGTTGCCTTGTGTTGCGCTTTGTTGCGTTATGTTTTTGTCTTGCCTCATGTACGACTATGATTTGGGCTCTTTTTGCTTTCTGGAAAGGGGGGGATAGTGCGACGCGAGCGATAGACCCACAGCGTCTCGACAAGCGTTGCAAGCTGGCGTGCCGTCGCTATAATTATGGCTGGACAGCGGCCAAACGGTCCCCATTGCGCCGCAAATAATAGGCGTCTTAGCGCTGTAAACGGCAATTTACAGATGGTTTAGAGAAACAGAGTGGCCCACACCAGTCCTCTGCGCAAAAGTGACCCTACTTTCCTAAGGAGGGTCCGTGCACATCATCTCCAAGCGCCCGGAATAAGGGGCCTTGCCATGGCCTACAGCGCATTAGCCGCCAGCTCCAGCAGCTGGTCCAATCAACAGCCAGATCCATTATCAAGACATGCACGTTATTCGTTCCTATCACATCGTGGCCCAGCAGGAAAGTGAGACTACCAATCTTACTCTAATCGTTTGTACTTGCACATTATGCACAGTCCCTACGGCCATAAAAAGATCTTCCTACTAGAAAAATTGCCGATGGGGGGGTGAAATTCTCCTATGGAGGCTCCCGCTATACTGAATCATCATCATCGTCACTGTCACCGAATATCGCACGGAATACGTCCTCCCCTGGACGTTGCCCCTCTAGTGCCTCATTCCTGCCAACAACGACGGTGGTCTCTGCTGGTGTCTGAATGATTGTTGTTTCCGTTGCTGGTTCAGGTGGCTGTGCACTGCTGTCCATCGAAGTAGCCACCCCGTCTAGAGATACTGCTTCTCCAGATCTCGGCTTTTGAGGTGCGCCGAAGCTATTCGTGAAGCCCGAGACATGAGAGCTCGTACCTGTGGACGCAGATGCGGGCCATGTGCCAGAGCTTGCCCCCCTGCCCCGTGAGTCTTCGTCGGGCTGTACGATAGCAGGTGGCCGCACCCCCATGCGTTTGCACAAGAGCCGCGTGGGAATAAAATCCTGTACGGTTCTTGTCAGTGGGCCATACATGCCCAGCTTGGCTGCTTCTTCTGCAGGGTCTTGTGGTTTTGGTGGTGGCCTGGAAACAAGGCCCTGGCCGTCCCCGGCCTTGCCACCATTGGACGCCGTCTGACTGGCCGACAATGATGTTGTAAAACGAGAGGCCATGGGCCCCGACATGGGCTTAAAGATGCGAGCACAGTTGAAAAACTCGTGGAATTCGCGCATCCAATCGTCGTTGGATAGCCTCGCGGGCTTTGGCGGGAGAGACTCGGCAATGCCAGCCTGGAACTCAAGGTACCCTCGGTATCGAGATCGCTTTTCTTCGTCATCTTGGTACGGCCCGCCCCCCCTCGCCCCTCGAGTGATAGCTGCTACGGCGGTCTCCTTTTCAAGGCGCGGGACGTCTTTAAGTAGCCCGCTGAGCTTTTCCGCACCCGTTAATTTGAACTCGGCTGGAATCTCTCCTCGAGCTTCAGGTAGGTCTGCCCTTCCGGTAGCGGTGGCAATGCGATTTCGTGCTTCCTTGGAAAGAAAATCAAACACCGATTTCCCTGGTAATTGCGTCTCCCCAAGAGTAGCTGCGCGCAGTTTTGGGTCTAATTTTGACGCTTTGGCAGCGTCTGCGGTAGACGTAAAGGCACCCGTTGTTGCTTGCGAAGGCAGTGCTGAGGCGCTGGATCCCTTCGAGGATGTCCAGCCAGGTGGTATGCTCGGGGGTGGAAACTTCCCGGCCGCATTGATAGCTGATGTAAGAGCATCCGGTTCTCTGCCGAACACAAATCCAGCCAGTGGTGTGCGACCATCATGGCAGAGTCGAGCCCCGCCAACCGCTTTCCCGAACAAGGGCCGTCTCTTAGACGAGAAAGCAGGTTTGGCCTTGACGACTGCACAAGACTTGTCCTCTTCCTGTTCGATGTTCAGCTGGTTCAGTTTCTTCTTCTTTTTGTTGTCGCCTCCGATGTATCTGTTGTATGTGATTCTCGGCCCAATATCATAGGGGTCCTCGTCGTCAGAACCAGCGTCATTGAGGAGGCCCATGCCAATGCCATTGCCGTTGCCGTTGCCGCGTGTATTTTTAGCCTTCTTCTTACTAGCAGCCAGGGTTGGCCTGCCAAATAGGCCCATATTGTCGTCGTTGTCGGCTTCGTCTGCGTCATCGTCATCGACGTCAAACCGGCCTAAGCCGCCAGACTCCCGAGATGATGACAAGAGTGGGACCAATCGCTCTTCCCCGTCAAATCCAAGGCCCTTCCGGTTCGTCTTTTTCACCAGCCGAATGAGAACTACGTTCTCTGGTGCGAATAGAAATGTAGACTTGCCGTCTCCCGGGCGGCCAACACCCAATCTCGCCGTACGGCGTACTTTGGGGCCAACTCCTTGGCCCTCTTTCCAGCCCATCTTCTTCAAAAGCTTAAACCCCATTGTCTCTCCTTGTATTCGGAAGAGATCCAAAAGACCTGCGGGATTAGCTCGCACGGAGTCATTTTGCGTTAAGCCTAAACCAGCAAAAGCGTCGGTCGTATGAATTTTCCTGGCTTCTTCGGCATCGGCAAGATCCTCCTCGTCCATGTAATCTTCTGGTCGCACTTGCGCGGCATTCGCATCGTGTTTTCGTCGGTTCGACCGTGAAGAAACAAAGGTAGACGGGGTCCAACCTTCCTTGGAGCCGACTGTGTTGTAGTAACTAGCGAGATAGTGTCAGCTTCTGCTACTCATGATCTCAAGTCACACCACAGAAAACCTACCCAGCACTCCATCCTCCCGTAAAGGCACCATGAAATCTCCTCCGACCATTATCATCCCTAGCCTCCTGCTTCCAAACGGGAACGTAGGATCCATCGTCGCGAATGTCGGGGTCGGCAGGAGGCAGAGGCGTGCCGAAAGACACGAAGGGCGACTGTTGTGTCTGAAGTTCGGCTTCGTATATGGCACGGGACCTCTTAGCCATCGTGCTGGTTGTGGTACCACATTGTAGAATATGTGACCTATATTGTAGTCGGTTCCGGTGCTGTTCGCAACGGCGGCGCAAAGTGGGATGTTGTGGGCGGTGGTGCAAAACCTGTGGATGAGCTTGCAGTGACAAAACAAAGACAGCGGACATTACAAACGGAGCGCGATAAGATAAGGCTGTGATGCCCCACACTGTAAACCACTGTTCTCGCAAACATAGTAGGCGCCGTAGAACCAGTCTTATTTTCCCACTTCACGGATCTCTAAATTGGCCTCCAAGCAATACCAACTTCTCGATGGCAAGAGATATTTAAGGCCAAATTATTTCGTTATGACTTGGAGCTCCTCAAGCCCCACAGTTTTAGAATCGTCCCTTCCAATAGAGAATGGGAAACAAAGATTTTTTCAAAGAATCTGCGTACTTTCTACAAGTATACTTACTCCCAAAGCAACAGAGAAAGCCAATAGTAGGCGCATCCTAATGGATGTTTCTACACATGTTCGAGAACTGGCCTCGACTTTGTATTTTGGACGTTTGCGGTATGAGTGGGTCAAAATCTCGAAGTGCGGGGAGACCGCCAATTTCTACACATAGCTCTGGAGGAATGACAATCAACCAAAAAGCGCGGTCGCGCGAAGTGCGGTATCGGACCAAAAAGTCTAACTACATACGAATAGTTACTGTATACTCCGTAGAAATGATGTCAGGCTTCTCATTAACTACTGTAAAAAAAATAGAGCTTTATGTGTATGTTATGAGAGAGATAGGACCTCTAATGAACGGCAGGGGAGTGGAAATTACGCGTACCATATAGCCACTCATTATTCTGACAGTTCGCCAATGGAAGCAATTTGTGGCGAACGGGGGAATTGCCTGTAGGTACTCCTTATTTTAAACATGAACCAGCAGCTTAGCTCTGATTATTGAAAATACGAAGTGCACCTACCAGGGCTGGTGGGACGAATGATAGCGTGATAGAAGTATTTTACGAGAAAGTCAGATATGGGTAGCAATACGATTTGGAGAAGACCATGAACTAATGCCCTCCATGAGTTATATTCGCGTTTGTTTGCACGAGCGCAAGTGAGGAAGGAGGTGGGTAGAATCCACCAGACAGAATATCCCCAAAGCCAGCCTCTAAAAAGTGAGTTACTCGTATACGCTTGTGGTATACGAGTAGAAGCTAATAGATCCAAATTTCCGCAGTGCTATTAGCGTGTGTGCCCCGTAGTTAGCTGTCTTAGGCGGGCCTGGCGGGCCGCTCACGACCGCTTTTTCAAACCGGCCAGGGCTGGCAGCCGTACGAGTATTGCGAGTATCGACCCTAGCAGCGTGAGCAGGTCCTGCGATGTATCGCATACGAACCCTACTCGTAGGCGACCCCTTGTTGCCGGAATGTGCCGTACGGAGGCTCGTAAAAGGAGGTGTCAGCCATCAGATTCTAGTATGGACTGTCTGTGGGTAGTTAGATACTAACTCGTATTCCTGCCGTTCTTATCGCAGTAGCTGAAGGCAGGGTGTTGTCTACCCAGATACGTTCATGCTTCTCGCACTTTGGAGTATCTACCTGTACGGAGTACGGACTATCGTATTCACAAATAGCTTTCGTGGCCCTGCCCCCCCCCCCCCCC
>LLKO01000003.1:891111-955281 GCA_001513895.1 Graphilbum fragrans
CCCCCCCCTCCCCTCTTTATCACAGGCGGTGGCTTCAGGCTATCAGGAGAAAATGCAAGGGCGGCTGCCATCTCATGTGCTTGCCCCCTTTAGCGAGCTCAGAGAGGAGCCACCATTTTATAGTTGGCAAGGCGGAATCAGCTGCCAAGGCCTCTGTGGCTTCGGCTTCGTCTGTGCACCACCCGCCTTCGTTGCCCTTTTTGTCCTGTCAACAAACTGCTCTGCCCTCTTTCTACTCGTACGCAGTACGAGCGGTCACAAGAGCTGTGGTGGGCTTGCACGCCGTTGCCGACGGCTGTAACACAGCCCGTTGGTGCCTTTGAGGGATTTGACCAGTGGTGGCGTTGCCTCTCACAGGCCCGTAACTGCAGTTTCTCCGATAATGTCGGACGGGTGCTGCAGAGTATCTTGCTTTATGCAGAGTATGCGACAAAACGCACTTGCCACAGTAGATGCTGTGGGTATACGTAATCCCAGCGACCTTCCCTGCTGGATCCGGCGCGCCTGAGACCTGTCGCGCACGTTTCGACCACGCTAAAGCCACTGAATAATAAGCAACCCAAAGGCCAGAAACTAACTGGCCCCTTCTCCAAATGCCAGCCACTCTTTGTCCACACTGGCGTTCTGTCCCTCCTGCTCTGGCTGCCTCCATAGGCTCTCTCTCGCCTGTCTATTTTTCCCACGATCCCCTCCTTTCCTTCCTCCACCCCTTAACCCCAGTCACTCAACGCGGGCACCCAACCCTGAAAGGCCACACACGGGAACAGTCAAACACGGAAAGAGCCTAGGAGAGCCTGGGTGAAGCATCCCACGGGGGCCAACCGTCCTTGCCTGCTGATACCCACTCCTTCTATTTGTGCCCGGGCACCAAAGCACCTGGCCGCCTAACTGAATAGTTATTGCTGGCTAATTTCACCTCCCACTGTGCAAGCTCCTTCTCTACTTTCTCCTTACCACACCTCTCATCCATCCATCGCCTTTTTTACCCACAGACCATCCGCGTCACCATCGCCGCTTTTCTCTTCTTCTTCTTCTTCCTCCTCTCCTCCCCTTCTCGCCTTCGCGTTCGTCCTTCTTTTGTTCTTCTCTGCATCGCCGTCGTCCGCGGCGACCCTTGCTGGCGCGATGACCACGGCCGTGTCTCCTGGCGCGGAGGGCACTCCTCTTCAATCGCCTGCCCGCTCCAAATATAATGCTGTCTCGCGATCGCAGTCGTCCCGGTCTCGCCCGTCGTCTTCGGCTTCTGGCAATACGACCTCTCTCCCCATGCGCGCCGCCTCCCAGCACCACCATCACCACTCTTCCTCACACCACGGGAACGGCAACGGCAGCGATGGCAACGGTAATACCAACGGCTACGATCCCAACGAAGCACCCATAAACCCTCATCACCGGAGCTCAAGCCGCGATACCCGCCAACCGCCCTCGTCATCGGCAGCCGCCGCCGAATCCTCGTCCCGTCCCCATCGCCACTCCAGCCAGCGCTCCTCGTCGCGTCATGGCCCTCCTTCTCAAGCTCCTCCGCCTACGGACCCGGCCCAGGCGACATCGAGCGGCAGAGGCGGCAGCAGCAACAAAAATGGCAGCAGCAGCCACCAAGCTGATCGGAGCGCCGACGCCCGCGGATCGGGGCAGCGACCGTCGAAGTCGCGTACCACGATTCCCACCCCCTCGGGCAAATGGATCCTCGGAAAAGTGATCGGGGCTGGTAGCATGGGCAAAGTACGCCTAGCCACAAAGGAAGAGAGCAATGAACAGGTACGACGCAGTAGACCGTCGAGTCTCTTTCTGACCCCTTCCCCCATCGTTGTTGTGCTACAGTTCTAACGGCAAGTTGAGGTGGCCTGCAAAATCATCCCACGAGGCTCGCCCGACGATGGGAATCTTTCGCGCGCCGAAAAGGAGCGTGCAGACCAGTCCAAGGAAATCCGAACCGCTCGAGAAGCCGCCATTGTCGCGTTGCTCAATCACCCCTATATCTGTGGCCTCCGCGATGTGGTGCGCACCAACCACCACTGGTACATGCTGTTCGAATACGTCAACGGTGGCCAGATGCTCGACTACATTATTTCCCACGGCAAGTTAAAGGAGAAACCCGCCCGCAAATTCTGTCGTCAAATCGCCAGCGCCCTGGACTACTGCCACCGAAACAGCATTGTCCACCGCGACCTCAAGATTGAAAACATTCTCATCAGCAAAACTGGCGACATCAAGATCATCGACTTTGGCCTTAGCAACCTGTTCGCCCCGCGGAGCCACCTCAAAACATTCTGTGGTAGTTTGTACTTTGCTGCCCCGGAACTCCTGCAGGCAAGAGCATACACGGGCCCCGAAGTCGACGTCTGGAGTTTCGGCATTGTCCTCTATGTTCTTGTCTGTGGAAAGGTCCCATTCGATGACCAGAGCATCCCGGCGCTGCACAACAAAATTAAGAAGGGCGTGGTGGACTACCCTAACTGGTTGTCAGCTGGTATGTGACGTCCCCGTATCTCTTATCACAACGCTTTATTTTCGTGTGCGGCTGCTAATCTTTCGCAGAATGCAAAGGCCTCCTCTCTCGCATGCTGGTTGTCGACCCCAAGCTTCGCGCCACAATGCACGAAGTCATGAACCACCAATGGATGGTGAAAGGCTGCAGCGGCCCTCCCGAGAACTTCTTGCCTCGCCGCGAACCCATTACCCTGCCCCTCGACCAAGACGTCATCAACTCGATGACCGGCTTCAACTTTGGCCCATCTGAGGCTATCAAAACCCAACTAACCAGAATCATCGAGTCTGAGGGTTACCAGCAGAGCGTGCGCCAGCTTCAGAAGGAGAAGGATCTGCCTCAACCGCCCAAAGACCCTGAGAAGAAGCGATCCTTCAACCATTTTTATAAGAGACGGAACTCAGCCAACAGCAGAGATGCCCTCACTACGCCCAGCTCCGAAGGCTTGATCATGGGCACCGATCCGCTGAATGCGTACAACCCTTTGATCTCCGTCTACTATTTGGTAAAGGAGAAAAAGGAGCGGGCCGAGCAGGAGCTCTACCCCGGAGCAACGCAGCAAATGGATAAGGGCGTCACGATCCCCGAGATTGCACCCCCCCAGAAGGCGCACACAAACTCGTCTGCGTACGAGATGCCGGGCGAGAAGGCAACGGGCGGCAGGACCCGTCCTCGCTCACGCACCCATGGCGAAGACGATGCTCCAGACGTGAAGGGCAAAGCGGTGTCGGGCACCGGCGGTGGCGGCCTGTTGTCTCCTCCTGCCGGCCAAGACTATCATTCTGAGCCTAGGAAGGAAAGCGCAGCAGCCGGCATTCTGCGTCGTTTTAGCACCCGTCGCCGCCCCAAGGAGTCTGACCGTTCCGACAAAGACCGCTCTCATCCGCCAGTTGTTCACGTTCACTCACCTTCCGAACAAGGCCAGCAGGGCCAGCAAGCCCAGAGCCAGGAAGCCCAGGGTCAGCAAAGCCCCGTTCTGCCCCGGAAGAGCTTTAGCATCAGACGCAGTCGCCGTGACCGGGAAGATGGTTCCACTCCTCATCTGCGATCTGGAAGCAGCCAACCGCAACACAGTGACCTTCTCCGTCCTCCACTGTCAGCTGGCGGCAACAGCATGGGTAACAAGAAGGGCCTTGGCCGCTCAACCAGTGTCAGTTCGGCCGAGTTCAGTCGCCGCCGCCCAATAGGAGGATCCTCTAGCAGAATAACCAAAGAGGCTCCGCCCACCAGCGGTTCGGACCATTCAACCATGGCAGAGAAGGTCCAGAATGAGCAGCATCAAGGCACGGGCATGCACGGCCGGTCCGTTTCTCTGAGATCGACTCCTCTCAGCCACGCCCGCATGGAGAGTATCAAGGCTCGCCGCCTTCGATTGGAGGAGGAGCGCAGCCGAGAGGCAAACGTGCCTGAAGAGACAGACGCTGAGGTCGGGGAGCAAAGTGGCCAATCCAATGAGCGCTTGACCGATTTCGACCTCGACAAGCCCGTGTATCTCAAGGGTCTCTTTAGCGTGTCGACGACTTCAACAAAGCCCGTCCGCGATATCCGGGCGGACATCAAGCGAGTCCTCAAACTTCTTGGCGTGGAGTATGTTGAAATCAAAGGAGGCTTCAACTGTCGTCATTCTCCAAGCATCGATATCAACAAGGTGGCCGACGGCCCAAGTAGCCCTCCTCCGCCAATGCCGGGCCACAAACGCCGTTTCAGCTTTGGTGCGCTTCGCACAGGCGAGAGAGACCGGGATGATGTCCGCGACAACCTGGAACGGGGCCCGACAACGCCGAGAACACCCGGCAGAGCTGTGGAGTACTCGAACTCTGATATTTCGAATGGCAGCGATCCCAGAGTCAGCCACGGCGACTCGAGCAAGCGTGTGACCACTGCTGGAGAAACAACAACTCACGTACGCTCAGATATGGGAGGCAACCTTGTTCTCGAATTTGAAATTTTCATCGTCAAAGTGCCAGTGTTCTCGCTCCACGGCATTCAGTTCAAATCCCTCAGTGGCAACACCTGGCAGTTCAAGAACATGGCAGATCACATCCTCCGCGAGCTGAGGCTGTAACACAATGAACCTAAGCTCGGACACGAGCGTACATGTTCTTCATAGCGACTCACCTGCGATCTCTTCTTGTTCGGATCCTTTACCTCTTTGATATTTACTTCTTTCCAACTCGGACGTTTCGCCTAGCTACCTTATATTCTTTTGGTTGGGTTTTTGCCTATATAATATTCTGGTGTGATTGGATGCATGGCCGTATTCTTTTATTACTTTGTTTCGACAGCTACACACTCATCCTTAATATATAGAAGCTCGGACAGTGCTCTAGGGCTGCGGCTGCACGTCAGCTTTGCCTTGGGCGCGGCTACTGGAGCATGAATCGTCATGGTGGAACATCTCGTCGATCTTGATTCCGGGCTTTATGTCTAATTTCTCTTCTCTGGTCTCGCTTCAGTGGTTTTCCCTTTTTTCATATAGCCATGCTACCCTTTTTGTAAGGCCTATATAGTTAAGCATTGATGAGATTTTTCATGACCTACTAGTCATCTTCGGCCTACTAGAGGCTTCCGGGCTGTGACGAACTACTCCGTACTTACATTGCGGAAGGTTACGTCCTTTTCACTTTACCCATTTAACCCGTTTTTAGTATTTCAATCACAAGCCCGCCACATCACGTGATGGAGACAGAAGCTTATGCTCGCAGTGCCTGGCTGGCCCGTGCGCTTTTCATTTGCGAAGCCAGATACCCGCTACGACGAGGCACCTTACAGCACACGTAGCCCTTCGCAGACCAACTTTCTCCACCTTTACCGTCTCTTTTGGGTGCTACTGGCCGAATCGTCAGGTATTAGGAGGGGGCAGTTGTGGTGTTTCTGCGGAGCCGTAGTCTCTCCAACCAGCACCCGTCCTTTTTTTTCTTTTTCTTTCTTTGCCTTCTGCCGAAACAAAAAGCTCATACGTATCACCTCCATGCAAAACATCACAACCAGTCACAACGCTCTCTCACCTACCCACGTCGCTGCAGATGCCTAGTGCTGCCCATCGCCATTGCACGCAAGCCACCATCTTTTGGCTCTAGTTTTTCTTCAGGGCCTTTTTTTTTTCTCACCCTTCCCTTTGTCTCGGCTTTGTTTTCTTCCATGCGAACGCGCCGAGTACATCTATCGGCAACCAACGGCCGTCTTTCCTTTCGCCGTCCACGATTTTTGTAATTCATACGAGCCCATCCCTTTCGCTTTAATAATTTCCCTCCCTCGACCCTTTCTTCCTTCCACTCGCATCTACCTCACCCTTCCGTCACCAGCGGATCACGCCTGCGCATCGCGAAACAGGTCTTCTATTTTTTAGGCCATATCTGAGAAGAAGCCTTGGCCGATGATTGCGACCCGATCTCCCCCCTATTGATTCGCCATATTCGAAGCTCGGCCTAGACCGCCCGATTCGGCGAAACGATCCTATTGTCTTGTCCCCTGTTCACCCTGGACGCCATCCGCTTCGCCGAACTGCCACGATGATGCCAACTGCACACTTATACGGCCATCACCCGTACGCGCAACAAGACACGCCCTGGATGAACTCGGGGCATCAGCATCCCTCCCAAGCTAACATTGCTGCTGTCACGATTCAACAGCAACAGCAGCATCATCAGCAGCAGCAACACCAACAACAGCCGCATCAGCAGCAACAACAACAACAGCAGCAGCAGCATCAGTCGATACACTACAACCGCATCATCAGCGGTCCACATGGAAATGGGGCTGGGCCGATGGGAGGCGGTGGTGCTGGAGCCGCTGGCGGCGGCGCTGGCTCTGCCGGCAACAGCAACGGCCATGCCGGCGACAACGTCTTGGATTCCGTGTCAGAAGAAAACCGCCGCACGATGAACTATATTGCGGATCTGCTGAACGAGAGCACACGTGAGGCTGCCCTGCTTGAACTGAGTAAGAAAAGGGAACAGGTGCCAGAGCTCGCGTTGATTCTGTGGCACTCATTTGGTAAGGAATATACGCGGTGTTTGGGGGGCAATATGGAAAGCTGCTACCGGAATAGCCAGATGAGGAGGGTCAGAAATACGGCCTATCTTGCTAACCTCGCAAGGTGTCATGACCTCTCTCATCCAGGAGATCATCTCGGTCTACTCGCTTCTCAACCCGTCGCAGCTGACAGCGGCGGCTTCGAACCGGGTTTGCAACGCGCTGGCTCTGCTGCAATGCGTGGCTTCGCACAACGAGACGCGCACGCTGTTTCTTAGCGGTACGTATCGCTACCTGGAGGAAAGAAAAGGCGGTGTCTGCCCGAATTGCTGTCAAAAAACCTTGCGCTGACTTTTGTTTTCGTTGTTTATTCAGCCCATATTCCACTTTTCCTATACCCCTTTCTCAATACCACGTCCAAATCACGTCCGTTTGAGTATCTGCGCCTCACCTCGCTTGGTGTTATTGGCGCTTTGGTTAAGAACGACTCGTCCGAAGTGATCAACTTCTTGCTGACGACGGAAATTATCCCGTTGTGCCTTCGCATCATGGAGACTGGATCCGAGCTCAGCAAGACTGTGGCTATCTTCATCGTGCAGAAGATCCTGCTCGATGACAACGGATTGAACTACATCTGTGCAACATATGAGCGCTTCTATGCTGTCGGGACTGTCCTCAGTAACATGGTGGGGCAGCTGGTTGAGCAGCAAACGGCGCGCCTCCTTAAGCATGTTGTGCGATGCTTCCTACGGTATGCCCACCCTTCTTCCCCATCAACTCTCCAGAACGCCGCCGGCCCCTACTAACTCTTCCTTCAGCCTCTCAGATAATGCTCGCGCTCGCGAAGCTCTTCGGCAATGCCTGCCTGAACCACTGCGTGATGCTACCTTCTCATCAGTGCTTCGCGATGATGCGGCCACTAAGCGGTGTCTTACCCAGCTTCTTTTCAACCTATCTGACAACATCGTCGAGTCTGGCAATAACCACGCGTCCCTTTAAGACAAACATGCACACAGGCAGCGAGAGAGAGTACTCCACCGAGCTCGAAATCCGCCCCCACCATCCCCCCCTCCGTGTTTATGATCGAGTCGACCCTGGGCAACTGATATTCCCACCTCGAGAACCGGATACCCTGAAACGATAGATCAGACCTACGAGGCCGCTACTCGACATTCCTAGAAAAGTCATATTCCAACATACTGTCATGGCATGGTTTTTGCAACTCATCATTTTGGACGGCAAAAAAGTTTTGCTTGGGTTTTTTATTTTATTTTATACAATGCACTGGACGGAAAACGACGAGAGAAGACGATATGTTTAAAACAGCAACAACTACAACAACCACAAAACACCAAAAAAAAACACAGAGGGTAACCAAGCACAACCGTTGGCTCTATTTCGAGGCCATACACCATTATGCCACCTATTATAAATGTTTTCTTTCTTCCTCTACCCTACATCCGCTCTACGATGCCCTTCTACTTTTCATAATCGTGCTCTTCCCTAGCGGAGACGCATGTTTCCCCCCCGAACCGCCCCACCCCCTTTCACTGTTGATTCATTACTCTTTTTCCCTTCGATGCCACATATTTGATTTCCCTAACGAGTTATAAATGGGTTTGCTGTCCTACAAGGCTTGGGTGGCGTTGAACACATTACGGTTTTTTCTTGATCTCTCCTAGTTAGGAGGGAATGCGCCTGGGATGTTTGATATTTAGAAGGGGTAAACTGGCCGAGGTCTGCGTTTTTTCTATGTATTTGTTTCTGTTATTGTGTTTTGTCACGGCTTCATTATAGCCTGCTTGATCGGGCGTCCAGCCATTTTTCATTGGATGGCTTTTCGCTCTCGTTTGCACAACCACCCCTTCCCCCTTTTGTCTTCCTGGGCCCATCTGAGACAACATGCAACACGGTCTCAAGCAAGACAGTTGGGTTGCGGGTATAAGAAAGGGAGGGTAGTGACGAGTGTTGTGCCCTATTTTGTGTACTCTTCAGGAGGGCAGAAACAGGACACACGGGCTACTGTGAGAGAGAAAAGATACGACTCTGTTGCGAGACAAAGGGTCTGTGTACAAACTGGGTGGCGGCATTGGCTTTAGCGTTCTTTGAGTGGTAGAAGACGAGATAGGACAGGGAGATACACGATATGCCACGGGGCACGGAGTCCGGGTCTCGGTCAGGGATGCCTAGCGATTGCTTTGGAAGTTTTTTTGCTTCCGGGACAGACGAGATCTCTCTCAACGGATACAAGGTGCCACCTTCTCAACCGTCCTCTCCTTGCGTGCAAGCGGATTCTGCGTCTTGGAAGTTAGAGCACCTTCTTTCGAGGCCCTTGTGGTTGGTCGTTGTCTGCTTGTTTTATTCTTTGTTTTCTTCATCATGGCCATTATATCCAAGTAGTACAGAACGTCATGTACGATATGATACACAGGATGGGGTTTGGGAGAGGACCGGGGAAGGACAGACGAGCGGGAAAAGGATGTGAGGCAGAAGAGGCCGCAGAGGCAATGTACACAAAAGTCATGTGAGAAGGACGCGAGGGGCGGGAAGGTATCAACTCGAGAGGTTCCTTGCTAAGCGCGCTGCTCCCATTCTCTCTCTCAACTTCGTTTGCCGGCCATGTATATATTATCTATTTATTCTTTCCACGAATGAGTATCGCCTACTTCGTATTCCTTTGCTAAAACCAGCTTTCGGGACATAGGCGGATGCAAGGAGGAGCAAAGTAGCAACATAACGACACACTACAGCACAAAAGACAGCTCACGTAAACGTCCAGATGATCCCAGGATCGTGATCACAGGCTCTCCGTGCCCCCCTTTACGCCCTTTGTATAGTGGTCGATTTGGAGGATGACCTGGGCGTGGGTGGCGCCATTGGTTGGCTTGGCTGCAGCTTCTAAGGCCACTGCATTCGAGGCAAGACTGCGACGTAGGAAAATGTACAGCAGCAGTCAGGTGGCGGGGGAGTTGTTCCACACACTGCGGGGACTCTTGGGGCCAGTGGCAGTGCTCACCCCCAAAAGTGCCGACTCCAACTTGCGCATGTGTTCATCTCACTTTGTACTTGTTCGTTGGTATATCACACTTACCCGCCATAGCAGCGAGCGCGCGTGTGAACGGAAACTGTGAAAAACTCTGCATTCGTCATTCTAGTCCATGCTGTACGAAGTACATACTACATAGCTGACCGCCAAGGTGCGCAGGATTCTGAAAGAAAGCAGGGAAAGAAAGCAGGGTCCTGGGCTCTACTCGTATACCCCACAGAACCACTACTTGTATCTTACACTACACAGGTCACTAAGGAAATGACACAACCCCCAGCGGATGTGACAATGGCGCCCCGGCTACCACCCAGCATATATCCGTGTGTGCACTGTCCTCTTGGAGCCCAGGTGCCAGCGCCAAGCCCATGAGCTTAAGACGAGATAAGAGAGGAAGAAACCTCATCACAGAAAGCGAGCATGCGCAACAGAGCATACACGAGGTTTGAGGGGGTGCGCTTATGCGCCGTGTATCGCAGCTTCACGTCGCCATTGTTGTTTCCCCCGAAAGCCAAGTGGCATGCAAAACTTGCGCGTACACAGCATCTAGCTAACCATTAGGTTTGTCGTAAGTGCAGGGCCGTGCAAGCAAACCATACACATTTTCTGGCCGTTCGCCTTTAGCGGCTTCTGGCGGCATTAGCGCTTGCGTCGAGCTTACTTGCCTGGGGTCCAGAACAGGTAAGTACTCTTTCGTAGCCACATGTCACAAGGCCAAGCCATACCAGAGCAGGACACAAAAAGCAGGCAGGCTGTCACCGTCTGGCTCGTCTTCTTTCTTATTTTCTTTCCCTCTTTGTTGGTGGCATACAGCCTTCGGCAAGGGTCAAAAGGGGACCAGAACAAGGAGAACACGAACTTGGCTTTGGGAGGATCAGCGCACTACATTAATCCACGTGCTTTTTTTCTCCCTCGACTCGTTCCTGCCCGGGCTAGGCTATAAAAGCTACGCCGTATTTACCACCCCCGCCCTTCGGCTTGCCCATCCTGTCCATCCCCCATCGCCGCCTCCGCATCTCCCCATTCATTTTTGGGGCTTGCTATCCGCGCCGCCCAGCCTCCGCCGAGAGCGCTCTCCTTTTTCTCATTCCTCCTCGAAATCGAGGAGACTCCCGTCCAGTTTGGGAGCACACTTTCCTTCGGCGCATCATCCGCTTTTCTTTGTGCGCCCCCGGCCTATTCGCCGGTTTCCGCGCTCCGCCACGTCCATTGAGAACAGCCATTCCGCCGCGTTCTCTTCACCACAACGGCCATGGCGACCATCACGGCGACGGTCACCACAACAGTGGTGTCCAAGGTGACGGCCGCAGCCACGACCACGGCGGCATCGTCCAACCGCGCGGCATCGCAGTCCGGGATTCTCGATGGCTCCAATCCGATCGCGTACAGCGCGAGCAACCCCATTATGCTCTTCATCGTCCAGGCCGTAGTCATCATCATCTTCTGCCGCCTGCTGCACTACCCGCTCAGATACCTAGGCCAGCCCCGCGTCATCGCCGAGGTCATTGGTGGCATCCTGCTCGGCCCGTCCGTCATGATGCGCATTCCCGGCTTCAAAGACAACATCTTTCCCACAGCCGGCATGCCCGTCCTCAACAACGTCGCCAACCTGGGATTGATCCTGTTCCTCTTTTTGACGGGTCTGGAGGTAAGTCCGACTACGCACGCCCTGATGCTAACACAAGAGAAAGAGGGAGAGATGGGCCAAACATGCTAACCATCGCGTAGGTCGACCTTCGTTTGTTCATGCGCAACTGGCGTGTTGCTCTGAGCGTGTCGGTAGCCAGCATGGTCCTACCTTTTGGCCTCGGCTATGCCATCGCCTGGGGCCTCTACAAGGAATTCAGCGGCGAAGACGGCACCGAGCCGATTCGGTTTGCCGTCTTCGGACTCTTCATCGGAACCGCCCTGGCCATCACTGCTTTCCCCGTGCTTTGCCGCATTTTGACCGAGCTTAAGTTGCTGGGAAACACAGTCGGCGTCACTGTGCTGGCCGCTGGCGTCGGCAACGATGTCCTTGGCTGGATCCTGCTGGCCCTCTGCGTGGCTCTGGTCAATAACGCGAACGGCCTGACCGCTCTCTACGCCCTCCTTTGTGTGTTTGGGTGGTGTCTTTTCTTGGTGTTCCTTGTTCGCCCTGCGTTCATTGCTCTTCTCAAGCGCAACGGCAGCCTTCAAAACGGCCCGTCTGAGGCCATGGTCTGTGTGACGATTCTCCTGGTGCTCACATCCGCCTGGTTTACCGGCAGCATTGGCGTGCACCCGATTTTCGGCGGCTTCCTTGTGGGCCTTATCTGCCCACATGACGGCGGTTTTACCATCAAGTTGACTGAGAAGATTGAGGACTTCGTGTCTGCCTTCTTCTTGCCGCTGTACTTTGCCTTGTCCGGTCTCAGCACCAATCTCGGCCTCCTAAACAACGGCATCACCTGGGCTTATGTCATTGGCGTGATTGCGGTCGCTTTCTCGGGCAAAATCATCGGCGGCACCCTTTCTGCGCGGGCCTGCAAGTTGTTCTGGCGGGAGAGCTTCGGCATCGGCATTCTGATGAGCTGCAAGGGTCTCGTTGAGCTCATCGTCTTGGTATGTGGTTCCACACTTGTCTTTCTTTGCTTCTTTGTGTCTTTGCTTCTAGCCGCGTACAGATGCTAACCAAACACAGAATATTGGCCTTCAAGCCAAGATTCTCTCGCAGCGGACGTTCACCATCTTCGTCGTCATGGCGCTAGTCACCACCATCTCAACGACGCCCTTGACCAAGCTTGTCTATCCGGTGTCCTACCAGCAAAAGGTAGACAAGTACCGTCGGGGCGAGATCGACTGGGAAGGCAACCCGGCTGGCTCGGGTGCCTCCAGCCAGCGCGAGTCTTTCGATAAGCTCAGCCAGTCCCAGATTCGCCGCCTTTTGGTCTACCTGCGCCTTGACAGCCTCCCCGGTTTGTTTACTTTCATTTCTATCATCGGTGGTGCGGATGCTCAGCCGGCGGCCCCAGCTGTGGCCGACAGCAAGGAGGTTGTTCCTGCTGCGTCTCCACGGCGCCAACACCTC
Source organism: Graphilbum fragrans (assembly GCA_001513895.1). NCBI lineage: Eukaryota > Fungi > Ascomycota > Sordariomycetes > Ophiostomatales > Ophiostomataceae > Graphilbum > Graphilbum fragrans. The sequence goes on from LLKO01000003.1 coordinate 903,667, forward strand.
CAAGTCCACGGCATTCGCATCCACGAGCTTACGGAGCGAACGTCGTCCGTCATGAAGGTGACCGAGGTCGACGAGTTGGTGCGGCGCGATCCCGTGGTGAACACATTCCGCACTTTCTCGCAGCTCCACGACGTCGCTGTGTCGGTGCAGGTGGCTGTAGTGCCCTCGTACTCCTACCCGGAAACCTTGGCAACCGAAGCCGCCGAGGTGTCGTCCGACTTTGTCCTGATTCCGTGGGGCGAGAATGGCGTTGTCTCGGAGGACCATCTGGACACTTTCGCCACCAGCTCGTCCTCGAACCGCTTCGAGGACCGCAACCAGCTCGACTTTGTGCATGGCGCCCTGGAGAAGGCTGTGTGCAATACGGGTATCTTTATCGACAACGGCCTCGGTGGGACAGTGACACGCGCTGAGCGTCCACATCTACCTCGCACGATCTCTGTCATGTCTGCGATGAGCCAACGCGAGCCTGCTACACTGCCGATTGCTAACAAGAGCCACCGGATCTTCTTCCCTTTCTTTGGTGGCGTGGACGACCGTGTTGCCCTGCGCTTTGTGCTCCAGCTAGCGAGAAACAAGATGGTCTCGGCTACCATTGCGCATTTTACGTTTGGGGGCGAGACTGCCGAAGACGACCGGGCGTCGTTTGTGACTGGGCCTAGCATTGCCGGCAAGGCGGCCACCGAGTATGACGAGCCGTCGGCTCACGATCTTGGCCTTTTGTCTATGCTCCGCTCGTCGCTGCCCGGCGACATATCGAGCCGTGTCGTTTTCACGGATGTCCCCGTCAGCGGCAACACTACTCACATCCTGGACCAGGTGATGGTTCGCGCCGGCAGTGTTGTCGGACAGGGCCCGAAGAATGCTGGCGATGTAGTGGTGCTTGGCCGCCGCCACCAGCGGTTTGGCGATATGGCCAGTGCCGCTGCCGAGGCGTCTGCTTCTACGTTTGATCTTCGGAGAACCATTGGAAGCGCCGGTGCCCGCGTCGTGGCGGCCAAGCTGAAGGCGAGCATATTCATCATCCAGGCTGGCCATCGCGAGGCGGAGCAGTAGCCAGTCTATGGACTCGATATATTGCCACGGCATGATTGGATATTTTGGCGGGTTTGTCTCATTCGTGGTGGTATACTCTTCTGCTTCGTTTTTTTTGCCATTTGGTTAGTTTTGCTCTGGTCGGTGCTCCGTAGAAGGCCGCATCCAATTTCTTCTATGATATCCAGTTGGGCCCATTGGATGATGCCAGTTTTCAATAATATATATGCCACGCTGCCGATTTCGGCATGGCAAGTCTTTTGGAGAATGCCGTCTTGGTACGCGTTTGGAATACTTTGCATTGTGGCTGCAACCGGAACTGTTCAGACAGTTTTCTGCTCATAGCAGGCCGAGAGGGCAGAGACTGCGAGAAATCGCCGGGGTGGCTGCAAGCTCTGCTGCTTTTATGATACTTTTCGTTTCTCCGGGGAAGCTAGACGGAGCAGATGAGGCAACGCTTTCAGGTAAAAGCCAAGTGTGGCACATTGTGCGGTGGGTGATAAGGCTAACACACAGTCTGGTTTCTCCGCGGCCTGTTTGGGCGCCACCCATTGGCTGGTGGCGGCTTTATGGGCGCCCCCACTTGCTAAGCGACCTCTCCTATGCCGATATGATGCGCCGCCGCCTACGAGCACGAATGTCCACGACCAACTCTGGCATTAGGCGTGCGGGCCACGCCGTTTCTAGACAAGCAGATGATCTCTGGCCAACCAGGGACCGAGGGATTCTGCTTTGCGCAACTCGTCCGCGAAAAAGCCATGTTGCATGCCGCCCTATCAGAGGGGCTATTCTGAGCTGGTTCTGAACGGCCTAAATAAGTATGTATTCGCATTAGGCCAGTGGATGGCGGGGCGAGACCTCTGGTAGAGAAGCCGAGTGCCACCGCAGTTTGGGCTCATCGCGGCGGAAATGCAGATCTCCGGTGGTACGGGACATGGGCAGTCATTTGTGCTTATGTGCTCTCCTATGGTAGCCGTTGAGGCGTGGCAGCGGGAGCAGCCATAGGAAGCACTAGTTGGCTGCATCTGCTGCCAGAAACATCTACGGTTCCTCCCTCTTTCTACATACACCAACACATCGGCCCCTGTTCTGGGATCCTTGTTTTTGTCCTGTTCTTTCTTTTCCCCCAGTGTTCTTGGTGCGTATTATTAGTCTCCTTTCGGTATTGGTAACCTTTATCGCGCCTTGGTTGCAGCAGCCTGGCATCATACTGCGTATTTTACGATCACTATCACCAGAAGTCACATTTGTGACGGATATATCACAAGCACCGGCTGCGATGACTGCTGAACAGAGAAAAAAGGTGGTTGTGGTGGGGTTGGGGATGGTCGGGATTAGTTTCATGTAAGTCGTTGGAAGCAGCCATGCACGGCCACATGCTTGGGATCGATCTAACCGCACATGCAGTGAAAAACTGCTGAAGCTCGATGCGAGGACGCGCGAGTACGACGTGGTGGTTCTCGGCGAAGAGCCTCATCTTGCCTACAACCGCGTCGGTTTGACGACGTATTTTGCGCACCGGCAAGCAGAGAAGCTGTATCTCAACCCCCAAGAATGGGTACGCTCCTACACTCCCGGAGACGGCGGTGTCTCGCCATCTGTGATCATGGCCCTGCTGACATGAACCTTTCCATTAGTATGATGGCATAGCCGATGGTGCGCTTCGGTACCGCACAAACTGCAAGGTCACGGCCATCCACCCAGAGCGCAAGACAGTGGCGTGCGACGAGGGGGGGGAAGAAAGCTATGATATTCTGGTGCTGGCTACTGGGTCGGACGCAGTGCTGCCGCGACACACCCCGGGCCACGATGCCTCTGGCGTCTTTGTGTACCGAAACATTGCGGATCTGGAAAAGCTGATTGCGTATGCCAACGAGCGCACAGCGGACGAGGGGAGCTCGGGTGGCGACGAAGCCAAGGTGCCTGCCAATGTGGGTGCTGTTGTGGGGGGGGGTCTTTTGGGGCTGGAGGCAGCCAAAGCGATGCTCGACCTGGGCACCTTTGAGAAGGTGGTGGTGGTTGAGCGCAACCGCTGGGTCCTTAGCCGGCAGCTAGACGGCGAGGCGGGCGGCATGGTGGTCGAGAGCGTGCGCGAACTGGGTGTCGACGTCAAGCTGAGCAAGCGCGTGGGCTTGATCACGACGGACGGCCGCCACCGGGTCAGCGGGGTGCGGTTTGAGGACGGCGAGGCGATGGAGTGCAGCACGCTCTGCTTTGCGATTGGTGTGCGGCCCCGGGACGAGCTGGCACGAGCGGCCGTGGTGACGGCGGGCAGCGGCATCAAGTGTGCCGACCGGGGCGGCGGCATCGTGGTGGGAGACGATCTGCAGACGAGCGTGGCGGGGATTTACGCGATCGGCGAGTGCGCCAGCTGGCAAGGACAGACATACGGGCTCATTGCGCCCGGCGTGGAGATGGCGGACGTGCTGGCGTTCAACCTGACGCAGGCCAAGATGCACCGGCCTCGGTCGTACCGCAGCCCCGACCTCAGCACGCGGCTGAAGCTTCTGGGCGTGGAGGTGGCGAGCTTCGGCGACTACTTTGCCGACCGCGACGGGCCTACGCGGCTTCCGGCCAAGGTGCGAGCGCGGGAGGCACACAAAAAGGCGAAGCAGAAGCAGGCGAGCACGAAAGACGCAAAAGACGCAAAAGACGCAAAAGACGCAAACACAACAGACGGCAAATCGGTGGGTCATGTGCCGGTCAAGGCGCTGACGTACAAGGACCCGTTCCGCAACGTGTACAAGAAGTACATTTTCACGGAGGACGGCAAGTACCTGCTGGGGGGGATGATGATTGGCGACACGCGCGACTACGTCAAGCTGGTGCCGATGGTGAAGAACGAGAAGGAGCTGGACAAGGCGCCGAGCGAGCTGATTCTGGGGGCGCAGAAGGAGGGCGAGGGCGAGGGCGGCGACGATCTGGACGACGACACGCAGATCTGCTCGTGCCACAACGTGACGAAGGGCGAGGTGGTGGCGGCGGTGGCGTCGGGCGGCTGCCAGAGCCTGGGGGCGATCAAGGCGTGCACCAAGGCGGGCACGGGGTGCGGGGGGTGCATGCCGCTGGTGACGGGGATCTTCAACAAGGCGATGGCGGCGGCGGGCAACGAGGTGACGAACCACGTGTGCGCGCACTTCCGGCACAGCCGGGCGGAGCTGTACCACATTGTGGCGGTGCGGGAGCTGACGACGCTGGCGGAGGTGATGGGAGCGGCGGGGGTGCAGGCGGAGAGTCTGGGGTGCGAGGTGTGCAAGCCGGTGGTGGCGAGCATTCTGGCGAGCCTGTGGAACCGGCATGTGATGGGGCGGGCGTCGCACACGCTGCAGGACACTAACGACCGGTTCCTGGGCAACATGCAGCGGGACGGCACGTTCAGCGTGGTGCCGCGGGTGTCGGCGGGCGAGATCACGCCGGCGCGGCTGATGGTGCTGGGCCAGGTGGCGACGGACTACGGGCTGTACACCAAGATCACGGGCGGGCAGCGCATCGACCTGTTTGGGGCCAAGAAGCAGGACCTGCCGGGCATTTGGCGGCGGCTGGTGGATGCGGGCATGGAGAGCGGGCACGCGTATGCCAAGTCGCTGCGGACGGTCAAGAGCTGCGTGGGCACGACGTGGTGCCGGTACGGGGTGGGCGACTCGGTGGGCATGGCGGTGCGGCTGGAGGAGCGGTACAAGAGCATCCGCGGGCCGCACAAGATCAAGGGCGGCGTCAGCGGCTGCGTGCGCGAGTGTGCGGAAGCGCAGAGCAAAGAGTGAGTGCGTGTGTTTGTTCTGTTGTTCTGTTGTTCTGTTGTTCTACCCGCACTAACATGCCAGCTTCGGCCTCATTGCCACCGAAAAAGGCTTCAACATCTACGTGGGCGGCAACGGCGGAGCGACGCCGCGACACGCGGACGTCCTGGCGCGCGATGTGCCGCCGGCCGAGGTGGTGCCGATTCTGGACCGGTACCTGGGCTTCTACATCCGCACGGCCGACAAGCTGCAGCGGACGGCCCGGTGGATCGAGAACCTGCCGGGCGGCATCGACTACCTGCGGGACGTGGTGGTGCACGACAAACTGGGTCTGGCCGCCGAGCTCGAGGCGCAGATGCAGCGGCTGGTCGACTCGTACTTTGACGAATGGGCCGAGGCGGTGCGCGACCCGGACTTGCTGTCGCGCTTCCGCCAGTTTGCCAACACGGCCGAGACGCTGGAAGGCAACGCAGAGCGAGAGACGGAGCGGCAGCAGCAGCGGCCGGCCTTTTCGCCGCCAGACCTCAAGGACATGGGCGCGGCCACAGCCACAGCCACAGCCACAGCCACAGCCACAGCCACAGCCACAGCGGCCGACACGGCGCTGGACCTCGGCCGCGGCCATTTCCAGAGCCTCAACGGGGGCTGGTCGTCGGTCAGCTGGCAGCCGGTGATGGACACGAGCTACTTTGACCGGCTGGCGGGCAGCAGCGGCGACGTGGCGTCGGCAGCGGTCAAGATCGGCGACACGCAGCTGGCGATCTTCCGGATCCGCGGCCGGTACTACAGCACGCAGCAAATGTGCCCGCACAAGCGGGCGTTTGTGCTGTCGGACGGCCTTGTGGGAGACGATCCGTCGCTGGCGCTGTCGCTGTCGGCGGTGGCGGCGCCGCACGACGCAGACGCCGCGTCAGCGTCGGTGCCGGCGCCGTGGGTGTCGTGTCCGCTGCACAAGCGCAATTTCGACTTGGCGACGGGCAGCTGCCGCAGCGACCCGGGCAGCGGGCTGAGCCTGGCGACGTTTTCGGTGGAGGTGCGCGAGGAGCCGACGGGCGAGGGAGGCGCGACAAAGAAGCAGATCTACCTGCTGCTGCCGCCGACCGAAGAGCTGGACGCGGCTCTGGGCACCGCGCGGTGGCGGCTCAAGGCGGGCGAAGCAGGGCCGTCGCCGTTTGCCGAGCTGGACCGCAAGCTGCGGTTCCCCGGGTTCCGGCCGAAGAAGGCGGGGGTGCAGCCGCTGGCGGCGGGTCCGGTGGCGCGGGGGGGCGGAGGCATGATTGCCGTGGGAGGGACGGGCAGTTTGGAGTGGTAGATGCAGTGGCGTTGGTACACCGAGTTTGTTGGTACAAGTTTGTATACCGAGCTTTTGGTACAATTTGTATGCGAATTGATGAGGCCCAATGACTACCGGTAGCCAACGATGAAACAATATTGTACAATTCACAAGTATCCATAACATAGTTCGGCATGTACATAAGAAATAGGGGCTATGATGTATATCGTGTGCGGTCCGAGCCTCCCCGACTAAAATTACAAGTCCCGCCGTGCAAACGCCGCCATGCTGAGTCCATACAAAGGAAAAAAAGATGAATCCGCACCACGCAGAAGCCGAAGCAGAGAGAGGGGTATAGGGTCCTGTCCTGTGTGCTGTCCTGTCGCTCTGCCGTCGCCCTGCCGTGGTCCTGTCGTCCCAAGACCCCCTAGCACCCACCCACGCCCACACCCACACCCGCATCGGCACACTCGTCGCCGTCGCTCATGCTGGCGTACCCCGGGTCCGGCTCCATGCCCACGACGCTGCGCGTCACCGCCAGACAGCGGCGCACCATGTGCTGGCGCGTGGCGGCGGCGAGGCCGGCGTGGTCGGCGGCGGGGCCGCCGATCCAGACGCGCAGGGTGCCGGCCAGGCGCTCCAGGGTGACGGCGCAGGCCTCGGCGGCCACGGGGTGCGCGTGCAGGGCCAGCATGAGGCGGAAGGCGGCGGCGCAGGCCAGCAGCGAGACCTCGTTCTGGGCGGCGGGCAGCAGGGCGTCGACGGCGGCGAGCACGTCCTGGGGGGGGGTGGCGGCGGCGAAGCGCTGCAGGTGGGCGATGGCCATGGCGCAGCGGAGGGCCATGGCGGCCTCGGGGTCGGGGCGGAGGGAGGAGGGCGCGTCGATCAGCGGCGGCACGACGCGGCCGTAGTCGGGGTGCTTGTCGGGGTTGATGCTGGGGCGCAGCGCCTGCAGCGCGACGGCGATGCTGGCGCCGCGCTTGTCGGCGACGAGCAGCGCGCGCGCGACGAGGGCGCGCACCTGGGCGTCGGCGCCGATGGGCGCGAGGCGGGCGGCGAGGTCGAGGTCGAGGTCGGGGGCGAAGTCGGGGACGTCCACGTCCACGTCCACGTCCACGTCGGCGTCGGCGTCGGCGTCGGCGTCCAGCGATGCCGAGAGCACGCGGTGCACGACGAGGTTCGAAAACCACGCCGCCACGGCGTCCATCGGCGAGCGCACGGCCGGGTCCTCGACGACGGCGTTCATGCCGTCGGTGTCGGCGGCCGGCGGCGCGACGCCGACCGTCGTGGGCCGGTTGAAGGCCAGGTTGTGCGCGCGCTGCACCACGTCGTCGCTCAGCACGTCGTCGCACTCTTCGGCCAGCAGCGCCGCCAGGTGGCTCGGCAGCTCGTCCTCGCCGGCGCCGTCGCCGAGGCCGCTGCCGCTCACGCCCGCACTGCCCGCGCGCCGCCGCAGCATGTGCTGCTCGCGCGCGGCGTTCCACTTGGCGCGCGCCCACTGCGCCGCCACGTGGTTCAGCACGCCGTTGTTGCCCAGCTGGCGCAGCAGCACGCGGATGTGCAGCGCGTTCAGCATCAGCCGCAGCGGCGTCTCCGGCAGCGTCCGCGACGCCAGCAGCGTCAGCGTCAGCCGGCTCTCGTTGATTTCCACGTCGCCCCCCGCCAGCTGCGCGTCCAGCGCAATCGTCCACGCCTTGACCCGCGCCGTCTCCTGCTCCGGCGTCTGGCCCGTCAGCAGCTGGTACCCCTGCACCCCGATCGCGTTGCGCAGGCTCAGCTTGCCCGTCTTGGCCATCAGCGCCGCCGCCTCCAGCACAAAATTGTGCCGCGGCACCCACACCGTCTGGATCGACGTCAGCCACGCCTGCCGCCGGATGTGGATCGGCGACGCCAGCGACGGCACCGCCTGCAGCGGCGCCTGCGGCTGCCGCGGCTGTGGCTGCCGTTGCCCGGCCTTGCCGCCCGCCGAGAAGGCCGCCCGCGACGCCAGCCACGCCGGCACAAACGCCCACAGCAGCACCCCGAACAGGAGCGCCAGCCGCGCCGACAACAGCACTTGCGCCACCGACCAGTAGTACCCGGCGAAGCCGACGTGCGCCTCCGACGCCGTCAGCGACCGCAGCATCGCCAGCACCGACCGCAGCGGCGCCAGCGGCAGCGCCGACAGCCCCCGCCCCCCCGGCGTCTCGCTGTCCAGCTCCTGCTCCCGCGCCGCCTCCAGCAGCATCAGCCCTGCCAGCGAGCCCACCATCATTTTGCCCAGGTACGGCCCGGCGTTCTGCCACCGGTTCTGCTGCATCTGCTGCTGCTGCTGCTGCAGCTGCTGCTGCCGGATCACCGCCGGCGATGCGCCCGCAAACGGCTGCTGCGGCACGGGGTACGGCCGTCCTGCCGCTGCCTGCGCCTGCAGAATCCGCTTCATCTCCTCCGGCACCGGAATCATGCCCTGCGGGTCGCCGCCGCGCGGCGTGCCCATCGGCGTGGGACCCATAAAGGCAGCCGCCGCGCTGCTCGGGTCCGCGACCATGCCTCCGCCAAACTGCATGGCTGCCGCCGCCGCCGCCACGGCACCCGGCTGTGCCATCGGGTTCATGGGGCTCGGCGCCGACAGCGCCCCGTGCATAAACAGCTTCTCAAACGCCGCCAGCCGCTGCTGCATCTGGCCGTTTTCGTCTTGCAGCCGGTTGTTGCGCTTTTCCAGGTGCCGAATGTACTCCGTCGCCTTGCTAAGGACCTGCTCATTCTTAGTATGCGCCTCTCTCTCTCTCTCTCTCCCTCTCACGCCAAACTCACCGTCGCCTTGTTCAGCTTGTGCGCTGGCGTCAGCCCGTGCAGCTCTTCGCGGTCTTCCGTCGTGTCCTCGCCGCGCGCGCTCTTCGACATAATCCGCAGGCTCGGCACGCTGTCGCGCAGCGCCGCAATCTTGTCGTTGAGGTTGGTCCGGTACCGCTTCTCGATCATGTTGTGCGCCGTCTTCTTGACCGGCTGCGCGTTCTCGTCGTCGTCGTCGTCATCGTCGTCGTCCTCGTCCGCCGACGACTTGCGCTTCCGCCCGTTCGCCTTGGCCGCTTCCGCCGCTTCCGGCGACGATCCCGCTCCGCCCCCCGCGCTCGACTGCGGGCTCGGCTCGCTCTTGGGCGAGTGGTACTGCAGGTGCGCCGGCATCGCAATGTTGCGCAGCGTCTCCTGCTGCGCCAGCGTCAGCGAGTTCAGAATTTCCGGCGACAGCGTTGGCCGGAACTGGCTCGTCTCGATGTCGCCGCCTACGTGGGCTGGATTCTGCTCTTGCTGCTCCGGTTGTAGTTGCCACTGGCGGAGCAGCAGCTGTTGTCGCTGCTGCTGTTGCTGCTGCTGCTGCTGAGGGTCAATTCGCGGCCGCTGAGGCAGCTCCCCAAACTGCGGTCCTGCCCCAAGAGGCCACTGTGGCGGATACTGCAGCGCTGCCTGGTTGTAGAGCGCCGCCGCTGCAAACGGGTTGCCGGCAAATCCGTCGAAGCCCGGCCCGCCTCCGTTGTTGTAGAAAAACCAGTTCGGGTCCGGCTGGGCCGCAAAAAAGGGAACCGACGGCGGCCCTGTCGGCGACGCAAGCGATGGATCGATGCCGTCGAGGTCGACGATCCCGCTGTCGTCCTGGCTGTCGGTGTTGGTGGTGTTGGTGGTGTTGGTGTTGTTGTTCTTCACGCCTCCGTCGTCGCTGCCGGCTGTCGCGACTGTCGCGGCTGTCGCGTCCTGGCTCCCTGAGCTGTTGACCGGAGATCGGTTGGCCGAATGGCTCCGTGCCTCTTCACTTTTGATGTCCACACTGGCCAGAAGCCCGCTGCGGCTGTCCGATGCGCTGGTGTGCTGAGCTTGCTGTGACTGTTGTTGTTGCTGGACCTGTTGCTGGTGCTGGTGCTGGTGCTGGTGCTGGTGTGGTTGCGCCTCGCTGATATCACCCATGAACCCAGATAGACGTCCATCGTCCGCTCCCGCCACCTCATACGACTCGGGACCCGCAAGCACCGCCCCGTCCTCCTGCTGCTGCGTCTCTGCCATCCTACCGCCTGTCCCTGCTCACTAAGCTGCTTGCTTGCCTCGCTGCTCGTCAGCGGCTTCTGCCTGCTGCCTCCCGAGGGGGGAGGGGGTGGCCAGAGGTCCCTTGGGCTCCCTTGCCTGCCCTGAATGCGCCGTATTGCCTGCTTTCCGTTGAAAATGGCCTGACTCGCCCAGTCACTGCGGTCTAAGGCTCCCCTTTCGCTGGTCTCCGATCTAATAATGGGCGACGAGGGGAAGGGGGGGGGGTCTCGGGTCGAGGTGGTGCGAGGTTGTTTCGGTGGGAAGGGCAGCCAGAACGTTCGATGGCTCCCCCTGGTTGTTAGTGCCTGGACAGCAATCACCGCCAATCCCAGAGTACGGGCAACCGCAGACGACAGCAGGGAGAAGGCCGCTGTAGACACCCGTCACCGCCGAACAAAGGGGTCTAGTCATAGAAGGGGGGCAGCAAGTGGTATGGAATGGGCCTGTGTGGTCCAGACTGGCTTGTGCTCACGCGCGCTCGAATTGGCCGCCAGATTAAAATAAAAAATAAATTATAAATTTGTACATGAAAAATGGGAAAGTCGTACGAGGGGAAGATGGCAAAAATCGGTATCGTGCGGAAAATGGCCTTGGTGATGATGGGGGAGACGGCCAGTGTTATAGCGCGATCAGCCCACTGTTTCGAGGAATCGTTCCATGTTCCGCCCATCATGCAAAAGAGCTTTCTCACGTGCAATCTGCAGCGCTAGTACTATACTGGCCAAGCACGTCGCATTCGAGGCAAAAAAGAGGCCCGGGAGGCCGTGTAGGAAAACAACGGCCGTCTCTGGCACTGTATCCTCTCCAATCGGTGCCTAACGACCAGTCCGAGTACATGCGAGTACGGCTTACGAGTCTCCATAACTATTCAAATGCTCAACAGAAACAGTCCGATGCCTTGCAGGAAACAACAATACTAAAGACTGAATATGACAGGTCTCTGTCGCTGGAATCCAACACAAATCAAGCCTGCATACTGTGCCCTGCGGCTCGTGGTGCTCGTACTTTTGCTCGTTTTTGCCCCTTACCGCTACTAGTTGCCTAGAGTTGCCCATCTTTGCTTCGTACGCCGTCGCGCAGTCTTGGCCGATTCTCTCTCGGCGTGTCCGCAAGCCCAGTCGAGCGGGTCTAATAGCTGGTAGTTGTATACTCCGTAGGGAGTACGACGACTACTGTACACTACTCCAATCCATCCTCGACTTCTTGGCCGTTAGCACTCGTACATACATACTCGTACTGAAGATACGAATACGAGTTCGCGAAACCCGCTGGCCACGGCGCCGAGCTTCCCCACGCAGCTCCCAGCTACCCTGCCAATTTGAGACACGCGCATTGTTGGCTGTTGTTCGGGAGAATGGCTGTGCTGTGCTTTGCGATATGGACGAGGACTCCGTGTATCTTACATACGCACCATGGCGGATCCGCGTTCCTAGTCGGCGGAGCGCCCCTGCCTGTTGGCCCAACAAAAGAACCCGACAACGCCCGCCAACAGTGCCTACATACAGTGCCTGACGTCGCTACCAGACAACGCAAAATGCAAAAGGCCCAAACGGCTAGCCTTAGCGGCCCGGTTCGTCTGGACTTTAGCTCGTCGTGCGCACCTCTCAATATGGGACGCTTGCGCACAAACAGACTCCTCTGTTTCAACCTCCTGCTCCGAAACAGCGACAAGACTGTCTCTTGGAGAGGGCACGTACTCCGTAGGGCTTTCTGTTGTTTGGTCTTCTAGCTGCTCGTTCGAACGACGCCACCTGGACTGCACTACGGGCTTCGCAAACTGAAGGAACAAAGTGTCTTGAGACTGTTGGCAAGTGCCAGCGGCGCAGCTGAGCTCTACCCAACCGAAAATATTACAGAAGAAAGAATCAGACCAAAAGGTAGGTTGGCAAAGAAAGGCGCAAAGACGTAGGAGCCAGGGCATTCAAGAACAAAGAAAAAAGGCATGCAGGAAGAAAGAGAAAAAAGGTATCAGTATCAGCGTCCCGTCCTCGTCACCCGCCTCGCCCCTACCCCTCCGCCACGTCTACCATGTGTCCTCGACGCTCTGCACCATCTCCACCGTCGGCGTCTTCGGCTCCATCTTCTTCATGCGCTTCCGGTCCGCCTTGGTCACCAGCGACGGCGTCATCGGAACCACCGGCGAAAACGGCTGGTACGGCGAATACGGCACCGCCATCCCCGTGAACGGCGTCTGCATCCCCGGCGACAGCGGGTGCGACCGCTCAAACACGGTCTGCTTGACCTGCTGGTGCGTCGCGTACGACGGCGACGTCAGCGCCGGCTCAAACGCCCGGAACGGCAGCACGTCGCCCGGCCGCATGGTCGACACCCCCCGGCCGCCCCCGCCCGCGCTGCTCGTCGACGTCCGCCCAAACACGCCGTCGCGCGGCGAGGCCGGCAGCGACGGGAACCGGTTGACGCCCGGCTTCGGCGACGTGGGCAGGCCCACCAGCGGCGCCGTCGAGTTCTGCGACACCGCCGACGCCGGCTCCGTGTCTCCCGCCGCCGACGTGAACGACAGGCCCGACTGCTTGTGGCGCGGATGCCGCACCGGCCCGCCGCTCTCGGCCAGATCCACCGGAGACGGCGTCTGGGACTCCGACGACGACTTGGACGCCATGCTCAGACCCGCCCCCGTCTCCGGCTCCCTCTCGCGGTGCCCACCCAGGCGCTGGTCAATGCCGCCGCTGTCGAAGCCCGCCGGCGACAGGTCCGGCGTCAGCGGCGCGCCAATGGCGAGGCCCACTTGGGACGACTGGTGCTGCAGACGCGGGGGGTGCTGCTGGTAGTGCGGCGACACCGGCATGCCGTGCTGGTGCGGGTACTGCGGCTGGTACGGCTGCCTCGGCGACGGCACCGGCGGCGGCGCCATCGGCACATAGTGGCGCGGGCTGATCACGCCCATCTCCTCGCCGGCCGGCGACTGCGAAAACGTCTGCGCGTGGGGCGACATGATGGGCGACGAAATGCTCATCCCGTGCGTCTTCTTCTTGCCCAGCGGCGACCGCAGCACCGACAGAATCGACGACTTGCGCGACTGCGGCCGCCCCTCCTGCAGGTTCAGCGTCTTGGGCTTGTCCTTGCGCACCAGCCCGGCCGTCGTGCTCGTGCTGGACACCGTCTTTTGGTGCAGATACGGCGACGCCCCCGACTGCGGCGGCGACGACGGCTGCGAGAGCGGGCTGATCGGCGGCGGCTCCACGCCCGCCAGCCGCGCCTCCTCGTGCTCCATCACGTACTTGTACATCTCCTCGAGCTGCGACTGCGCCATGACAATGTCGGCGACGACCACGCGCTGGTCGACCGTAGGGTCCACGCCGGGGCTGCGGTAGTGCTGTGTGAGAATGGTCTGCGACCGAAACTGCGCGCTGTACTGCGTCGACGGCGAGAAGCAGTCCCCGTCGCCGGCACGCACAAAGTCCTTTTGCCACGGGCTCCGTGCAGGCAGCCGCAGAGTGCCGTCCTGGAGTTCCAGGGGCCGTGCGCTGGCCCAGACCAAAGGGCGCTTGTGGTGGCCGAAGACGTGCCCGGCCTCGAGATGCTGGCGCCGGCGTCTGGCCAGAAGCAGAAGCGTCGCCGCGACAAACACGAGCGAGACGGCGTATGCTCCGACGAGGCCGCCAATCTGTGCTGGCAGATAGGCCTTATTGCGCACGGCGTGCAGAGAAATGGGAGGGCTGTCGGTCGGCGAAGGGCCGTAGGCAAAGATGAGCGGCGGGCTGGAGTCTCGCTTGGCTAAAGGAGCGGGCGGCGCAACGTCAACGTCGCGGTGCGAAAGAATAACCGAAGCACAGGTAAAGATGGGATAAAACGAATTGAACAGAAGACAAAGACGCAACGACCGAGATCGCATGGTGTGCGGCCAAGGAATCGGGGGGGAGGGCGGAAGAGGAAGATATATATCTCGAAACGGAAGAGGTCGCCTCGAGGGCGCGCACTTTTCTCCGTGCCACGTCCTTCTTGTTTGTTTGTGCGGGCTCTATCTGTTACGAGCACCGATGCATCATCGTAGCCAGGCAGGGCCTTGAGACAGATTTATGCGGCGCAAGTACCAGAAACCCAACAACACGATACCGGAGAGGGGGGCAAAAGGGCGGGAGGGCGCTACACGAGCGACAGGGGAAATAAGAGAGCAGAAAATGAAAAAGGTCACCCTTTCGACACAAGCCGTTCGCCACATGGAGACGGGAAACAAAGCAGGAGGAGAAATGGGAAACAGGAAAGACCGGGTTCCTGCACAGGTATATACCGCTCAGCGGCTGGTGATACTCGGAAGCGTTTGGTTCACCCAGTTTGGCCCACCGCTTCTCTCACCTGCTAGCCAATACAAGCCGTCCAAGACCCCTCCCCATCGACCCATGGGGCACCAGTGCAATAGCTCGATGGATACGATGTACATGCTAACGACCGCACAAGCTGCCCAGGTGTGATGAGCGGACCTGGCCTCTCACAGCGTCCGCTAGGTGTGCTTCTTCGTCGAGACTTGCATCGAGAGCGGCAACAGTGACCGCCACCCTGCTCGCTGATTGGCTGTGGTCCTTGTAATGCCGGCCCCCTCTAAGCGCCGGCCACTGGCCGCTTGTCTGTGATTGGCCCGCTGCTCTAGCGAGCTCCACAGTGACCGCGCCCTCCCCGCCATTCTCTTCTTTTTGATTCTTGCTTTGGTCACTGAGAGTCAACGCCTGTCACTGAGAGTCAGTGGGTTCAGAATGATCACCATTGGTGCCCTGTCTTTCCGCAGCATTGCTGAGCCGTTCCCTTCCGTCCCCTGTGCCGGCCGCGGGATCCATCCTAGCGCTGGCGTATGAAGGGTGAGAGACAGAAAAGCAAAAAAAAACAGTCTTGCCCACCACTGTGACAATATTGCTTTTGTTATGCATGAGGATCCTCATCACAGCGTCTACATCCACAGAGTACATTCCCACACTACTGTCTGTCATACTCGGAGTGCTTACGGAGTACTCCGGACCTGTTGACGAGCACATACCACTTCAATCCCATTCATACGGAGTACGACGTACGCCGTACAGAATCTTTCAATGCAGCCTCCCGCTCCTCCCGCTGACGAAACACCCTGGCCTTTGCGTGATGGCTTTCTCGCTGTCCAGAGCGCAGGATGTCTATCTACAGCTACTTGTCTACAGCGATAGAATCCCCCCATTACCGTGTGATAAGACTGTATTCGTCACGACGTGGTGGGGCTGCTGTTCTGTCACTCTGCCTTGCTCGTCACAATTTAGTTGACTTAAACAATGGTTGACCACTGGTGGTAGGGCCGACACTTTGCCATTATACCCAGTTAGGCCACCAATCCCCGGCGCACAGACACGCTGGCGTGATAAATAGAATGCCTCCATAGAGTGCCGAAATCTGCATTTATGCGCCTTCTCTATCTAATCCTACCAACGGCTGATAATTGCAGGTGCGCAGAGCACGGGGTAGTCGTATGTGCTTTCCATCCCTGCGAGCATCTTTGCTCGTTTTTGATAGACCCCTCCACAAAGTTTCGTTTCCGTTCGTAGACTCGTTTCCACGTTGGGCACTCTGTAGATCATAGGTGCCGTGAGGAGTACAACTAGTCCAGTGTCCTCGTCATCGCATGACAGTCAATGCCACCGACTTGTCTATCACGACCCCCTTTTCTCATCAACACGATAACGTGTCTCTCGGCGCTTAGAAGTCCATCGCCATTCAACATCACCATCCAACCTCTTCATCCGTCGCCATATCACTTTTTTTTTCGTGCCATGTGCCTTAAAAGTGAAGTTCTTATCTGCACTTTTTGCTACCTGTGAAAGGGGTATGCAGAAGGTTTACCGCCGACAAAAACGGCCCCCGATGCTCGGTGGACAGTTTTGCTCCTTTCGGAAAGACGGACGCAAAGTTCATATTTTTCCCCCAAAAGGAGAATTGCCAGAAAACGATAGACAGTAGATTATGATACCCTCCAGATCGACGATCACATTCTTCAGTTGCACCCATGCTCGCTGCACGTGTGTCGTGTCACGTGATCTCGCGCTCTAGGTCCGCCTCTAGCCCATTTCGAGACGCGATGTTGGCAATAGAGACGTGATGATCGCGAACATGCCCTGTCTGTTGCTACACAGGGCAATACAAAATGTCAGGGCAAGAGAATGGCATTTATATCTCCTCTGACAGCTCTGACTCGGAGTCGGAAGGCTGTAAAGAACGTCCGACATCCACAAAGCCGCAGAAAGCGACACCGGACCGAAAGGCCGTCCAAATCCCAACATCGTCAACGAAGCCAACCAGAACCTCGCCCAACCCACGCGCGCCCCTAGCTGGGCCCAAGGCTGTCGTTTCGCCCCCCCCGCTACTCGGCGTGAACTTGGACTCGCTCAATGCAGCACAGCGACGTGCGGTCACCTCGGCCGCCGACACCGTTGCCATTCTCGCTGGCCCGGGAAGCGGCAAGACACATACACTGACATCGCGTGTTGCGTGGCTCATCGACAATGTAGGCTATCGACCGCAAGATGTGATTGTGGCAACCTTTACCGTCAAGGCGTCCAGGGAGATGAAGGAGCGCATTGGCCGGACCTTGGGAGACCACCGCGAGCGCCGCCTTGTTCTCGGCACTTTTCACAGCGTCTCGCGGCGATACTTGGCCTCCTACGGGAAATACATTGGCCTCGACCAGAAGTTTGGCATTGCCGACGACGGCGATACCAATACGATTCTCAAGCGCATTTGCAAGGACTTGAAAAACGGCGTGGAACCCAACGAGGCTAAGGCCTGGATCAGCAAGAGGAAGGTCAAGGGCAGCGACGAGGCGGCGCCAAAGGGTTCCAGAAGCGCAGAATACATGGCGGCGCGGCTGGCCATTTTTAGCGAGTACGAGAAGACCCTCCAGAAGCAGAACCTTCTTGACTATGATGATCTGCTTGTCAAGTGCGTCGAGCTGCTGCGCACACATCCGCGCTGCGTGTCCAATGTGCAAGCCGTGCTGGTCGACGAATACCAGGACACCAACAGCATCCAGTTTGCTCTGATGAAACTATTTGCGCAGACGAGGTGTCGGATCACCGTCGTGGGTGACCCCGACCAGAGCATCTACGGCTGGCGGTCGGCCGATGTGACAAACCTGTCGCGCTTTCTCCGCGACTTTCCCAACACGGCGGAAATCTCTCTCGAAGAAAACTACCGGTCCTCGCAGCGTATTCTCGATACCTCCCTGCAGGTCATTGAGCAAGACACACAGCGCTACAAGAAAAGTCTGCTGCCTGTCCATAAGAAGGGCACGCGGCCGGTGCTCCGCAAGCTAGAATCCGCAGAAACAGAAGCAAACTGGATAGCGACCGAAATCAAAAGAGCCTTTGCGATGACGGGAGGCATGCTCAACCACGAGGATGTCGCGATTCTGCTCCGCTCCGCTTCCTTGTCTCGGCACATTGAAACAGAATTGGGCAAGAAGGGCATCCCGTACCGGATGATCGGTGGCCACAAGTTCTTTGACCGGCGGGAAATCAAAATACTCCTGGATTACATGCGCGTCATCCACAATACAGACAACGCCGAGGCGCTCATTCGCATTGTGAACGTTCCTAAGCGTGGCCTAGGCGATACAACGCTGAAAGTGATAATGGACGAGGCAGAGGCCAACAACATCAGTCTATGGTCCCAGCTTAAAATCTATGCGAGTGGGGAAAGAGAGTGCAAAGCAAAGATCGTCAAATCAACCCAAAGCAACATTCGGTATGGCCTCATATGGACGATTGAGAGCAGCCGCAAGCGCTTAGAGAAGGCAGCGGCAGCGGCAGCGGCAGCAGCAACGACAACCACCGACCCTGAAGAGGGCCTAGACACCGCATTTTCTCTTGTCGATCTTATCAAGACTCTTCTCGAAAAAATACGCTTCCAGGAGTACATTACAGAAAAATACAGCGACGAGGATGAGACTCGGTGGGCCAATGTCCAAGAGTTTGTCCGGCTAGCTGGCGACTTTACCAGAACCGAAGAGGCGAGGCAAGACAGCGAGGACCTCCCTGATATTCGGCACCTACCCCAACAGCCAGACACGGATATCCTCGCCAAGTTTCTAAGCAATGTGTCTCTCGCGGCCGATGCCGATAAAGGCAAGAAAGACAAGGAAGGAGCACCGCAGCCCATGGTGACGTTGTCAACAATCCACGCGGCCAAGGGTCTCGAATGGCCTATGGTCTTCATACCCTGTGTGTTCAATGGCTCATTGCCACACAGCCGTTCCGAGGACAGTGACGAGGAACGGCGACTGCTCTATGTGGCCATGACGCGAGCAAAGTGCCTCTTGTATCTATCTTGTCCGCTCAGATGTGCGGGGCACGAGCAGTGCGAGCTGTCGTGCTTTGTGGAGCCGATCGCCTCCAGGGCCTTTGCCGAGACGGGGCCTTCCTTCGACCGGCCTGTCTTGAATGAAATAGGCGACATCCTTTCTCGCAAGGTGCCTAACGAGAAGGAAATTTTCAGCAAACTGCCTCTCGGACAGCCCATGGAAGACGACCTCCATCCGATTGACCCCACTCACAACGACCGGAGGGGTGAAGGCGACGAGGGATATCGGCATGGGGCGGGGGGCAACATGTCGAAGCGTCTCAAGACGATGCCGACTTATAGCATGAGCGGGTCGAGAGAGGCTGCTGGATCGTGGCAACGAGGCTACTCTACGACGATGGAAAGCACATCTAGCTTCTCCGTCGCCTCCCTCCCCGGTTTCACAACAGCCAGCGCCCACCAGTCGTCTTTGCTGGCTGCTGAGGCGGTCATAAGAGCTTCGGCTGCAGCACAGACGATTTCGAAAGCTCCGTCTGCCCCTCAAACAGCCAAAGAGAAAGAGCCGGTAAAGGCCACGGCAAAGCGGCTAGCAGCTACACCGCTTCCTGGCCAGAGATCGATCCTGCACAGCTTTGGCATCGAGCCCAAACCAAAGATCAAAGACCCGGAGCCGACGTTACCGGTAGTCCCACTCAAGCCAGAGATGGACCGACCATCAACGCAAATCACATTCGGACTCGCATCACAGAACTCGTGGCAGCAACAACGACCACAGCACCAAAAGCCCGGCCACCTGTCGCGCAATCAAGCTAGCTACCACGCAGGCTTCCAGACAGGCCACCAGCCAGGAGCTACGTCGTCCTCGCACATCCCGCCTGAGCTTGTTAGTCGCAAGCTAGGCGGGACGAAAGGCAAGCCTACCATGCTGCCAACGGCTGCAGCAAGGAGAACAGACAGCGAAGGTCGCCACGAACACGGCAAGAAATACGCACACTTCTCAAGCTCCCCAGTGCGGGAGGATAAATCAGAGCCATCTGCATTGCAGGAGCGGCAAGTGCACCAGTCAATAGAGCCGCCTGCAATTAAGTATCCGCTAGGTGGGAGAGTCAATGGATACGGATCTAGGGATGGTCAGGAGAATCAAAGGGTGATGGTCAAAGGAGTGGCAGGAGTTCGGCCTGGGGTAACAACGGCCAAGGCACAGCCTGCGACAACGTGGCAAACCGCATCGCTCAGCCAAGCAACGACGCGATATCCCCCCCAGCGATTAGGATCTGCAAACACGTCGTCGATTCTAGCTGGCGCCAGGAAGCGGCCTCTCTCTAGTATGATACAGGGTGGTGCCATTGCACCGATGGATAAGCTGAGGATGCCGTTCAAGCCTCCCAGTACCAAGCGACCATAACTGTTGAGAATGTATCTGTTATGGTATTACGGGCGTTGGGAGTTCAATGGATTGCTAGTCTGCAGAAGGATATCTCACCAGCGACGTCATACATAGCTAGAGATATGGTTGGCAGCTGAGGATAGCGTAATCGAGAGGAGTTATGGTGCCCTGTTTTGCGCAGAACCAAAAGTGTGATGCTAGCACAGCCTTACGGCTAAGCATAACGAGATTCGGCAGTATATCTTCTTCCATCTATGCGCAAAGCACGAAAAATCCAGAAATACGCTCAGCTTTTGCTACCAGACTCAGTTTGGCCATTTGTTGTACCCGTTGCTTTTATAACAAATCATCAGCCCAAGACTTTCACAACATGTCGACCACCTCTATGATGCGCAGAGTGGCTGCTCTGGCTACAACCTCTCGCGCCGCCTCCACCTTGACTTTTACGAAGACGCCTGGCACTCTATTTCCTGCTATCGCCCGCCGCCGGTCTGGCTTTTCCACCGTGGCACCGCTTCGCAGCGCCGCCGGCGACACAGCCGTAAACGGAGGCGGCGGCCGCGGCATTCTCTCGTTCTTCCCACGCCGTTTTACGCTTGGCGGCGCTACTGCGCTGTTTTCACTGGGCATTGTCGATGGGATTGCGACGGCGGAATGGTATCGTTCTTGGAAGGCAGCGGGGGCTAAAGACCAGGGTACGGCTTGAGGAGCAGCCAGGGAAATAGGCCCATGTCTGGGCAGTTCCGTTATCAGCGAAAGTTGTCCAGCTTGACTAGCTCGGCCATATATTATCTCCTGTATTATACCACTTGACAAGAGTGAGGTCAAGCCTCTTATTCGTCTCATTTTTTCCACTTGACACTGTGTACGAATGCTCGTAGACAGCAGAACGAGTAGGCATCTATGTGTAGCTTTCTATCGTCCCTCTAAGCGTGTGCTCAGGTCCGTATCTCTAGAGCCCGCAGTGCCCCACCAAAAGATGCAGTAACTAAATATACGCAGAAGCCGTTAGAGATAGCTGAACGCCGCCAACTTGAGAAGTGCCTGGTGCACTCTCACAGTTGCATCTGCATCGTAGCATTCTCCGATACGGCTAGAGGCATTTCAAAGACCTCGGGACAGAGAGATCTGGCAAGTATTTTGGCTTGTGATGCTGCCGGTTGAAAGATGACTGCATCCGGTTCTGGTTTCTGATGCCAGACAGAGGGCGAATCCGGCGCGGGGAGAATCGAGGAAGATGTGTGTCGTTAGCCGCATATAGGCTCCAATGGCAGGCAACGCATCGCCACCTGGGCTCTACGGTGCGGGGTCTGCCACAGCGACCTCTTTGTGTTCTCGTAATGCAAATGCGCAATCGGTTTGTAGAGGGTGCCCTGGAGCTTGCTGCCGGACAGTTGCGTGCATCTGGTTCGGCAGGATTTGCGGAGGAAGGTGCTAGCGGACCAGCTTGTCGAGAGGGGAAACGAGCTCGGTGCGACTTCCCATCCCGATTTAGTTGTCCGTGCCTGGTCGTGTGCCACCGGAAACGAGGCGGAAGGACTGCCCGGTGCAGATGGTCGCCGAAAGGGGCAGGAGACTTTTGACGCCAGAGCCGCTGAAAGGGAGGGAAGCTGCCACTGGCCATTGTTTGCACCGCCCAAAAGATTCACGTAGAGAAAAAAGCACGAAAACATCGCCAAGTCCCTGTTTCGCCTCGCGCATACCTGCGTTCAGCTCTACGGATTCTTTCATTTCCCCCTACCACGCGCATATAGAAAAAAAACCTAGATGCAAGGGATTCCAAAGTCTTTTGGGCCGCACTGATGATAACATAGGCACTATATACACGAAAGTGTAGGTCTTTACTCGTACACTAGTGTAGGGGATGAACAGAAAACAAACTCGACAAATAGCGAAAGAAGAGGCTTTTGACTCAGGCCGTAATAACGGGTCCAGCGCCCCCAAGCAACCACTCAGATTCCACTGCGCACATCCAGCCTGCTGTGGCTCGCCCACTTGCCCCCCCGGCCCTTGCACGCGCAGCCCAATCAAGCAGGGTACAATACACCATGGAAAGCTTGTCCACCATGTGATGGGAGATTGTCTCCATCTCCGCCACACCTGCAGCAGACCAATCCAACGAGCGCCTGCCGATCGTTGAAGCTAGTTTGCCTTCAGCAGCTTGCCCATCCAGCCTATCAGTCCGTCTTGGGAGCCCCTGGCCGTGTGTTGTGTCCGCCCCCTTGCGAGAGCAGCAATTTTCGGAGCGTTTACGACGAGTACGCGGCAACTACTACGAGTAGTACGGACTACATACGCACTTTACATACAGTTGAGAAAAGTCGCAAGACGGGTAGAGCGTGACCCGCTCGTGTATGTACATGCATACGAGTAACCCTTCTAGCGTGGCCACGAGCATCCTTGTCTCAGACGGAACAGCAACAGCGCGGTGTGAGGCACACGTATCACTTCGTACACTATACAGACAGACATACACCCCTACGTCACAACAGTTATCTTGCCTCAATAGTTAATAGCTGCAGGTGAAGGCGCTAGCGGAGGTAGCAATGATGCCGGGATGCGCGGGGGAGAAAATCCAGATGCAGGAAAGGCGCGAGAAAAGAATGCGGCGAGGAAATGAGGGTTCGATGAAGCGAGATCGTCTCGCAGGAACCGCTTGAGAGAGACAAAATGGTATAAGAAGGCCAGGGGGGTGCTCGGGTCGCGTGTGCTGAATTGCTAAATTGCCACTGCCACGCTCCTTCTTCCTTCCACCTGCCATCTGCCATCTGCCATCTGTCTGCATGCCAGTGTGGACGTTTACGAGTAGCGTCAGGAAGGCTCTGAGACCCTCGGTGCAGGAACGGCCAGCTTCTCGTCCCCGAGAAGTGGTACCCGTGGCAAAATACCTGGGGCTCTACCCAGACTTGGTCATCGATTACCCGCGCACTTACAGCCACTTACATACGGGAACTTGTACAATCTGACGGCCATATAATATATTGGGAGCATCACTTCCATATATTTTCCTGTCACAGCTATGTCTTCTTCCTACCAGCACAGCTACGGCCAGCTACGCGGCGACCAGGAAAAGAATGAAGAGCGCGACGAGCCTCAGCAGCCAGCTCCTCTGCCTCGCAGGGGTGTGTTTATTGCTATTGCAGCCGTGTCGATCTTTGTGCTTGCCATCTTTGGAGCCTGGCAGGTTGGTGCTCCAGCTTTTGGCGTTAGCAACACTCCCGCCTCGAGTTCCTCGCCATCTTCCTCGGCTGGCTTAGCACCACCGCTGAACACTGCCCACGAAGACGACAAGGGCCCAGCACCGCTCGTCAGATCCACGCCCACTGGTGATAAGTACCTGATCGGCGTGGGAAAGGGCGACATCACGGGTCCGGTAGTTGAGATCAACTTTGCCGGATATGCCAGCCTGGCACAGACGGGCACGGGTCTTCGCCAGCGGATCTACTCGCGTGCGTTCATCATCGGCGACGTGGCCAACCCGGCCGACCGCTTTGTGTATCTGGTGCTCGATGCCCAGTCTGGTGACGCAGCTGTTCGCTATGGCATTCTCGACGGCCTTGCTGCTCTTGGGTCGGACTACGCCGTGTACGGAAATGGCAATGTCGCTGTGACCGGCACCCATCAGCACAGCGGCCCCGGAGCCTGGTTCAACTACCTTCTGCCGCAGGTGACAAGTCTCGGCTTTGATTCACAGAGCTACCAGGCCATTGTCGACGGAGCACTCCTGTCTATCAAGAGGGCCCACGAGTCGCTGACCACGGTGAGTGTGTCGTCTGTTTGTAGTTACATGAGGGAGCTTCGACTGACATGTCTTTAGGGCTATCTTGATATTGGCACCACCAACATCACCGACGCCAACCTCTCGCGCAGTTTGTACGCCTACATGGCCAACCCGGCCGCCGAACGAGCCAAGTACGCGGACAGCACCGACAAAACGATGACAATGGTGCGGTTCCAGCGTGCGTCAGACCTCAAGAACATTGGCGTGCTCTCGTGGTATCCTGTCCACGGCACATCGATGCTGGAGAACAACACCCATGTCACCGGCGACAACAAGGGTGTGGCAGCCTATCTCTTTGAACAGGCCATGCTAGATGACAGTAATGCGGCACCAGGCTTCGTCGCCGGCTTCTCTCAGGCCAATGTTGGCGACACTACGCCCAACGTGCTGGGCGCTTATTGCGATGATGGGTCTGGCCAGATGTGCAGCTACGAAAACAGCACCTGCGCGGACGGCAAGTCCCAGTCCTGCCACGGACGCGGTCCAGAATTCCAAAAGCTCGATCTAGGCATGTCTAGCTGCTTCGAGATTGGCCGCCGCCAGTTTGCCGGCGCGCTGTCGATTTACGTATGTGTTCTGGATTTGATTAGTTCATCTGGGAGTGCTCACTAACGTTGCAGGACTCTCTGAAAACGGCACCGACCCCCGTCGTCGGCACCTCAGTCAAGTCCTTCCACTTCTACCAGGACATGAGCTACTTCAAGTTTGCCCTGCCCAACGGAACCGAAGTGCAAACGTGTCCAGCAGCCCTGGGTTACTCCTTTGCAGCCGGAACCTCTGACGGCCCCGGCGCCTTTGATTTTACTCAGAACGACTCAGGCACGCCGGACGCCAACCCGCTGTGGGCGGTTGTTTCGGATCTTCTGCGCACCCCATCGGCCGAGCAGGTAGCCTGCCAGTACCCCAAGCCCGTCCTGCTGGATGTCGGCGAGATGGACACGCCGTATGCCTGGTCTCCGAACATTGTCGATGTGCAGTCGCTGCGTGTGGGCCAGCTGCTCGTCATTATTTCGCCGTCTGAAGCAACGACCATGGCCGGCCGCCGCTGGCGAAATGCCGTGCACGCCAAGGCGGCTGCCACGTTCCAGAAAGGCGAGGCCGACCCGGTCGTCGTTCTCGGCGGCCCAGCCAATGTCTATGCCCACTACTGTGCCACTCCGGAAGAGTACGGCATCCAACGTTACGAGGGCGCCAGCACGTTGTATGGCCCCTGGGAGCTGTATGCCTACATCAACCTGACCCTCAGCAACCTGGCCTACCTCGCTCCGGGTGCCACGGGTGCCCCGGCGGCTGGTCCTACGCCGCCTGACAACCGCAAGGACTCGCTAAGCTTCATAACGGGAGTGGCCTTTGACGCGGCGCCTGTTGGCAAGTCGTATGGACAATGCACCACCCAGCCGTCCGCGAGCTACAGCAAGGGCGCCGTCATCAATGCTACGTTTGTCGGGGCCAATCCACGCAACAACTTGCGGCTGGAAGGCACGTTTGCCGCCGTGGAGCAGCTGGACAGCACCACCGGCAACTGGACGCAAGTGCGCGACGACAACGACTGGACGCTGGTGTACACCTGGGAGCGGACCAGCACGCTGCTTGGCTACAGCAACGTGATCATCAGCTGGGAGTCGGAGACCACAGCCAGCACCGGCACCTATCGCATTCGCTACAATGGCGACTCGAAGCCGCTCATCGGCTCGATTTCTGCCTTTACGGGCGTGAGTAACTCCTTCAAACTGTCTTGAAGACGGCGACGACGACGGCGACGATTAAGAGAACCAACGATCAGGACGATGATGAGGACGAACACGTACATAATGGCATATTTCTTGGGGCGCGCGCAGCTTGTACATATGTTGTTAAGGATTGGTACCATTCGTTTTTTGTTTGTTTTTGCGTTCTTGGCTGTTTATGATATTTTGCTCTGCAGTTTAATTCGAAGCCCAGTTGCTTCTCCAAGACCATGATGGTCGCCTTTTACCCCTGATTCCTCCGATCCCGGTTGCCTCGTTTGAATTCTTTTATACTTTTGATTTGGTGTCCCTTGGCTTGCTACTGCATCCCAACATCTCCGTCCTCCTCGCCAGGCCATGATGGATCTTCCCGCCGCCGAAACACGGCCACGAACTTTTGGCCGCCGTTGCGGGCCACCTTTTTGCCCTCCTCCGTCGCGGTGCGCATGATGCGTAGGCAAGGGTCGCGCGGCTTGCCTGTGCCGTTGTTGCAGTTGTTCTCGGCCTCGTCTTCGTCGGCCTCCTCGTCCGGCGGCACACGCTCGAAAGCTGGGTGCGCCGCAAAGTGTGCCACCATCCACAGGTGGAGGTCCTCGACGTCGGTGATGGTGTAGACGCGCCCCTCGCCGGGACGCATCACATAGGCATATTCGGCGTTGAGCGTGGGCGACACGATGCGCGCCTTGTGTTTGCGGGCCTTGAAGTGCGGGTCGGGGAAGCAGAGGAAGATCTTGCGCAGCTGGCCCTTGTGGAAGTAGTTGGGCAGGAACTTCATCGAGTTGGCGCGCACACAGGCGATGTTGGCGTACGAGTGGGCGGGGAGGGACGACAGCGGCGGGAGGTTCTCTGCCTCGGCGGGGGTGTCTGCGGGAGCCGGTGCTGATGTTGCAGTCTCCAAAGAAGAAGCGGTCGTGGGTGTTGTGCCCTTATTTTGTGCCCTCAAGGCGACGATGCGGCTCTGCACAAACTCGGTGACGTGATCTCGGATTTCCATGCCTGTCGATGTTAGTTGAGGCCGCCTTCACATGCTAGCTAAAGAGGCGGTACGGACCCAGGATCAGCGTATTGGGCATCGCGGGTGCCAGGCCGACCAAAAGGCCTCCAAAGCCGCAGCCAATGTCGGCCACCTCCACAAGAGGCTTTGGCTTAGCATCTGCATCGGTTGCGCCGGTTGCGTCAGCTGCGTCCGTCGAGGGCACCGCTGGGAAGAAGTCGGGGTAGAGCACCGACCAGTCCATGTGGTCTGGGCTCTCTGGGCTGTGTGGCAGTTGCGGGTTAGCCACGGCGTCGCATCACGGCAGTAGGGGAAACAAGAGGCAGGATTGCACTCACTAAACCAGTTGATGGTCAGAGAAGGGATTCGCATGTGCGCGCTGGCGGTAGAACTTCTTCTGCGGCAGCTCGGGCGCGCTGCCATCTTGACGCTTCTGCGCCAGCAGGTAGTTTTCTCGCTTTAACCGTTTCGCCATGGCTGCTTTGACCACTGTGCAATGTGGTTTCCGGAGAGGGCAGCGTTTCGGTCTGGGATTCTCAAAGATGGAAAAAAAGGAACCTTTATCGCTTATCGGTCAAGTCACTACCAAGTAACTACTCTCTATGGTACAGAGAGCCCCGCAGTCGGCTTCCCCACGCCACTGACGCTATAACTAAGGTATGGCACGCAGACAGAAAAACTTCTAGAAAGGCCTCGTCATAATCTCTACTCTCGGTCTCTCTGCGGAACACCCATTGCTCCCGCTCTCGTCCGCTCCTGTTCTACAAAACACCCTCACACCCACCATGTCGTCCGCAAACAGAGTCCTGATTGCCATCATTGGTAAGACAATTCCCCAAAGACGGTACCGGAGGAGGGGCGTGTCTGCTTCCTCTGCCATTCCTGAACTAGAGAAGAGAACAGGAGAACGCAGCCGTTGAACAGGCTGGCTAACCTTTTGTTCTTTCTCTTCTCTCTAGGCGCCGGTGGTGTCGGCAAGTGCTTCCTGGGCCAGCTGGCCGAGCTGGCCGTCCGGCGGCCGACTCCGCGCCTCAGCCTCTGCTACATCTCCAACAGCAGAAAGGCTGTCTACAGCAGCGACTACGCGGACATCAGCATCACCGGCGCGCTCGACAGCCTCGGCGCCTCGGAGCAGGCCACGCCGGCGCTCCCGGCTGTGATCGAGTACCTCGCAGCGGCGCCGCACAAGGTCGTCCTGGTCGACAACACCAGCTCGCAGGACGTGGCAGAGGCCTACCCGGCCATTCTGTCGCGCGGCATCAGCGTGGTGACGCCAAACAAGAAGGCGTTCACCGGCTCGCTGCAGCTGTGGCAGGCCATTTTCCAGGCGGCGGCGACCTCGGGCGCCAAGGTGTACCACGAGTCGTCGTGCGGCGCGGGCCTGCCGCTCATCTCGACAGTCAACGACCTGGTCAACACGGGCGACAAGATCACGCGTATCGAGGGCATCATGAGCGGCACGCTGTCGTTCCTGTTCAACTCGTTTGCGCCGGCCAACCCGGCCAGCGGCACGGCTGCCGGCAAGTGGTCTGAGGAGGTCACCAAGGCCAAGCAGCTGGGCTACACGGAGCCCGACCCGCGTGACGACCTCAACGGCATGGACGTGGCGCGCAAGCTGACGATCCTGGCGCGTCTGTCGGGCCTCGAGGTGGCGTCGCCCACCGCGTTCCCCGTCGAGAGTCTGATCCCCAAAGAGCTGGAGTCGGTCAGCAGCGGCGACGAGTACCTCGAGAAGCTGCCGCAGTTCGACGCGCAGATGGAGGAGGTCAAGGCGACGGCCGAGAAGCAGGGCCAGGTGGTGCGCTATGTCGGCAGCGTGGATGTGGCGGCGAAGCAGCTCAAGGTCGGCCTGCAGTCGTTTGACCGGTCGCACCCCTTTGCCGCGCTCAAGGGCAGCGACAACATCTTCCTCTTCTACACCGAGCGGTACGGCAGCAACCCGCTCATCATCCAGGGTGCCGGTGCCGGCGGCGAGGTGACCGCCATGGGCGTGACGAGCGACCTGATCAAGGTGCTCTCCCAGATTGCGTAGAGCATGCACATGCACACGTCATCGATAGATGGCTCTAAGGCTGGAGGGGGGGCAAAAAGGCAAATAAAAGAGCTTCGATTCTCATCGATTATAAAAAGTTCAAATGGAATAGGCATCATCGTAAGCTTTCGCGTGCGCTCTTCGTGTATTCGTGACGTTTCCCCTTTTGTTTGTGTCGTCTGGTAGCTGTTCTCGTAGCTATCTTCTGTGTGAGCGTATCTGTTGAAGATCAGGTGACGACGTCACCGGCTCGCTCGGCAGGCCCCAAGATGCTATTGCAACGCAGCACCAGTCGCAGTCGCCAGCTGCTGTTGACGGCGCCTTTCTTTCCTTTCTTGCTGCAGCTGCAGCTGCCGCCGGCGTTGTCGGAGGTAGGTGTTGCGGTTGAGGGAGTAGAGCCTCCATACCCAGAGGCAGAAGTCGAAGACGATGAGCCCAGCGATGGGAAGAATAAAGGCCACGCCGAGAGCCGCCTGTAACAGAAGGACTACCAGTTAGCGGACCGAACCTCAGCCCTGGAGACGATCAACGAGTATACGCACAAACACGCCCGAGATAATGCGGACTATAATCGACGAGCTCTTGGGGAAGAAGACGGGAGCGAGCAAGCCTGGCAGCCAGAAGCTGGAAGACCCGGCAGAGTCGGCCATGGCAGCAAACGACACCCAGAGCCCGGGCATGGGCGGAGGCAGATGGTTTTGATCGAGGTTCGCAAAGGCGGTGCCGCTGGCCCTCACAGGGGGAAAGCAGCAAGAAGCGTAAGGCGTTCGGCGTGCGCAGTTCGAAGGAAAGCAGAATAAGAAATAAAAAGGGGGCAGGGCAGGGAGCAAAGCATTAGTATATATTTGTAAACAGCCAGCTTAAACCAATTAGCTTTCTTTCGGTAAAGTGGACAACGTCACGTCGTCTTCTGGCGACCGGAACGACTGGGACAAGCAACCGGAACGGGCCTGTCGTGCGAGGACATGCTAGGGTCTCGTGATGGTGACGCGAAGAACAGGCAACCGAACATAGGAGCAAAAAAAAGCATGCAGCATGCGCTGAAGATGTCTCGGAGCCGAGTCGTGGTGAGAGCAAACTGGCAGTTGGGAAGGCGCGCCCCCATGGCGGCCGCCAAAACCTAGCAGAACAAGCTGTCGCAGTGTTCTAGGGGCAGCTGTCGGTAACCACTAACGGCTCCTCCCCAGGGCTGAGGAATGTGGGACTGTTCGGCGTCCCGCGCCAAAGCGAGCACTGTAACTATGGAGGACTGCCCCGCTAAAATCGGCGAGATACTGGCATTAGCGATGACACTTCATGGACTCGTTTCTGCGATACTTTAATTCTACATCCACGGCCGTTCAGTTCGCCGCCACCACCACCGCCGCCGCCACCGGCGCACTCTGGCCAACATGCCGCAAGACTCCGATCTCTACGGCCAGCGGGCGGCCAAGAAGCAGAAGCGCGAAATGGCCCTATCCGGCACGCTGGACTTTGCCGCGCAGCTGCGGTCGCTCATGGCCAAACCCTCCGCCAGATCGTCTTCCTCTGCGTCCATGCCCGCCTCTCTCCCCACCTCCTCATCGGCCGTGCGGCCACTTGCTTTGGCAGGCTCCAGCAAGTTGTCACACCAAGACGACACATTTTCCAGCCGCCGTGTCACCAAGAAGACCAAGGGCAGCTCGCACAGCAAAGCCGGCGAGAAGGCCTCCTCCTCCTCCTCCGCTGCTGCACGCCGCGGCCTCCGCCTCAAATCCCCGCCTCCCGGCAGCGCTGCCGCCCTCGATGCCGCCGAGCGCGAGCGTATCCACCGCAACATGGAGGCCAAGGCCCGCCGCTATGCCGCCATGCAGCGCGGCGACTACGTGGCGCGCGAAGGCGAGGCCGCGCCGCTCGTCGACTTTGACCGGAAGTGGGTGGAAAAGAGGAAAGGCCGGGGCGGCGGAGAGTCGTCCAGCCGTAGCGACAACGACGACAGAAACGACAGCGACGACAGCGACGACAGCGACGACAGCGACGACAGCGACGACAGCGACGACGACGACGACGGCGACGACGGCGCCGAACGCAAGGACCCAGAGGGCCAGGACATGGTCGAGTTTGTCGACGAGTTTGGCCGCACGCGGCGCATGACCCGTGCCGAGCACGACCGCACAGAACGCCGCCGGCAACGTGCCGAACGGGCGGCGCACGACCTTGACGAGATGCGCGCACGCCCGGCGCCGCCCCAAGACGCCTCGAAGCTCATCTACGGCGACGTCATCCAGACCCAGGCCATCCAGTCGGCCGCAGACCTGCCGCCACGCCCCCATGCCCCGGCGCACAACGGCGACGACCACAACGACGGGCCGACGCATTACCGCGCCGAAGACGACGTGCGCACGCGCGGCGCGGCGTTCTACGCCTTTGCCGCCGACGACGAAGAGGCCCGCGCGGCGCAGATGCAGGCGCTGGCCGACGAGCGCACACGCACCGAGGCCGCCCGGGCCGACCGCAGCACACAGCTCGAGGCGCGGCGACGGCAGCTCGAGGCGCGGCGGCAGCAGCTGGCTGAGCGCAAGGCGCAGAAGCTGGCCGACAGCTTCCTGGACGGGCTGCAGCGGTCTTTTGGTGGCGGCGGCGAGGACGCGGCAAAAGAGCAGCAGGGCCAGGGCCAAGACAAAAGATCATGATGCTGACGACATGAAAAGCACAGAGAGACAACCTCAGGAACCGGGTCACAGGGCATGAGAATAGCAGCCAGGAAAGACATATATTGTACAGTTTGGCAGGAAACACAGCCCGTGAGTGCTGGCTCCGACACATTCGGGCTCGCTCCCGGACAACAATGAAGATATGGAAAACAGAAACAGCCCGCTCGAGAGTAGCGGAAAAGACGTAGAGATGTAAAGAATGCTAAATAGCATTAAACTTCCAATGGGAAGCAGGCCGCGTATGTAGACCCGAAGAACACTAGACAATAGAACATGGCTATAGGCAGGAAAATATATATCCAACATGTGTGCAACAAACATAACCAAGACAATAGAGCATATCCGGCTCGTAGTACCCAGATGACATAATAATGTGCCGTTGATGAGATCGTGAGGCCCCTTGTGAATGAGGCATCAACCCAACCGTGTAAACAAAACCAACGTAAATGATATGCGCTCTGGAATTGGGTTTCCTTCCATGCGCAATCCAAACCAAAAGAAGAAACAGAGTAGAGCCGTCGCTAACGCCAGAGTCCAAAACGTAAATAGGTCATCCAATGATGATGAAATAGCAATCCCGAGTCCAGGCCGCCGTAAGTAGCAAACACGGTTTGCAAAACAAAAGAAATCCGGGAGAGGGTGAGGGCCGGCATCGCCAACGGGCTATGTCGCCATCCAGAGACAGCCACAGTCGCTCAGCTGCGAGTTGTCGCGTCGGAACATCTCGTCGGCTGCGTACACGTCACGCTTGGCCTTGTTCGTGATTTCCGTGCCAGACTCGGCCTCTGCAATCGTGATCTGGATCGGGTCACCGTTGACGTCGAGGTTCGGCACGGCTGCCAACCCTGTGCCATGCGGCTTCAGCTCAAGCTGCACACAGGTCGCCTGCACCGCATTCGCCATGCGCCGCTCCTCCACCTTGACCACGCGGGGATACGGCGGTGGCATGTCAATAAAAGAGGGTGCCGGAGAGGAGGTGGGCGTGGGCGTCGCCAAGGGTGGCGGAGACGTCACCAATCCGCCCGGGGAGGCAGTAGGCGTTGGGGTCGCTGTTGGCACGTAGGTCGACGACAGGCTGATCTTGTACAGACTGCTGTTCCGGTTGGCGTAGATGAAGATCTCCAACGTCGTGTTCGGCCACGAGCACACCCACGGCTTGTCGCCCACCTGTGCCATGCCCTTGCGGTGAAACCGGTCAGGCACAAAGTCCCGCATGCCAAGAGCCTCCAGTTGTTCCCGACGCATGGCTCGGCTGTTCAGCGTGGCAGCTGCTACAGAACCCGTAGCCGTCACAGTCGGCGCAGACAGAAGCGACTCCGGTACAACCACCTTCTTCTCATAGGTGAGCATCTTGAACCACGCCGGTCCGAGATTCGGCTCCAGTGTGTCGTTGACAAGCTGCAGGGACGTTGGCACCTTGATGACCGGAGGCTGCTCTCCGTACCAGAAAACGCCGCCCACGAGCGTGTTCGAGTAGTTGCAACCAATCGAAAGATTGTACGTAGGGCCCCATGGCGTTTGGCGGTCGGTAAAGACATCCAGCGTCAGGCCCGACATGAATCCGAGGTTGCAGCTCCACGCCTGTGCCTGCGTCGTGTCTTGGAAGCATGAGGACGGTGACTGGTTCGGCATAAGCGGCAGGCCAAAAGATCCAGTCGGCAGCGGCATCAAATTAGACGGAGTCGGTATCGGCGTGGCATCCACAGTCACAGTCACAGCTGCGGCAGGCGCAGGTTCACTGAAACACAGTGTTAGTCAAGGAGGATATCATGAAAGGGACTTGGACAACATACGGAGGGTGTTCCTGAGCCCGCTTGTGCCGAGCAACAAAGGCACCAATCACCGAGGCCAGGATGATGCTCATGATGATCAGAGCGGTGACCATAAAGCAAATAGCCCAGTACGGAATAATGCCACACATCCTCCTCCGCGCGAGTTCCTGAAATCTGCTCTGCCTGCGCTTCTCGTTGACGGCATTGGCTGCTGTGTTGACTTCGTGCCGGCTCGCCACGGACGTGAAACTCCGCGAGGAGTGGCGCGACTGCGGCGACTCCAGGTCATCGACACCGTCAAATTCGGGGTTTAGCGACGCCAAACCCAGGCCTCCAGCACCAGGGATCGGCTGCAGTGGTGAAACTCGTCCACCGCGAGCCGCAGCTGCAGATGCTGGGGCCAGCGCTGAGGTCATCATCTCTTCTGAAGCATGCCCAGGTTGCACTGCTGCCCCCAGAGCGGGATCTGTTTCGTGTACACCGCGAGGAGTGGCTACTGGAACCGAGCTGGGCGCCATGCTGGAAGGTCCCGCCATAGAATTGGGCACGGCAGCCGCGCCTGTCGCAGGCATTTTCCTTGCATATGCATTATCGGGATACCGCGAGTAGGGGGGCAGCTGCTCCGTGTGCCCGTCAGGGCCAATAATATCGCCCACATCCTCGCCATCGGGTCCTATGCGTCGTTGGTACGCATCGCCCATCCCGGGGAAGCCAACCGGAATCGCCGCCACAGGAATCGTGTTACTTGGGCCAGCGATCGTGTTCTGGGGGTACAGCGTGTAGGGAAAAGCAGGACCACGCGGGCCATTGTAGGACGACTCAGACGCAGCTGCTGTTGATGTTGTGATGCCGCTCAAAGTCCGCGCCATCCGCACGTTCTGAGGATACATTTGGTAGGGGAAAGACGGCCCTGATGGGCCTTGGTACGGCTCCTCGTTTTCGCCCGCGGATGGGGTGACAGATGCGCGATCGACAGCACCAACAGTGCTGCTGCTGCCTCCAGCGTTTGCCCTGTTGTTCGCCAGCGCATTGTGCGCGCCAGCTGGAGAGTCCACGGGTGGTTTTGCGATACTGGAGGGGCGGGCAGCCACAGTTCTGGCGATGGCTGGGGAGGGTAATGATGTCGGGGCGGTAGTGGTCGTAGTGTTGGTAGTAGCAGCGGCAGCGGAAGCGGCAGCAGCTGGTGATTCGGAGACGGAGATAGGCGGGATATGAGAAGGTCCAGACGATCCAGACGATTCGGCGTCGGAAGATTCGAGGGAGGCGGCAGAGGCAATGGATTCGGAGGAGGCGAAGGGGTTAGAGACAACAGCATCATCAAAGTCGGAATCAGATGATCGGCGACTGCGTGCTGGTCCCTTGGCGTTGCTGGATATGTTGTGGCTATAATTGCTAGAGGATTGGACGGTGCTCAGACTGCTGATGTTGCTGGACATGGAAGGCCTCGGCAAATCCGACGCATCGGGAGGGTGTGAAGAAACGTCGGAACCGGCTGTTGAGGCGCCGCCCACCATTGTGGAGTGTGTTGACAATGGAGAATGTGCCGCGGCGCCCGGGTATGGCGAGGGTCGGAATCCGTCGGCAACCAGCGCGGTCATGAGCATGTCGTCCTGGTTTATGTCGGCCATGTCTCCATTGGCGTGGACCGAAACGACTCTCGAAGTCCGGCGCGAGGCCCGTCGGTCGAAGCCTTTCGTTTTATCGCCCAGAGAGTCCATGGCTGCCGTGTTTCCGTCTGCGGACGGGTCCGGCAGCGAGGGAAAAAAGCTGTGGTCGTCGCAATTCGGGTCTTGTCGTCCTGTGGTCTCGTTTGGCGGGTGGAAGTCGGGTCCCCTCCCTTCGCTGAAACCGATTGAAAAAGGGTCGTCTGTCGTTAAATGACCGTTACAAGGCGCCAGGACATCGGCAAGTCGCAGTGCCGCCTACGAGGGGGAGTACCTGCAGCGGCCGTGAATCTCAGGGGGATTGGAAGAAGACAAATTGGCGTCTCGAGGATTCGTAGATGCTGTCCAACAGCAACTTTTGGCCTCCGATCTCGCGTCGGCGGCAAAAGCGTCGCAACGAAGTCGAACTGCTGGTATCACGGTCGATGCTAGTGTTGACTGTGTGTTTGCTTCTTTCGATATCGTGATCGGTTTGGAATCGAGTTGGAACAATGATGGCAGCCAAGCGTGCTGCGTGGGCGATGAATTCGTTTGAGTCTGGTTTGTTTGATGGTGAGATTTGGGTGTGGAGTGGTGTTTGTGGCAGTGTCTGGGAGACAAGAGTGCGGGTGTGACTAGAGAAAGGGAGAAATGGCCTAAAAAAAAGGAATAAAGGGAACGGGTGTGACGGATAGTCGTGCTCCTACGCCTTAGTCGGCGGCTGGGTCCCCCAAAAAGTCAATTTGTCCCAGAGTGGTGCCGAGCCTTTTGGGAGGATAGCGCGCTGTGAAGAAGAAAGAAGCAAGAAACAATTAACGAGAGACTCCCGTACATTGAATGCCATGCAATGCAATATGTGCGAAGGAGAAAGCGAGAGAA
Organism: Graphilbum fragrans; assembly: GCA_001513895.1. Taxonomy (NCBI): domain Eukaryota; kingdom Fungi; phylum Ascomycota; class Sordariomycetes; order Ophiostomatales; family Ophiostomataceae; genus Graphilbum; species Graphilbum fragrans. The sequence goes on from LLKO01000003.1 coordinate 938,926, forward strand.
AAAACTCCGTGCGATCTAATAAGCAGAGCATCCAACTGAGGGCACAAAAAGTTGGAAGCATCCGCAAGGGGAAGGAGAACGGTGCAACGCTGGCAGCAGGAGACCAGGAGAACCGTGCAGGACGCACTGGGCTGGGGGGCCATTCGGTGGCTGCTGAACAGCGCTCAGAGCACACTTTTGCTTCCAGGGGAGCCAGAGGGGGGAGGCAGGTCCAGGAACCATACACTACCTTGGCTGGGGTTTCGGACGGGGGTGCTGAGGGGGGCAGAGAGCACCTGCCATTGGTGGGCTAGCCCAAAATACACCCGGGCGCTCCACCTGGAGTGTCTGGGTTCCCTAGCGTACTTCATTTCAGCAGCAGAAGAGAGCGCGAGGGAGGCGAAGGGAGAGCGAGAGAATAAACAGTGGAGCAGGAGAAATGGGGACAGGGAAGAGCCAGATTTGGGTCCACATTTTCGGCGGTGATTGGCTAGCAGGGGCCCTGGGAATAGCCTACTGGAGATGACTCGGACGCGAGCCGTGTCCTGACCAAAGATCTTTTTCGTATTGCCGTCCGCTTGATACATCGTGTACTCTGGACATACGTCCCCATAAGTTGTCGCACGCGTGTGCATCGTGGTCGGACACAGCACCGGCGCTTTCTAAGCGACGAGCATTCACGCACGACAAGGACGGAAATGCAGTGCGTCTTTCATCCTGCTATAGAAGCGTGCTGGTGAGTTGATCTCGTAGAACATACTACGGAATTAGTGTACGGAGTACGCCGTCTATGCTTGCACTATGTAGATTCTCCGCTTTGTCCTGCGACCTTCCAGACAATATGCGCCGTTATGATCTGTGCTGGAAAAGTGAATACTGTGTTACTCCCCCCTCGTATTTACGGGGACCTTTCGAAAAGTACGGCAATGCCAGAACCTTGCTTCAGTATGCGTAGTGGCAAGTAAGCCGTAGTGTAGTGCCATGTACCACTACGAGGACAACTAGTTGTATGCTTACCATTGGTGCTCTACTTTGTATGAACAGGCCACGGTGGACGTACATATTATACTGACAAGCACTAAATCCAGTTGCAGGCTTGTAGCAGACCACAAAGACAAAACACCTCAGCACATACCACCACCCACTGCAAAGCTTCACACATCAAACGCCAAGACAAAAGCTCCTGAAGAGAGCAAGGAAAAACGTGGAAACAACCGCCTGTCTCCCAGCCGCTGTTCCTGCTAAATTTGTGTCTCGTTTCCTGCATATCAACGCCCATGACATTCCACTCTTCTATATTGGCCGGACTGTGTTTGCCCATACGGATATATATGTTTGCTTGGCCCTCTTGGCCCTCTTGGCTTTCCTAGGCTTGGTGCCGCCCAACCCTGCATTTACAGAGAGGCACAGGCCTGGCATATCGGCACACGTTGGCACTAACAACATGAGCATCACAAAGTTGAGATGCAATTTACAAGTAGCACTGGATGCGCCGAGAGACTTGCGGCTGGCTTGAGCCTATAACTACGAGGTCGTACTCCGTACACATGTACGATGCACAGTAGTGTACATAGTTAGCTACAGAGTAATCCGTTCAAGCATAATAGCCACAAAAAACTGGTTACAGGGTAGTAACAGCTACACACTCCGTCTCCTATTTACACAGTGAGACCAGGGATGCAGCAGGGGGGCGGGAGCCAGAACAAGATACTTCTCCGAGCGGAAAAGGAGGGGGCAACGAAAAAGATGGCGGCCGGCGAGATTAGGGTTATGAGGTAACCCAGCGGAGCCCGTGATCTCTCTCATCCGAGCATGCAGTTGTACAGTTGTGAGTTATATTTAGCGAAGGCAGAAGAAAAACGCCGAGGCTAGAGAAGAAGAGTATACATTGTGTACTCGTATGTAGGTAGTCCTGCCCGGCTCTACGATTCCCCCGTTTCTTGCCAGCGGGCCAACACATAGGAGCACGTACTCATTGGGAGAATTTAAGCTTTCGAGTATGAACAAGTGTAGGTACAACTACCGTAACTGCTCGTACCCGTAATCCGTATGTGTTTTCTACGGAGAGTGGCCAAGAGGAGGGGCAGCAGTTACTTGCTCCTGCATACGAGGCGGCCGTAAATACCGAGTTCCTTATTGAATAGAGTACACGTATCCTCCGCTCTCGTGAGAAAAGAAAAGTGCAGCCACACCTCGACGTGAGATGCAATTCGGTCAGCTGACGGAGCCTCTTGATGGATTTGACGTCCGTGGGATGCTAGAGCCGTTCCTTCTCCTCGACAATCTACGGAGAGGATGCACGACGTAAAATAAAAAAGGCTTGGCATGAACACAAGCGCAATGCTCTGTTTCAGCGCCTCGTCCATCAGTAACGGTTATCATGGAGACATGGCGGTGGTCCTCGATCGCCCATGATAGGAAGTATGCACACGGCCCATCGAATTTGATTGCTTTGGGGAAACAAGCAATTTGCTGCGGCAACCTTGCCTCCGGGTAAATCAACAGGCAGGGACAAAAAGAGAGCAGCACGACGACAGGCAGTGCTCCTCCGCCATCCTTTTCCCCCGCACTCTACCGTTTCGTGATTTCGTTACGCGATGGGAAAAGAGGCACGAAAGCTGCCGATATCCAGGGTGTACTCCTATCCCCTTCTTCTCTTGCTTGGAAGACGAGCCCTTAGATCCGTCCTCTTTATTACTCAGGCTAGCTGCTGGTGTATGTACGTCGTAGATAGTTGCTGGAATCGGGTTGCTTGTCCTGTGAGGCTTATGTATTCGTACATCTGGGACCCTCACCGAGCTGGAGCTTGGGCTTTGTGGCTTTGCTGAACTTGACACGGATCAGCCCGTCCAAACTTCCGGGTGGCGATCTTCACAGGCGTTGAGGGCCGTGGCTTGTTTGATGAGCCCGGCATGGCGCCAAAGTGCTCATCGCAATTTTGCTGAACGATAAGAGAAGAAATTGAGCCCAAGACATTCACTGGCGGCAGTGGAGAGTTCGGTGTGGAAAAACAAGAGGCGACAAGAAGACCGGCCGCGGCCGCCAACGTCTTGGCACTCTTGTTTTTCTCTCCGTTCGGCCAATTTGCTGCTTCTTCCCCGGCTTTACCCAAGAGGTAAAACTCTTTTTAGCTTTGGCTACTGCAGCGTTTAGATATTACACACACGCATTGCCGGCGGGGGACGGAGGTGTGATCTAAGACATCATGGAGACCCTCCTCCGGACAAGCAAACGATCATTAGCACTTTTTTTCTCCCAAAACAAGCATAACGCTCGCCTCGTTTTCATGCACGCCATGCCGATTGGGTCAGCTGTCCACTGACGGAGACCATACGGCCACTCTGTCTCTCAATCTCTACAAGCCCGACCAAGAGAGCTCCAATCGGCCAAAACGGCATAAATCAGAGCCAATCTAGCAAAAAGCTATCACGGCGGAGCCGCTCATCTCTCCACATCTGCTGCCCGAAGGAAACCAATGTGCCTTTTTATCGCTGTGCTTTGTACCCCGTTACAGCCACGAAGTCGTGCCAACTCGGAACCCCAGCACCAGAGACCCGGGCTGCCCATCTCCGCCACTATCACCATATTACGAGCACAATAGCTGCAGCCTGTGACCACAATATGGTGGGAATGCCCTTTCGCACGATCTTCTCGCCCACTCAGCGGCCAGCATGGAAACGCTCTTCTAGCTCACCGCCCCTTCTACCGTTGGGGATGGGGATACGGGCTTGGGCATGGTCTTGGCCTCGGGGGTCGCTCAGCTTTGTGTCTCCGTCGTATGGTCATCTGTCCTTTTTTTCAGTTTCGATGGCCATGTAGGCTGTGTGCTGGTTGCTTCCCCCCATCAGCGCGTGTTGCGCGTCCCTCCCAGAGTTTGTGGCTGGCTGCGTACGAGATATGTTGTACAACCCTTTGACCGATGCACGCGATACCACCCCATCGCTACAAAAAGAAGTCGTCGTGGCCTTTTGAACATATCTCTACATGCATGCGACCATACTAAGATATAGCTAGCGGCTGACTTGCACACCGAAAAGGGCGAAGCTTCGATGAAACGCTTCCCTCCGGGCCTCTTCTGCCTTTGCTGCCTTGGCTTTGGCCTTGATGGCCAAGTGGTCTGTGATAAGGGAGGAAGATATGCACGTCTATCGGCCTTCTGTCCCAATTGTTTTGGGGTGTTTTTTTTCGAAATTATGCAATGCACGGGTGTCCCCCCCAATTGCGCATTTATAGCCTCTACCGACCATACTTTGGAGACGAGCCCTTTTGCCCTTCCCTTGCCGAAAGACCCGTGTTATATGCCGATGTGTATCTAAGGATATTCTTTTTGCCAGCGAAGCACCCATCCACCCACCACGAAAATGAGGCGAGTTGAGCCTCACATTGTCAGCCAATCCTTTGCCTTTGAGCCCCTCCTTGTCCTAGTTCCGCGATTCGATTCGTCTGTCTAGACGGGTGAAGCGACATATTGCTCATGAGAGCATAGTCACGAATCCGTAGTTTTGTAGCGCCACACCACTCATGAATATGCAGAAGTCGTTTCGATGTACGTCGTATTCCATTTGCGTCTCGTTGTGAGCCACGCAATGCGTGACCGCTCCCCAACACAGCCTCAAATAAGCAACCACAAATACGATCTCACGGCCGTCCCGCGCCAGCAAAAGAGACTCCCACAGGGGTTCCTGCTGTCCTATGAAGACCATTGAGTCAACGGCCACGCTGTTCACGTTGGTTGTCGTGGCTCGATGCCATCTACTATCCGATGTCTATTATCAGAGAAGTGAGGCTCTGACCCGTTGCTCTCTTTGCTCGCTCTCTTGTCATTCGACCTCTTCCTTTTGCCAGTTTTGCCAGCTTTGCCTGCTCCGAAACATCACCTCTGCCGTGATACACTGACTCCTGTCAGCAAGCTGCTGAGACTTGTCGTTTTACGCCCATACGCAGCTGATTATTGGGTCTAGGCAACTCTGGGCAATATTTGCTTTTGCATACCCCTCCTCTGCCTCTCTCGCTCCCTCGCTCTCTCGTTATCGGCGACTCCCTGAGACCGAGCCACTCCCCCGCTTTCCTGGCATATTTCACTCGCAGGCAGCCTTTCGGTCTTTTTCATTGGACCCCTCAGTCACACACCCATTGCGCTCCTCGCCGTGCATGCGGCCTTACCGTATTTTCAATAGAGGGGGCTGCCGTGCTTCGCGCCATACCGAAATCGCGTAGCATTCTCCCCCCCTTGTATCCTTGTTTCTTGGCCGTGGCCGGATCCTGCACAGGGCAACTTCTTCGACGCCAACAGCCAAAAAATTGGCATTTCTGCGCAAGAACATACCTTAACCCACATCTGTCCTAGTGCTCGTTTGCCTGCGCAATACGAAGGCGGAGGGCCACTCTGGCCGGCCTCATGCTGTAAGCATGCATATGCGAGGTGTGTGTGTGTGACTGTAGCCTAGACATTCTTTCCAACTGGACAAGCCTGGGACCTCCCACCCACATCTGTTTTCCCTTTCCCTCCTCGCAGCCGCCCACCCTCTAGTCCTCTGGACACATCACCAGTCTATTGACATATCTCTCCTCTCTCTATATATATGCGGCCTGTTCCCACATTTCGGCCGCCGAGCATCTAGCTAGTCTCGTTTGTCTCTCCTTTGCGTTTGTTACTGTAATGATGCTTCCCATTCGCTACATAGTGCTAGCTTCACCTTTGCTCTATCTACATCCTGCGATCAAAGCCTAGAACCTCTATTTTCTATCTCTGTCTGTTGACAGAAAGAAGTGGCGAGTTTCTCACTTACACATACATGATTGCAACGCTACCTCGGTGTCAAGCAAGATCACAATTGCGGAGGAATAAGCTCTATTCCACAAAAGAGGCCAATAGTTACGGCTCGGCCCCTGCCTCCGCCTCCCCGAAGAGAGGCAAGATCAACGCCAAAGAACCATCTAATGCTTACCTCGTTGCAGCTCGTCACATTTTTTCATATTGATTCCCCCTGGTCCTCGCCTTCAATCCATACAATCTGAGACCTGTGAAATCCACCGTATAGACCGAGCAACTACGGGGTGGAAGATCTCTCCTCCCATTCCCATTGCAACTGCTCCCCTCCCACCTTGTCTCGCCTCATTTTCGCAGATTGACACCGACAGCCTCGAATTTATTCTCGCCCTACATACGATCTGCGGATATGTCTTCCCGATCCGGCTCAACCAGCTCTTCATCGCGGTCCAGCACCAGCTCCCGCCAGCATAGGAACTCGCGGCCTGTCTCTCGGTCATCGAACTATTCCGTCCGCCATGAGGTGGTCAATTCTGTCCGCGTGCCTCTTCAGCGGTACCATCCTACTAGAGTGGCCATGTGCCTCTGGTTTGCTGGCGTCTCGCCGCGCCGTGTTCACCACCTCCGGCGTGACGAAGTGTTGACGTCGTGGGACTCTGACCGCACTGTGCCACACTGGCACTTTGTCGGCCAGAACCGCAGCCAGAGAGAGGGTAAATACGATGACTATAGCGACGACGACAGTGATGATTCGTCTAGTGTTACCCATGGCGGCTTCCGTGCGCCAATGCATCCTAATGGGGGCCCGCCGGGTGGGATGCATGGCGGGATGCATGGTGGTATGCATGGCGGGATGCCGGGCGGAATGCCGGGCGGAATGCCGGGTGGAATGTCAGGCGGGATGCCAGGCGGAATGCCGGGCGGAATGTCAGGCGGAATACCTGGTAGTCCGATGCAGGGCGGAATGGGTAGAATGCCAGGGGGGCCGGGGGCCAGGGCAGCTGGGGGGATGCCAAACGGTGCTCGAGGTGGGATGCCCGGGGGCGGCCCAGGCGGGATGCAGCCCGGCATGCAAATGCCCCGTGTTGTTCCGGGGGGAGCGCCCCGTGGGATGCCGGGAGCGCCAGGAGGTATGCCGGGAGGTATGCCGGGAGGCGGTCGATTCCCCCCTGGTACGCGCCCAATGACTCCTGGCGGTGGTCAGATGCCAGGAGGACCAAACCGACCAGGTCCTCCAGTTATTGTTGATGGCGACAAGTAATAAGTCGGGGTCTCTGGCTACGGGAACTCTATTCGTTTGCATGTGCTCACATTTTACGCTTGCTTCTTTCAACTGCCATTTCACGCTTACGGGATACTTTTTTAACTGATCCAGTCTCGGATTTCTTTTCTTTTCTTGTCTTTTTTATTATCGTGGTTTCTTCATCTTCTTTTCATTCCTTTCAACTTTTTTTTGCTTTCACAGGTTCGATCACAGAACACTAGGTCGAGATAGCAGGTATTTACCTGCTATTTTATGAGACGGTATCACATATGTGATATTATTATGAAGACGCATGATCCCTTGATGGGAGAAACAACGAAACAAAACCAACAGTTCCCCCGAGGTTGCACTCCTCGGAGGCCTATTTACAGTAACGAATATATATGCATATGAATCCATCACTTGACCATCATTGTGGCGCCGCTCATTTCCATAAATAAACACCCAAACAATAGGGAGCGGCGTAGCTGCCAATTCCCCGCGTTCTCACACATCCTACGATTCTAGGAAGATTGTGAGGTGGTGGGCGAGACGGGAAGAGGCGCTAAATAACAAGCCAATTGGCTTGGTATCGTGTCCTGGTGTCCTGGTGTCCCGCTGTTTCCCTGTTTAAATTTGGCATATCGTAGCAATCGCTTCTCCCACATGCGGCTCTGGGGGATTGAGATTGCCCGCCTATCCGGTCAAATGATACTATCGTCTTTGCCTGTGCCATCCCTTTTCCCATCATCGGTCAAATCCTCGCTGTATTTGCCCGGAAAAAGGTTGTGCTGTCTTTCTGGGCAAAAAGGAACGGCCGAGATGGCGTGTCGCCTCGGCTTTCGAGAAAACATATCATGAACAGCTTCACTAGATGCTCCCCCTCCCTTGTAGGTAGGCAGACGGAGAGTCTAGCGCAATTGCCGTCTGTGACTTTTTTCTCGGCCCACAAGGTAGAGAGAGTGTTGGACCGTTAGCCGAAGCCTTGTCAGCCCTACCAAGTCGGCCATGTTACCCACATGGGGAGTCGTCTGGTGGCAAAGACAGGGCGGGGCATGGATATGGTTCTGCTGTTTGCATTTGGCAGTGACTCGTTGTCCAACGGATCACTTGAACTGGTGGCTGGTGCGGCATGTATGCTGGCCTAAGCGGTACACGGGATAGAAGAAGGTTACGCCTACAGCTAGCGCGTCGCTTTCCTTTTTCATCGTTCCCTGCCTAGACCATCGTGAGAGGAAGAAGCATGTGCGAGTGAGGACAAAAGGAGACAAAGCTATTCTTCTTTGGGCCACAGGCTAGGTTGTACATTTGCGCACATGGGTTGCGCAGTGGAATGGTTGCAAAGCTAATGTACGAGTATTACTACAGATTACGGTGAAAGTACATTTTGCCTTTGTTTTTCCAGACACAAACCAGGGCGGCGGCGTCTGACATGGTCTTGGGTTTTGGGAGCCTGCGGAAAGGGGTCAGCATCAACAAGTCGGCACGGGAAAAGAGGCATGAATGTGAACGAGTGGGCACACTGGAAAGACAGCAGCATGTCAGATGGCTGAATAATTCCAGCTCCTCCTAGAAGGTAATTGTGTGCCCATTTTTTCCGTGGTTCCCCTGGCAGGATAATTGTCGCTATGCTGAGGCAACCCATAGCGACAACGAGGAGGAGCGCGAAATCATCATGTGTAATTTTTGGCCGTGCTGGGCTTTCTTTCTGCGATCTGGTAGGGCAGTGGTTCTGTGAATGGCGGTTACGCCGTGTACGGAGCATAGCAGCGACGGATTAGGCAGTGTGCATACGTGTAGAGTGGTAAGCGGCGTATTTTGAGCCAGAGAGGCCGCCGTCGTGTCAGAAGCCAGAACTACCGGCCATCACTACGTCAGCTATAGCCAAACTCATGCACCCCGTGTATGTATGTGTGGATAGTATCACCGAAACGCTGAAGAATTTCGCACTATATGGACGAGCGCCACCAGCAACAATGCCACACAGCCTCCAGAAGGGGGGGGGGACATCGCTTTCAGTCTTCCCCCGTACCCCCAGTCTAATCTGATTTGAAAATTCTGCAGAAAGAGTGTGCCATTGGGGCTATGGACTTCCCGGGCCATGCTGCATGCTTGCAGACTCTTGGACCGGTCAAACCGGCCTCCCCGCGATGAGCCACCGGAAAACCTGAGGCCAACAATGAGAGGAGGGTCCAACAGCAGCAAAAAGAGGGAAAAAAGCCTCCGCGAAAGCCAATGGCTACGCCACGAAGGAACTATAGGCGGATCTCCAGTAAGGCCGGGAGGCGAAGACGGCAGCGATATGGAGATTTTCTATGCCTCTCTCTTCCTCTCAACACAATGCAGTTGTACTCGTACACGAGAGAATAGGTAGAAGGCCCGTTACAGTCTACCCCGCAGAATTTGGTCTTGGGGGGCTGTGAGGTGGGTGCAATGTGTGTTGGAAGCCTAGAATGAACGTCCACTGCGAGGACTCCAATCTTCTACTTTATTACCACTGCCGTTGACGAGGGGCTTGGCATTGACGCAAGCCCACCTTGCTGCATGTACGGCGCAGCCAGCGGCGATTGGGGGGAGAGCGTGGCATGGATATTCACACACATTTTGCTAGTAGGGGCCCACTATGGCCATGGAACCGCTGTTCCAAGGCTACAAGCGGCCGTCAATGCTCGTAGGCAGCCACTGCCCCACCAGTGCTCCCTGTAAGATATTTTACCTGCGTTTTAGGGCCCGGGAGAGAATCCTTCCAACATGACGGAGGTGTGTGGTTTCGGAAGGCCCGCCAATCAGGGCCTGGATTAGTCGCTGTAGACGAGTCCCAGTGCTATCAGGCAGCCAACGAAACCAAAAAAAAGAGAGACACCAGTAGCTTGGGCCCTTTTCCGTCGAGTCACTCCAAAAGCTGTGTGCCAACACACGACGTCCGCACCACCGAGGCCCATACTAGTCCATATTCATGTAGTTGCACTACCTGTGCCTGTTCACGAGGGGACCTCGAAGTGGGAGGAAGGGGGAGGATTTGCAGTGTGCAGTGTGCAGTGTTTGGGGTGTGATTCTACTCGATGTCCTCCTAGGCCTTTGTTGCACCTGTACGAGGACGCCTTTGCTTCTGCCTTCTGCTGGCTACACTGGAGTCCTCCTCCGGTAGAGGTATTCAAACAAAATACCAAAGGAGGGCACTAGATGAACAGAGAGGCCTGCCACGACGCAGAAAAATGAAAAGCACCAGAGTCTAGTAAATCAAAGATGCCTGGCACGACCGAGCCACGCAGAATAGCCACAATGACCTGAGTAGCCACACACACGATCTGCAGGTTTGCGAGGATCTACCAGTGCTACCCGAGGGGGAAAGGCAGTTAAGCTGCAGGGGTATGGACGTGGTGCTGAGGTGCTGTGGTGCAGGAGCCCAACTCAGCCATGTCGTTGTACAGAGGAACGCACACTACTCGTGTTGGCCCTGAACTACGACAGTACAGCTACGAGTACTCGTGCCTCGTACGCACGAAGAAATAGGTGTGGCCTCGTCTCTGCTGTAGTCCTGCAGTCCTGCAGGCCTGCAGGCCTGCAGGCCTCGCACTACTCTGCATTAGTGTCTGACTGCACCTGTTCGTTTCTATTCCCCATCGGGAGCGGCAGCGCATAATGCAGGTTCCATGCAACTGCGATGTGCTCGGCGGCCGCGATGCTCGTCGTCTCCTCCTTTGTCACTATGGAGCTAGCAGCTATGCCGGTGCTCTCTCTCGCAGGCTCGCGGTCCTCTCCAAGTATAAAGGCAGCCTCATTCCCATCTGGCTGCCTCGCCTCGAGCCATACTCTTCCTCTCGGTTCTCACCCCCTCTCCCATCTTCGATCCGCAGCTCACTTCACTCCTTCTTCCACCCCCTCCTCCCTTGACCCGCCCTGACTCGGGTCTCTCTTCACTCTTCCGTCTTATCCTTGACCACCCTCCCCCATCCTTCTTGTTCTCATTCTTGTATATCATTATATTACCTTGGTCTCCTCTTCTGTCTCGGTTTAGGGCGTGAGACTTGCAACCTACATCTTGCACCTTACACCGGTCCACAGCTTTCTCTACACGCTTTCTTTTCCCGCTCCCACCCCCCCCTCTCCCCACACTTATATTCACCATGGCAAGCAATACATCACATGCTTCGCAGCCGGTCACTGGCACGGCCGACCCGTTTACAAGTCAGTCAACCACGCCGGCTTCGGTGGCACTGCTGGACTTTTTCTTCCCCGGGCTGTCGATGTTCACGGGAGCCCTCCAGCGGTACCTGCACATTGACCTGAACCTCTACTTCCCGCTGCTGCTGCTGCTGGGAGGCATGACCTTTTTCTGGAACTACTTGAGCAGCTACCTGCACACCCAACTGGAGGCGCACTTCATGTCGACCGTCGAGGTGCGGTACGACGACGAGGTCTACAACATGCTCATGACCTGGGTGTCGTGCCAGCCGTTTGCGCAGAATGCCCGGCGCTTTGTCGTCAACACTGTTGTGGGCTCGCGGGCGTGGACGGTCTGGGAGATCCAGTACGACGACTGGCGGCGGAATTCAGAGGGGGACGGCGACCACGACGACGAGGACGACGAGGGCGAGGAGGGCGGCGAGGACGGGGCCCAGGCCGGCGGCTCCGGGACCTTTTTCAAGAAGCACAAAAAGGCGCTGTCGTACACGCCGACGTTTGGCACGTACTACTTTTGGTACCGCGGCCGGCTGCTGGTGTTCCGCCGGTCGCAGAACCGCGATGCGGCCGTGGTCAGCTCCGACCAGCGCGAGAGCATCTCGGTGTCCTGCTTCGGCCGCGACCCGGCCGTGCTCAAGGAGCTGCTGCTCGAGACCCGCGGGCTCTACCTGCGCCGCGACGCCCGCAAAACCGTCATCTTCCGCGGCTGCTCAAGCGGCGGCCGTTTCCGCTCTGGCCAGCCCACCTGGATGCGCTGCATGGCCCGCAATCCGCGGCCGCTGTCCACGGTGATCCTCAACGAGACCACCAAGCAGGAGCTGGTGTCGGATGTCGCTGACTACCTCGACCCGGCCACCCGCCGCTGGTATGCCAACCGCGGCATTCCCTACCGCCGCGGCTATCTTCTCTACGGCCCCCCGGGCACGGGCAAGTCGTCGCTAAGCGTGTCGCTGGCCGGCCATTTCCGCATGAACATTTACATTGTCAGCCTCAACGGCGCTGCTGCCAACGAGGAGACCCTGTCGACGCTCTTCAACGATCTGCCGCGGCGCTGCATTGTGCTGCTGGAGGACATCGACACGGCCGGCCTGACCTCGACGCGCGAAGACAGCAAGCGGAGAGGCCGGCGCGGCGAGGACGACGATGATGACGACGACGGCCGCGGCAGCGACGGCTATGGCGATGACCTGTCGGACGACAGCAGCAGCGACAGTGACTCCGACGAAGAGGACAGCGAGAAGAAGGCCAAGAAGGCCGAGGGAGAAGACGGCCAGGACAGCGACGACGAGGGCGGTTCGTCCAAGAAGGGCAGCGGCAGCGGCAATGGCAGCGGCAAGAAGTCGTCGGGCAGCAGCGGCAGCTCCAAGGGCAAGCTCTCGCTGTCGGGGCTGCTCAACATCCTGGACGGCGTGGCCAGCCAGGAGGGCCGGATCCTGATCATGACGACCAACCACATTGAGAAGCTGGACAAGGCGCTGATCCGCCCGGGCCGCGTGGACATGATGCTCAAGTTCGACCGTGCCGACCAGGACATGGTGGCCTCGCTGTTCCGGTCTATTTTTGCGCCGATCGACGGCGACGGCGCCTTCAGCCGGCCGAACTGGATGCCGGCTGCGCCTGGCGCCGAGGGCCAGGGCAAGGGCAAAGGGAAGGAGACGGCGCGCGCCGTGAAAGACGCCGCAGAAGCCGCCCAGGAGCCGGACGCCCCGGAGACCAAAACGGTTGTGGAAGCAGGGACCGCCGAGGAGACCAAGATCATCATCCACCGCAGCAGCCCCAAGCCGCGCATCCATATGACCGTGGCCCGCGTCGAGGCGCAGGCCCGCGCGTTTGCCGAGGCCGTGCCGCCGCTCATGTTCAGCCCGGCCGAGCTGCAAGGCTACCTGCTCAAGTACAAGCGGGATCCCGACGGCGCGGTGGCCAATGTCGGTGCCTGGGTGGCCGCGACGCAGGCGACTAAGGAAAAGGCCGAGCGGCGCAGAGAGCGGCGGCATCTGCGGGCGGAGAAGCGCAAGGAGAAGCAAAAGGCCAAGAAGGAGGCCGAGGAGGCAGCCAAGGTGGCCAAGGCGGCCAAAGCCGCGGCCGAGGAGGCCGTCAAGCAGAAGAGGAAACAGGAGCACAGGGAGCAGAAAGAACGCAAGGACCGCAAGGCCCAACGAGTGGTGGACGATAGCGATCTGTCAGACGACCAGGACGGCGGCGACAGCGATAGTGACTCGGAGCTGTCCGACATCGAGGCCAGAGTCAGGGCCAAGATCAAGGCCAAGGCCAAGGCCATGGCCGAGGCCGAGGCCAAAGCCAAAGCCAAAGCCAAAGCCAAGGCGAAAGCCAAAGCCGCGGCCAAGGCGGCAACGGCCAAGACCGGCTCGGCGCTCTCCGTGCCTCCGGATCCGGCCACAGCCGCGAGAGCGACCACGCCGCCACGCTCGGTGTCGTCTTCGTCGGTGGCTTCCTCAGAGGGCCTGTCGGATCGCCAGTCCCATCTCTCGGACACGTCGATAGACAGCACGGTGGACAACGCGTCGGATGTGGAGGCCAAGGCAGCGCCGAAGACAGCCGTCGAGCCAGCAAAAGAATCTCCTGCAGAGGTTGCGGTATAGAGAGGCGGGGAGAGGCTAGGAGTATAAGAGGAAGCGAGGGAAGACAGAAACCAAGAAAAAAAAAAGTCGAAAAATTCAAAAATAAAAAACCAAAAATCGACAGGCATCGAGGCTGCAAGCGGAGGATGCAGCCTTACTTAATTAGATGGTTTTTACGGTGAACAGCCAGGCAACTGGGCAAGAGGGGCATTCTTAGGTGGGACGCGGCTGCATGAGAAGGTGAGGCTGCATTTGATTTGGCATCATGGTACGCTGCATCGGTGGTTTGTGTCTATTTGACCGGATTACCATTTACGCATACGGCGTTCAAGTGGTTCGGTCAGTTTAGGTTTTACGCTGCGGTTATTTTCCATACTATCTCAATTGAACTGAAATGCATTCTTTTTATTTCGTTTCCTTGCCAGTCAGCCGCCATAGCACAATTTACATCTCCCATATCCAACTTTTGGTCAGCGTGATTCGTCTTTCCCCAACCTCACCGAGACTAGTCAAAGGTCGAAAACACAAAACACAGATCAACCACGAAACACACCGCAACACACCAACTCTGCCTTAGCGGATCGTCGGCATAGCCACATCAGCCTTCTGCGCGATGGCGTCGGCTGCCTGCCAGTACGACGTCACGGTCTTCTGCTGGGTGTAGAAGTTGACACCGGGGCGGCCGTAGAAGGTGCTAGCACCGCCGCCGGCAATGCTCTTCTTGTTGCCGGTGAAGGAGAACATGGGCAGAGGGACCGGGATGGGAACGTTGATGCCGACCTGGCCGGCCTCGATGCGGCGCCGGAAAGTCTCGGCCGTCGCGCCCGACCGGGTGAAGATGGCCGTGCCGTTGCCGTACTCGTTGGAGTTGATCAGGTCGATGGCCTCGTCCAGCGTGTCCGCGTTGAGACACACTAGAACAGGGCCGAAGATCTCCTCGCGGTAGCACTTCATCTGCGGCGTCACGCCCGTGATAATGGTCGGGCCCACCCAGTTGCCGTTGGGGTACTTCTCCGGCTTGTAGCCACGGCCGTCCAGCAGAATCGTCGCCCCTTCCTCCTCAGCGCTGGCAATCAGGCTCTCAATGCGGGCCTTGCTCTGCGGGTGGATAACCGGGCCTAGATCGGCGCCCGCCTCAAAGCCGCCGTTGACCGACAGCTTGCTGGCCAGCTCCGCCAGCTCCGGCAGCCACTCCTTGGTCTCGCCGACGGTCACCAGCGTCGACAGCGCCATACAGCGCTGGCCGGCAGCACCAAACGCAGCACCGACCACCGAGTTCATAAAGTGGTTCTTGTTGCAGTCGGGCAGCACGGCCGCGTGGTTCTTGGCGCCCAGATTGGCCTGCACACGCTTGCCGTTGGCAGAGCCGCGGTTGAAGATGTACTCGCCGGCCTTGTTGCCGCCCACAAACGAAATCGCCTTGACGGCCGGCTCGTCCAGCAAGAAGTTGACCGCGCGGTGCGCACCGTGCAGCACGTTGATCACGCCGTCAGGGAACCCGGCCTCGCGCGCCAGCTCAGCCAGAATCATCGTGGCACCGGGGTCGCGCTCAGACGGCTTCAGCACGATCACGTTGCCGGTCACCGTCGCAATCGGCAGACACCAGAGGGGGATCATAGCCGGGAAGTCTGCCATGTTAGCAAGCTCACTTTCCGATAGTTTTTCTCTTCTTTTTCTGTTCCTTTTCTCTGTTCTTCTTTTGCCTTTATCCTCCCCAGAACAAGACAGAGATACAATCGTCAGACAAACTCACTGAAGGGGCAGATTGCGGCCACCACTCCGAGCGGCTCGCGGTAGCTGCGGGTCTCCATATCACGAGCCACCTCGAGCACCTCGCCCTTGAGATGCTCCGAGGCACCACAGGCCGCCTCGGCCACCTGCAGACCGCGCAGAACATCGCCGCGCGCATCAGCCACGGTCTTGCCCTGCTCGAGCGTAATGCTCGCGGCCAGGCGGTCCCAGTTCTCCTTGATCAGGCCCACGAGCTTGAACATGAGCGCCTGGCGGTGGATGACGCTGGTGGCGCGCCACGCCGGATACGCCTTCTCGGCCGACGCAATGACCCGCTTCATCTCGTCGTCCGTCATCTGCGGCACCCGGGTCACCAGTTCGTTGGTGGCCGGGTCGTGCAGGTCAATGAACTCGGTCGTCTCCGACGCCACAAAGCGGTTGTCGACGAAATACGGCGTGTCGGCCGCCTTGAAGCCCTTGGTAGCGTGCTCCGTCGGGAAGCTGGCCGCGCTGCTCGGCAGCTGCACATCGCCGTACTCGGCCGGGCTGCGGCGCGCCGCGGATGCATAAATGCTCCGGGTGCTCAGCTTGACGGGAGCGCTCATGGTGGCGTTGTTGGTGGAAGCAGCGGTAGAGGAAGAAACAGCGGTCACACGGCGGTACTGGGACGCAGCTCTGCACAGAGTAGATGCCGAGCGAGACGCCTGGGCAACACGGGGGGGCGCCGCTGCGCTTTTAGAGATTAGACGACGCATGGTGGACGGCCCTGGGGCGAGTTTCTATGTGCCAACGTTTGGTCTGACGGCTGCGTCTCTTGGCCTGTGCCCGAATGATAATAAAGAAAAATAGGCAAACACAATGGGAGGGGG
>LLKO01000003.1:955330-972848 GCA_001513895.1 Graphilbum fragrans
GGACCAGCGGGGACAGGAAGGGGGAGCAAGGAGCAGGAGGGGGCAGATAAAGAGCGAGATAGGAGCCCAAGTCCCAGAGGCAGAGGACGTCAGAAGAACGGCGGAATATAACACGAAGGAAGTGGAAGAAAAGGAGAGCTCCGAACAATTGACGGCTGGATAACAGTAGCGGCCACACGGGTGGGGAAAGAGGCTGCCGCTAAGGAACGGGGACCTGGTCGAGAGGCTCGGGATGCTCGAGGCACTTGCTCGAATGCGCGAGATGCGAGGTGCGAGACGCAGTGTGAAAGTGGTGGACGATGATCGTGATGCTCGATGTGGCCAACGAACAATCAAAATCGATGGTGCTGGTGAAGAAACACGAAGCTACTTACAGCAAGAGGCGGAGACAAAAGAGGAAGCAACGTCTGCCCGCAGCCGATCGGCGTGGGGTAAGAAGCACACCTGAGCTCGGGCACGCTGTACACAACCGTTGAAAGCCGAGTGCGGCGATTAGCACTGGGCACGGCCAAGGGGCTCTTGCCTCTGTGCCTTGGTGTGCTACGTTCCCGTGGTTCTCTTCGGCTCCTCGGCGTCTTGCCTACGACAAAAGGACCACAGCCGGTATCCCAGGAACGCTCTTTCCCACGAAATAGCCTTAGCTGGGGGGGACTAGCAGACAACAGGCTTAGTGGCTTCGTAGCACGAGTCGTGTCTCTCGCTTTCTGGCAGCGTTGGGAAGGAGCAAAGGAAAATGTTAGCCCTGGTGCGCGCAGATATGCGGGGACGACAACACTATTTAATCAGTAGGACTGTCCGCTGTAGGGTGAGACGTGTGACAGTGCGTATGATATAGAGCACACGCCCGTCCTCTTCGTAGTTCTACAATGACTCCGACGCCCGTCGTCCCCGTGTTGCCATTGTATGCTCTGGCTACTCTGGCTACTCTGGCTGCTTCGGGAGTCGTCTTGTCGGCCCGGTCTCGGGATTTTGGAGGGGCAAGGAGGGGTCTGCTTTCCCGGCAGACCGCTGCCAACACGGGACGCAAATCACAGCCAATTTGCTCCTTTTCTCGTACTTCATATGTACTCGCATGTACACCGTATATACATAGATAAGAGCCGCTATGAGTATATTGCTGAGGAGCCCCAGAAAGCGCTGATATCCGTCCGCCGGCGCTGTTTTGCGTCCACAACTAAGAGCCCGCCAGCACTTAGACTGTAAGCTAATTGGCCCTCAACCCATCGCCCTACCCATTCTGGTGCTCTGGTGCCCTGGCGAGAAAAAGCCCCTCTCTCCTCTCGCGGGAGGCTTTACGCGCCGGTTTGTGTTTTCCTGCTGCCAGCTCCGCTGCCGTTTGCCGCAACCGCCCAGTACCGTTTTGCTGCCGTGGATTTATGCGATCGGCTATTGGCGTCACGTGTGCCCGCTATTGTGGTCCACGATGGAGCCCGACGTCCACTAGCTGGCCCGCTTCGAACTGCCTAAAACGCACACTGATAACATGCCCGTATCTCAAGTAACAGAAACTGATGTGCACGTAGAAAACACGGCCAACAAGAAACAAAATAGATACCGTTACCAACCCCCCCTCCGCTACACTTTTGTCATTCTCCCGTCAAATCCTTTCTTTCCATCCAGGTACTCTTCCCTCCGTTCCTCGGTCTGCCCCTGGTCGTCTTTCCGCGATCACTACGAAGTATACGCATCACACGTGTTCGCTTCTCGCTTCTCGCATCTTGCCTCCCATTTCTTTGAAAATCTCTGTTTGCTTTTTTGCCTACAAGTGTCAAGTTTGAATCTGCCAATGCCCTCATTTCCCTCCTCCCCACCGGCACGGTTTCACCACAAATCACAAAACATGTTGAGAGTAGCAGATGACAATAAATAAAAAAGAATAAAACACCAAAAAAAAACAAAGCAGATCTCGTTCCTCGTTTTGATTCCTTACGACTGGCTGCGGGTCGCGCGCTTGCTGGCGCCCTCCTTGCCTGCGTCGGCACCCGTGGCCGACGCCTCCGCCTTGTCCTTGCCCTTGTCCTTGCTGTCCGCAGCCACCTTCTTGGCCGCCGGGGCCGGGGCCGCAGTGCTGCTCAGCACAACGACACCGCCAATCAGGATCGCCAGGAGAGCACCAATCGCGGCCGGGACCTCGGGCACAAACTTGGCCGCCTCGATCGGGTTCTTGGCCGCCAGCGTGAGGAACAGATCCAGCTTCTCCTTAACGTACAGAACCGGGTCGTCCAGGAACTTGAGGTCCGACGGCGACTTGGGCGTCTCCTCCACCTTGGGCTTGTCAGCCAGCTCGAGCAGCTGCTCAACCGGGTGCTTCTCGAAGAAGGTCTCGTCCGCCAGCTTGCGAGCATCCTCAACCGAGTGGCCAATGTAGATGTTGTCGAACAGGATGTCGTTCTGCATGGTCCAGATCTCGAAGCCGATCTACATAATGCATTGTTAGCTTGGTTCCTCACAGGGTATACAACGGAGAGAGAAAGGGGATACGTACAGCGCCCATGGGCTCAAAGTTCGACGGGGTCTTGTCCTCAAAGTAGTCGGGGTTCTTGATCTTGCGCGGCGCCCAGACACCCTTGTACGCCGGGTTGTCAATGAAGGGCGCGGTCCACTTGCCCTTGAAGTCGGGGTTCTTCGTCATCGGCTTAGTCCACGGGCCACAGCCAGACACGTCGGCGCACTTGGGGTTCTGCACGGTAGGGGCAACCCAGTCGCCATCCTCCTCGTCATCCCAGTCAACCGGCTTCTTGGCTTCCGGGTCAGGGACGGTCAGCGGCTCCTCCTCAAGCCAGTCCTCGGGGATGGTGGCCTCCTCGTCGACAATCTCGTACGGGGCATCCTCATCCCAGTCCTCGGGCTTCTTCGCCTCGGGGTCAGCAATACGCGCATCGTCGACCCAGTCATCGGGCTTCTTGTCCTTCGGGTCGTCAATCTCCTTCTCAGGGTTGACAGCCGGGGTGAAGTCCTCCAGGAGGCTGCCCTCCTTGACGTTCTCGCCGTTCTGCTGGATGATGTAGGTGTTGTTGGGGTGCACGATCAGCGTGTACAGCTCGGTCGTCTTGACGATGCGAGCGGTGGCCGGGCCGTTGAGGTGCTTCTCCTCGTACTCGCCCGTCTTGGGGTTCTTGTGGTTGAAGATGAAGTGCACCTTGTTGGTGTTGCCGCACTTGTCAGGGCCGAACATGATGACGTACGGCGTCGTGTTGGAGAACTCATCCTGGTGCAGCGCCTTGGTGTCACGGAGCAGCTTCAGGTAAGCACCACCACAGTCCAGGCCGTCTATGTTCAGTGTTAGCTGGCTTGGTTTTCTTCACGGCCCGTATGGCCATCCTCTCACATCAGTCTCAGACGCCACTCACTCTGAAGCTTGACCTCGTACTGCACAACAAGGGTCTTGCCCTTGTTATCGATCTTCTTGGGGAACTTGGCCGAGATGGCGTGGTGGGCAGCACGGTTCTTGATCACTAGGCCCTTGTCGCCTTCCATGCCCTTGTAGACAGTCGGCTCCTCAACAGCCCACTCGCCCACATATGCCCATTCCTCGCCGTCCTTGACGTCCTTCTTGGCATGCGATGGCTTCCACCGCTTGTCCCAGTCGTCTGTGAACTGCTCAACGAAGTCACCTTTCACCTTGGTGGGCTGTGCAAAAAAGGAAGTTAGATATTGCGAAAGAATGGGAGGCCAGGCTAGCCCTTTTTCAAACCCTAGGCTGGATGGGGGGAAAACGTACAGTAAAGGTCGGGAGAGCCACCGACGAGGTGGAAGAGCTCTCCTCCTTGGTCTCCTCGGCATACGCCTTGCCCGCCAGCAGAGCTGCTCCAAAAGCAGCGGCAACCGAATTGATCTTCATGGTGGATGAAATAAAAGTACAGAGAAATGAGGGTTTTGGTTCAAGACAGTGGTGATGGAAAGAGCTCCAGTTCGCAAGCGAGGAGGTCTGGTTTAAAGGGAGGTGGGGAAACAAAGAGCACACGGGTAATGGCAAGCAGGAAAGTCAAGAGAAGGAAGTGCTCCCAGCACACAAGATGCAACGGAGGGGTTTGTGAAGCGACAAAAAAGTCGGATTGGGGAAAAAAGAAGAAAAGAGGGAAGCCAAAAAGGAAAATCGAGGAATGAGAGGCCTTTGTGGGGGGGATCTCTTAATAGTAGGAGGTTTACGTGAGTGAGCTCTGGTGAGGCACTCAATTCCTCCAACGTGTCCTTTTTTTTTGTGCCAGTGTTCTTTTCTCGCAGGCGTCTCAATTAACCGATTGCGCCGTTGATTGGCCAACCGCTCCGGTATGGGGCCCTATTTTAGTGAGGCAAGCTGTTGGGAGTGGCTGCACAGTGCTCAGAGTTAGTGGCGTCACAGAAATAGAGTGATACCAGGGCCCGAAGTGCGGGGCGACTGCTTTTTTGGCTTAGGAGGCTGGGTTCCTTAGTGTTTTAGCAGTCTTAGGTGGTCAGTGCTTGCACGGCCCAGAAGAGCTTCGAATCTTCTACGCATGGAACTATACTGTGCCGTACGCCTTTGACTGGTTCCCAGCCATCGCCGCAAGCAGCTAGGTTTCCGTAGTTGCACCGCATCGGCGGTGCTCCCATGAGAAATGAGATACTTGGACGCAAAGAGGTTGAAGAAGGCACCTCTCAAGTTGAGCTTGGACATGGGGAAAAGCAGAAAGTTCGAAAAGGACAGTTACGGAGCAGTCTAGGATCATGAGCATAGGATGGATGAGCTGCCACAAATGGTTAGACCCACCACAAGACCAATCTGTCGAATACGTGTAGAAGAAGTCCAGACAGTTGATCGCCGGCGCCGAGTGTCTCCAGACACTCAGGCAAAGCAGCGAGAGCCAGGCATCAACTCCACTGTTCGTGGTAGAGAGTGTGCATTGAAGCCCATATAAGTCCGGAGTTTCATAGCGGCTCTGCTTGATGTCTCTGACAGTAACTATGGGCATAACTATAGAGCGGGAACAAGTCTCGATGGGAGCTGCCCGAAAGCCAAGCACAGTGCACATCGGGGACAGCCCATAATGTTTATGCACTTGATGGCCTGTAGCCACTTAGATAGTGAGTGGTAATCCCTTTTTTGTGGTTCTTCTTTGTTCATCCTACCACGTGGATATTACAGCGCCTTTAAATGGCGAGTTGGGTGGCGCCGATTGTAGGCAGATCCGCAACACATACAAGTCCATGCTTGCAGAGATACAAAGCAATCAAATTTTCGTGCATTTCATTCGACATAATCATATAACCAGAAACTGTGGACGTTGATGATCGCATACGAGAAGAATTAAGACATCGGAACAAGCACTTCATCGTACACGTGATAAATCATGTGAACAACTGAGTTTGTTCACTCAGCCGTTTTCTCAAAAATATGGCCGACGTGCAAGTCACCCGGCACGGCGTATTTCCTGCTCAAATATAGTAGGTTACATGGTGTGGGAAAGTTTTGTTCCCGGTCGCAGATATCTCAGTATGTAAACGGAAAGGTGCTACACTGGTGAGAATTGCTTGAGCGAAAGCACGTGCGATTAAAAACTGCCGCTATAACGCCGGACTCTTCCCTTTTCACAGCTAACGGGTAGAAAGGCGCTGCTCCACCACTAGAGAAAAATTGCGCTCCGTACTGACTGGATTTCGTGCTTGTACTTTCCGATTGAACACGTACATGTGGCGTACCTTTCTCTTCTCTTCCTCTTGCCCCCGGCGTATTCATCCTACTCCTTCTCCGTTTCGGGACAGCTTCTACCTACTTCCGCCGTCTAAATTTAGCCGTATATTCCCCATCCACTTTAGACACCACGACCGATTTGTTCCGGCCTCGTTATTGAGCAAACCGGAGCCTGTTAACACCTTTGGAACGGGCCACATAGTCCTTTTCGTTCCTCACCAGGCCCATTACTTTGTGGTACAACTGTCCCTTTGGCGTCTGAGACTGTCTCGTGCTGAGTTTACCCGGCCAGAACAAAACGGGGAAAAAAGAAAAGAGGAACTGGTGTGTGTGGCAAGTAAATAGATAGAGCCGTTCCAGAGACACCACAGGTGTGGATACACGTCCCTGCCTCTATATCATATCAGGCAAGCACTACAGCATCATGCCGGTCTTTGCTGCTACTCCCGCTCTGGCGGCAGAGCCAACTTCGCAGGCGACGATCCCGGGGACGACGGACCCCGAGCAGCTGGTCGTTTCCTCCGACCCCGACCACCCCGCCAACCTCATCCCAGCGTTGTGTGCCAAGTTCTGGACTCTGGGCTGGGTGACCGGCACGGGCGGTGGTTGCTCCATCCGAGATGAGTGAGTGGCATCTCTAGCACAATGTGTCCGATCAAGGATCCTTGCCCTCGCTTCTCCTCCCCTTCCTTCGCCTTCGGTATGGGATGCAGGATGCTAGATGCTAATGTACCATAGTGATCTGGTGTACCTAGCGCCGTCCGGCGTGCAGAAGGAGATGATGAAGAGCGCCGACATCTACGTGCTGTCTCTTCAGGAGCAGGTTCGGTACCGGGCTCAGCTCGAGGCCGAGGAGACGGCCAAGGCGGCCGCCGAGTCCCGTGCTGTTGTGCCGGTGCCCAACCGCATTCCACGTGTGTACCTTCGCAGCCCGCCCAAGTTCAAGCCGTCACAGTGCACGCCGCTATTCCTGGCGGCGTTCACCCGGCGCGGGGCCGGCTGCTGCATCCACACGCACAGCCACTGGGCAGTGTTGGTGACGCTGATCCTGGAGCAAGAGGCACGGAGCAGTGGCACCAACAGCAACATCAGCGGCGGCCACCGGGTGTTTAGCATCAACAATCTGGAGCAGATCAAGGGCTTCCGACGCGGCTCCACGAAGCAGGGCAACCTCGGCTACCACGACACGCTGCGGATACCAGTGATCGAGAACACGGCCCACGAAGAAGACCTGACGGAGTTCCTCGAGGCCGCCATGGACGAGTTCCCCGACACATATGCCGTGCTAGTGCGGCGGCACGGCGTGTATGTCTGGGGCGACACGGTCCACATGGCGAAGACGCAGTGCGAGAGGTGAGCCCAGCCCTAGTGTTTCTCGTATTCCTTTTTGCTCTTCCTAGCCGCTTTGTTGCAGTGTTTGCTTTCGCTGACACGTTCATATAGTTTGGACTACATCTTCCAACTTGCCGTCGAGATGAAACAGCTGGGAGTGCCATGGATGTCCACCATCGCGCCCACTCTTCCGAAGTCTGCATAGACGGAGTGAGAGACAACGAGACCAGAAATAGCTCGAGAGCAATCACTTTGGTGTGCTTTAATTATGCATGAGGGTACAATTCAACAACTAAGTGAGATACCCCTTTTATGACGAGAATAATGCGATAGAACGGAGGAGGCAGGATGAATGTCGAGAAATTCAACATGTTTCCGGGAGCATTTATTGTGTAGATGTGTGTTGAGCACGATGATTGATTATGAATAGAGAGACCCAAATTAGATAGATCTCGCCCAGCCGCTCGTCTTGGGCCCTGAAAAATATAAGGATACACAGTATTACTTTGCCAACTCCTATGCTGTTGAATTTGAATTTTTTTATTTATTTATACAAAGCCGCGACATCATTACATTTGCACCCTGCTTTTCCCGCTCCTATCTGCAGCCCCTGCGAGGCTTCCTTTACAGAGCAACGAAAGCGGCAAGGAAAGCCACCAATCCGAGAGCCGAGGACCCAACGCGAAGAGCAGAGCCGGCGCCCTTGCTCGTCTCAGACGTGGCAGCACCAGTGCCGGTGGCCGTGCTGCTGCCAGTAGCCTTGGCGCCGGTTGCGGTGCCCGTAGTGGTTTCAGCGGTGTTGGAGCCAGAGCCAGAGCCAGCAGCCGCCGCGTTAGTCGGGTTCGGAGTTCCTCCGGACGTAGTGTAGTAGAACTCGCCAATGCAGGCGGCTGCGCAGTTGGCGTAGTCTAGGTTGTCGGCAGCGGAGCCGTTGCCCTTGGGGCAGTCAGCCACACATTCTGTGGTGGCATTGACTTGCGAGGCGCTGGGGTTGGGGACCTGTCCAGTTAGCCGAGTGTCTTCACCGTGTATGTAGTCTCCTGCTTGTTTACTCGGTTCCTGCTTTTCCTCTCTTTTCTCTTGAATGTCATGTTTCTTCTCCCTCCCAACCATCCATCGACTTACAGCAATGCACTTGGCTGTGCAAGAGACGTCGCCAGCGTCGCAGGCGCTGAGGCAGGCAGTAATCGCAGCCTGTGCTGACGACTCGGCCGTGTTCACGGAGGCGGTGCTGGTGGCAGTCTCGGTGGCGGTGGCCGAGCCAGCAGAGGACGCAGCCGAAGCAAAGGCGGCGAAAGCGCCGACGAGGAGAGCAGCAGAGAAACGCATTTTGTCGATTGGAGTATTAAAGTAGTATGTATATGAACAACAAAGCTGTGAATTAGAAAAAAAATGCGTGAAGAGCAGCAAGCGAAGGAGGCTGTGAGAGAACGAGAGTGAAGGTGAACGAATTCAAAGAAGCGAGTGTGTGGGCGACGAAACGAGTGTTTTTGTTGTCTTATTGACTTTGAGATGAGGAATGTACAGGTTGGAGAAGAGGAGAAAGAGAGAGGCGCCGTGGTAGGGCGAGAACAGCTCTACATAAATAAACGGCAAACGGCAGACAGCAAACAGCAACGCCAAAAGAAAAGGGCCAATTTATTCTTGGCACCCTGTTGCGAGGTATGTACCACCAACACTGACCCTATTACGAGACAAAAACCAGACACAGCCAGCTCTTTTCCCTTCTCATGTGCTTCCCTTTTTTGATTTATTTTACTTTTAATTTTTAATACTTCTACCTGTGCTAGCGGCAGCCACCCTGGCCACTTGGACCGCCTCTAAACAGGCACCCTTTCCCCCATTCGCACATCGGCGATGCGGCCGAGGTCACCAAGATCACAGCCAAATACGAGAAGCTACAAAGGCCCAGGTGCCCACACACACTCCGTGTCCTTCCATTATGGGGCCCTGTAGATACCCGAAGCCTCTATTTTGCCTTTCCGTTAGCCACGATCCTAGCGACTCCTACCATACACGTTCACTACTCGTACACGTACGTCTAGGGTGCTCTTCTTCTACGTGTTGTCTTGAGATGCATGTTCGCTGTTGTGGGATGTGGGCTGCTGGGGGTCTGTTTCTACATATGCGTGTCAGATGCTGCGGGTATACCCCATAGTCCGTACTCGTACTTGACGAAAAAGGGACGCGTGATGCTTTTGTTCTAGCCACGCCGGTCAGGGATACTACGAGTATTTCCCATCCTTGTTGTTTGCTCTTCGTCCTGCGCAGTCTCCACTTTTGTACTATGGAGTAGTCACCAGAGCGACTCCCGCCAGTGCGCCGATATAACCTGATTTTGGCTGATGCTGGCCTGGGCCATGTTGCGTTTCCTGTTTCTATATTGCCATCTCGCCAAATAGCATACTACCAAAGCACGAAAAACGAAAAAGGGGCACCTTATGCGAGTACTCGTACAGAAACAGATGCTTTGCATGTCGTACTCCGAAGCACAGCCCCAAAACATGGTACAGAAAACAGCAAAGGGTACAACTGCGATGCGATGTCTTGTCTCTCTTGTCCCTCAAATTAAAATTGTGGCCCCCCTGGAGAGTTAAAAACACTTCATTCATGGTATGGAGTATGATGGTATGAATGTGGGGAGATGCTTGGCTTTGTGGTGTGGAGCGCATCGTCCCAATGGCCAAATGGACACCAATCACAGCTGGCGTTGTACTTTTGCGCTGGGAAGAAGAAACCTGGCACGTTGCTGTGTGGACCACGAATTGCAACCCAACAGCGGTAGCCTGAAGGCGCGTCGTGGGCATAGTGTACAGAGTACAGTGTGCGATCCTCGTATTCTCGGCCGTTTGCCACCAGCGGCGCCTCAATAACCAAAACCATTCGTAGGTGCACGAGTCAAGAATGGCTTTTCGGCTTCAAATGAGGGCCAAGCAGAGCGACCGCAGCCTAAGAATGCGAGTGGGTAGGTACAGTTTTGCCACAACATCTATGGCGACCCCGAGACAAGAATATGGTCGTGGCCGGTCTTCACGTTCCAAGCAAGCACTGGCACCCTTTCTCAAGTTTGCAGGCACGCACTGCTGCTCTTGTATGCATATTTGTACGAATATGTGTAGAAAAATAAAGTGCTTACATCTGCATATTGTATATGCTTATGTTGCTAGTGTCTAGCTTCACGTTTTGTCTTCGACGTCATCTGTCTACCCAGTCTCTTGAAAGCGAGGGCAGACCTTGAGTACTCCGTGTGCCTCTGGGCCTTTGTTAAGCTATCTCGGCCGTATTCCTTTTCAGAACATGCTCCAGTTTGGCCGTAGCATAGCTGCTCCGCGTACTCCGTATGCGCCTTATTCTCCCAGTGTCTACTTCTTACCGCTGGGTAGACTCTAGCTTACGTAGATAAAGAATGAGCTCGAAGCTGACATTTGGGGAAGATAAGCAATGCCCCGCGCTTCTAAATAAATAACCACTGCGTAAGACGAGGCTGTATAGCACAAGAACTGTATTAATGGTGCCTATCAAATGAAGCTCGTGCTACTTTCTTCTCAAAGACTGCCGAGATGCAGCATAGATTTGTACGGTTTTATTTTGGAAACCAGCAGCATCCATACAGCCTCTCACCACCCTATAGTGCCCTTTTTATCCTGAAACGTTCCGGTAGGACCATCCGGTCCCAACGTAGCCAGCTTGCAGACAATATCTGCACCGGAATCCGGGGTTTCGGTGCCCCGGTAGCCGTTCAGTTGTGTTGAGCAGAAACCAGGGCAGCAGCAGTTGATCTTCCAGCCGGCCTTGTCTTTCTCAAAGTCCACCATGTAGAACTGAGCCAGCATGTCGAGGGCCGCCTTGCTTGTCGTATATGTGCGTGCCATGTTTTGATGCGTGGAGGAACTGGGATCAACCTTGCGTGTCATGCTGCCTAGGGTCGACGAAAGGAACACGATGCGCTTGGGTGCGGCACCGGATGTGCCAGGAGGCGCGGCCGATTTCTTCATCAGCGGGATGAGCGCATCGGTCACGGCGGCAGTGCTAAAGAGGTTGGTGTTGAATATGGTCTGCCATTCAGTGCGGTTGAAGCCGGGAATGCCGGAATCGGCATGCTCCTCGCTGGCTACGCTGCCGAGGGCTGCATTGTTGATCAGGACATCGAGACGCCCATAACGGGCTTCGAGCTCCTTGGCCCCAGCAACGATCGACTCGTTGGACGAGATGTCCAGCACCAAAATGTCCGCCTCGCATCCCTGGGCTTGCACTTCCTTTTGAGCCGCCTCTAAAGCCTCCTTCCGCCGGCCACTCAAGACCACAAGGTAGTCCTTGTGCTCCAGGGCCAGCTTCTTGGCTGTTGCAAGACCGATGCCCTGGTTTGCACCAGTGATGAGAACGATTGTCTTACCGTCCGTGGGAGCCATTGCAGAGAGAAACAGACGAGCGGAAATGTAGATGCGAGTTGGCAGGATTTGTCGAAGCACAATGTTGTGGGTGTGTGGACAAGGTAAAATTAGCAGACAAAAAGTAGCGAATTGTATGCTGCAGCAAGACAGACGAGCTTTATTATCGAGGGAGACTGCAGGCTCGGACGTCCTATTTATATACCCCGCAGCCAGACATGTCTTGAGGTTCTGCTCTGTACTCCGTAGGCATGCTGTGTTTCTCTCAGGGAGATAAAACAGCTAAACGCCGTATTTCATCAGCAACTTGTCGGGTTTTGGGAGCTCGGAATTTCTGCTCAGTTGGTGCTAGACCGATAACCAGCCCTTGGCAGCTAGTAACACCGAACGGAGAATTCGGCCCTTTTCACCCCAAGAGAGAATCCGGCCGTGGATGATCGCGATGCGCCGTGTATAGGAGACAGGGAGCAACCAAACGTTGGACATGTCTATCCGGCGGAGCCAGCCACGCAAAATCGGCACTGTTCGCCCGTCCGGTGCCAGCGTGTCCAAAGCGCCGTCCGGTAGGCGAAGCTGGCCACAAGTGTTCGACCTGGCCGGCAGCTTATCAGGCAGTTATGCAAAGGCCGCTTGCTTCGAGTCCGCAAAAATGCCCCGTACATGTGTACAAAACTGAAACAGCGAGCGCCCCTCTCCGGACTTTCCCACGTATCGGGCACATCGAGATGCGTTCAGAGTGTGGGGCGTAATTTGGTTGGGCACATAGTCTTGAGGAGAGACAGGCTTCGCGAGAGATACGGTGAGGGAGACGGCGGTCCTCATCATACCAACTCTGCATCACCAGATTCTACAAACGGCTTGGCATCCGACCAGCGCAGGATGAGAATGTCACCGTCGTGGCCACGAACAACCTCGTCGGCGTCGGTGCCGTGGCTCTGGACAAGCGCATCACGCAGCAGACGGACAAAGACGGCCGTGTCGAGATCCGGGCTGTCAATCATGTTGATATTGAGGGCGGTGTCGTTGAGGTTCTGCAACTCGGGCGGGAACGAGGCCAGGAACGACGAGAGATAGTGGTTGTGCAGCAGGGCCTGGTGGCGCGTGGCATAAGCCAGCTCTGTCTCCGAAAGCCGGTCCTGCAGGTCGGGTGACGACAGGTAGTGCAGGGTGTGCTTGTCGATCTGTGAGGAAAAAGCGGTCAGCCTTCAGCGTTCTCGAAGCCTTTCCCTCTTCTCCATCCTCTTCTCATCCTCTTCTCTATCCTCTTCATATGCTATCGGCGCCGCCGCCACCGGTCTTCCCGCCGCAACACCACGCACCTTGGCAATGCGAGCCCGTAGATAGCTGCGCACGAGATATTTGAAGCGCTCCAGCTCGGTCTGGATCACAATGAGCGCAAAATTCGTTTTGGGGTCCATGTCGCCTGTCATGTCCTCAATGGTCTCGATCTGGCGCTTGATGCGCTGGTTGACGCGCTCAAACAAGCCATCGGCTGGCCATCTATGTGAAGATGCATGTTAGTCGAATATTCCGTGCCAGGAGCTTAAGGAATGGACCTCTTACGCCAGCAGCTCAGGTGCCGAACGTTCTGCAACCCAAGCACGCGTCAAAGCTTGGAGATCGCGTTGTTCGCCGCCGGCAATGGCGTCGAGGGTCGGGTCGACCTCGCGCAGAATGTCGTCAATATCCATGGCAAGTTTCTGTATGGAATTGGAGCGGCCGGTTGTTTGTGGTTCTCGTCGTTGTCGAGTTTGGGTGGGAAGAGAGAGCTGGTGCTCGAGAAGACGCGGTCTGAAAGTGAAGCTCCAAAGAGGGGCAGTTGCGCGTCTCACTGCAAAGTGTTCTATTGGCCCCACTTGCTTACTTCGGCACTACACCACTTACACCAGCTTACGTGGTAGCTAGCACCTCATCCGATCTAGAAATCATACGCCTGGCGCTTCTGTAGCTGTAAGTGTGGCCTCTGCACTGCCTAAATTGACTACACGGCAAGATTCGCTGCTGTGGCTAAGACTTGACCCGTTCCAACTACATCACGATATTACAGAGTGCCTCGTAACGACGCCTCCTCATACTTCTGCTTCGTATTCATAGTTTGGGACCCAGGCAGAGTAGAAGATATGACTTGCTTTTTACTGAAAGCTGAGTAAAGAGGTATAATAATTAAGTACAAGTAAATTGCCACGTGGTGAAAAGACAAACAACGCCGTCTCTCTTGCCGAGCAACAAGGCCTGACTTTGCGTTGACAAAGTTCCATCCACAAAGTCACGTCGCAGGGGGGGACTCTGCTCGCAGAATACTCGGCACCCAAGAGCAGCCAGAAGCGCCACCGCCTACCAAACGGTGCCGCGGAGCTGCTTGATGTTCTTGACGTTGACGTCCTTCCACATCATGACAGACGCAAACGTGATGACGTACATGCAGGTGGCCGTGATCAGCATCAGGCGCTGGGTGTCGGCGTATGACTGGTTGATGGCGTCGCGGGTCGGCGTGCCTATGGCGTACGAGGTCTGCACGGTGATGTCGCCGTAGATCGAGGCCAGATCCGCCTGGGCTTCGGCCGGCAGGTACTTGGCCAGCTTCTTGGGGAAGATGCTGGTCCACATGGCAGCGGCAATAGTCTCGCCAATAGCGTCGGCGACGTAGGCCACCATGCCCTCGATGGCCAGCAGAGCCGGGATGTTCTCCTGCAGCGAGACGGCCATGACGGTCATCTGCTCGCAGATCACGAGAGTACCACCGCCAAAAGCCACGAAGATCTGGCACATGACGATGTAGCCAATGTGCTGGTACGGCTGGCGGAAGTGGATCATCAGGCCGACGCCGAGGATGGTCAGCGGCACACCAAAGTACATGGCCTGCCACTTAAGGCGGCCGTTGAAGCGGATGATGGCGCCCATGACCAGCGAGATGAAGCAAGAACCAATGGTGTAGATGTTGCCAATGTAAGTGGCCTGGGTGACGCTCTGGTTGAAGACAACGACCAGGAACGAGTAGAAGTAGCTGTCCCAGATGTACCACGCAGTGTAGATGCTGGCTACCAGGGTGTAGGTGAAGAACACGGTGCGGTTGGCAATCAGGTGCCACGGGACAAAGGTCACGGGCGCAAAGAACTTCTCCCACAGCGTAAAGGCAATGACCAGCAGACCGCCGAAGATGAAGAAGCAGATGATGATGGGCGCCTTCCACTGCTCGGCCTGGTACGAGTAGATGGCGAAGGCCAGCAGGAACAGAGCCAGGCCGCCAGACAGCAGCAGCAGACCGACAAGGTCAAATTCCTTGGCGTAGTACATGAAGTTCTCCCAGGCGCCGCGGCCGTGGTCGACCTTCTTGACGAGGCCGGCCTTTTCGGCCTTCTTCTGGTTCCAGTAGAACAGGCCCCACAGCGGCAGGGTGACGACCGGGTAGATGATGGCCCAGATGCCCAGACCCCAGCGGAAGCCCATACCGTTCAGAGCGCTCTGGGCGGCCGGGCCGTAGGCCCAGGTGGTTGCAAAGTACGGCGACGAGGCAAAGGCAATCATAAAGGCCCGGCTCTTCAGCGACGAGGTGTCGGCAATGAAGATGGTGGTGGTGAAGTCGACACCGCTGTAGCCGACGTAGTAAAAGGCCATGGCGGCACCGTAGGCCGGGACGCTCTGGGCAGAGGCCATGATGATGATACCGATGGTGATGAGGATGATCATCAGACCAAAGGCTTGGGGACGGCCCCAGATGTTCATGACCTTGGCGTACGGGAGCTTGACCAGACCGGACAAGAGGTTGGCAACGATGCTGATGGTCGGGGTGACGGAGTGCTGCTGGAAGCTGCTGGTCACGTAGACGGACAGGGTGCCGATGATGCCGGAGGAGAAGGCCTGAATGAAGCACACAAGCCAGATCCTGAGCAGTTAGTCATTGTTGTTCCTTCTTTCCCTAGAGCTGTTTCTTCGTTCCAGTTACGTACAGGATGTAGGCAATGATGAGGTCGCGCTTGCTCCACGACTCGGTCATGGCGCGGGCAGCAGCCACACCATGCTCGTAGACGTGGTCGTCGGCGCTGTCAGAGTCGGCCTTGACGGCCTCCTTGGAGTCGCCGATGGGCGTCTCGGCGTCAGTGACGTCCACCGGAGCAGTCTCAATGACATCGTTCCGGCTAGTCAGCTTGGCCCCGAGGGCGGCAAACCTGAAACCCATGACAACGGTAAGGGAGGACCAGACAACAACTAGAAAAAGTATGAAAGAAGAAGAAAAAGAAGAAAGGATCAAGTCACAAACGAAGGATCGACCAAGTTTTTTGCTAGTAGGAAGGAGGAACCCTTACGTCTAGGATGGGGGGACTGCAGCGACAAGACAAGAAATGATGTGCAAGGCCCGGGACCATGGCTCTGCTTTATAGAAAGCTCGCGGCGTCAGCAAACGCCCCCCCTCCCCGACGATATCTTGACGTCCCGTACCTGCCCACCTTTGGCCGTTCCGTTCGTGTCGACCAGGGTCAAAAGAGTAGCCGCGGTTAGCTTGGACGAAAGAAACGTGGTTCTGGCTCCGTCGACATTGCAGGGCAGAGTCCATCCCGTCGCCTAGCACGGGGGCCGGATCACACAAGACCACGCCAGACTGGGCTTTGTGTGGGTAGCCCGGCTGATTGGCGCTGTTTCTTTTTCTTCTATTCGTGTACGGCGTCCACTCGCACTCCACCAGAGCTTTTCTTGGGTCCCCCCTCCACATCATGCAGTCCGTTGTCGTAGTCGTACTCCATCTGATAATCTTCTGCACCAGTGTGACGGCTAGTGGTGTGTATTTCTATGTACCCGTACATATACAGGGTATGTGTACTCCGTACGCAGGTGTACGATGCAGTACGGGGTAGCATACGAGTACAGTGGATGTACATGTCTTCTCCAGTCTTTCCCGCGTTGCGGCTAGTACATGCAAAGTCGATGCTGTCTCCATCTATCCGGCCGAGTTGTGCCACTGGCTAGACGACCAGGCACCACTTGGCTGCGTGAATTTTTTTTGGCTTGTTTTTTTATTGTTTTTGTTTGTGTGTTTGCTGTTTTTTTTAGTGCTATTCACGTAAACCGGGCTGGCGTCGGCAGTGACAAAAAAAATTTCAGCTTGTTTGGCCTTTGCGCCCGTTGAGCGGGCGGCAGTCAGAGCTGTACTCTAGGCGCGGTTTATACGCCGAGTTTTAATTTTTAGTTTTTTTTCCTTTCTGGCAAACAATCCCCTTCTAAGATAGGCCAGGGCCGTGCAGAGCAGTCCGAGGCGGCAACCTAGGAGACAGTCGTATGCTAACCAGTCAAAAGCCAAGGGGAGGGGGGCAAAAAGGCTTGAGAGAAATCAAAGGAACCAAAAAAAAAAGTGCCTGGATAATCTTATCAGATCAACGCTAACAGAGCATGCGCTATTTGGACTACACTATGTTCATATCTGATCCGGTGCTTGTGGCCCAATGAGTGCTAGAAAACAGGACGAGTTGCCACTTGGTCTCTAGTCTCCGAGCTCGCAGAACAAAACAAGCAGTCAAGTCCGTGGCATGTTGCATATTTTGGGAGGGCGAGACCGGGGCGGTGGAAAAAAAGAGAAAGCTGGATGTACCAAAAGCCGGAAAGAATTCTGAGAAGACCACAAAAATGACTGGAGAAATGGCATATTGTGCTCACTAACGCATCTCCAGTATTCGTATTCCCCCATGTAGAATAATACGACGCGTGAGATTGGGGATAGCTAGGTCAGCCCTGTCGATTCGCTCGAATTAAGCTATCAGATGCAACCCCCACTACGATAGCTTAAGCTAAAATGCAGGTCCTTCCCAGGGTGGCCATGATGCTCTTTTGAGGTTGTTTGAGGGTTCTCATGAGATGGCCGAGAGTCTCGTCGAGAGCTATATTCGCAGGCCCTGCTCGAACTTTTCCCTTGTTCTTGCAGAGTTTTTCTTCTATTTTGATTCCCTATCATCTTTTCCCTTTTGACACGACATAGCCCATGTTCCACTGCTCCTTTGCAACGAAGCAAATGAAAAGACGACGAGGCGGCATACTCCGTGGGATATGCCAAGGCGAAAAGGAGACGACAGCTGACCAGCGTTAGCATAGCACAGCAACCGTCAACCGTCATCAGGATCCTAGCAGAAGGGAATCGGCGCCAACCCCCCCCCCCCCCCCC
>LLKO01000003.1:972893-1046065 GCA_001513895.1 Graphilbum fragrans
CCCCCTTCTCCCCTCTTTTCAAGGAGACTTCAGTCCCATCACATACCGCGGTACGATGCATCCGGGCATATGCTGGCGCGAGTTAGCCGCTGTTCACGCACACGGAGTACGAGGACATACGACTGCGAGTACGGAGGAAATTTGACAAAGTTGACAAAGTATGCTTGGCTGTCAGAAACACCATTATTCAGAAATCGGCCCTGTAAGGAAGGCAAGTGAGCCTCGTCCGGCCTATTTCCCGCGGTCGTTTCCGCAAACATGGCCCGAAGTCGCCCGCAACGTTTCCAGACCCCGATCACCAGATATTTTCGTCGTTCTCGATCCCCAGTCTCTCTCCTTCCTCAGCCTCGGCCTCGAGGGCCACGGCATAGAACGGTGTCTGCGTTTGGCCCGACCAGACCGGCTCGCACGACACGCTCAGCAGCATGGACGAGACACGGTGGTCTGTCTCTTTGTCTTTGCCCTTGCTCGGACTGCGCGACGGCACCATGATCCGCAGCCGCTTTCCGGCCCCGCGGCGCCCCAGAATGCGCAGCTTGTCCATATCCACCGTGACGGCGGCCTCATATAGTTCTGGATGGGTGCGGTCGCAGCCAAGAGCTGTCCACGGTTGCGCCGTGGCAGCAGCCTCGGGCGGTCCCAGACCAAGACCAGGACCAAGACCAAGCACCAGGACAAGGCTGACGGCAGAGGTCTTGTCCGCCACGGCCAAGAGGCAATAGCCGACAAAATCGCGCTTGGCGTTCGTAAGCAACTGCCGCTGGCCAGGCTGCCAATGCTGGTGCGGCCCAGCCCAGAGTGGCACCGGGGCATCGGCAGCTGTCGACGACCAGGTCCTGGCGAGCAAGCTCCGTGTCGGCGCGGCAGCTCGCGCCCCGGGCGTCTTGGATTTGGACATCTTGGACATCTTGGCCACCTTGGCCACGGTCTCCTCGAGGCTCCTCGTCAAGTAAAAGATGGGCCCAGCCGGCGCATCCTCCTCCGGGTCGCAGCTGGGGCTCGACAACGTGATGTAGATTGGGCCCGGTGCCGGCCGGTCGCCGTCGAGAAAGGCAAACTGGTCCGGAGCCGCTCTGACGTATGTGCCCTGGCCGACGTGGCGCAGCAGCACGCCGTACTCCAGAGAGCCCCGGTGGACGCGGCAGCGAAGGCCCAGCACAAGCTCGTCCGGGGCGTCGCAGTGCGGCCGCCGGTAGAGGCTGCTCTCGATGCGCAGGCCCTTGTTGGTGACGGCGAACGCGGGGCCGGACCGCAGAGGGTCGATGCGGCCGAGGAGATGGGCATCGGCAAAGGCAAAGAAGCGCGGCGACCGAGCCAGAAGGCCGTGTTCGCCGGGCACCGGGACCACTTCGCCCCGGCCGGGCCCGGCATTGACGACCGTCTGCGGCCGCTTCCACGCGAACAGCGTCAGGTCGTTGGTGCTCTCGATGATGGCGCGCTGCAGCCGCAGGAACGCGGAAGACCGGCCTTCGCCGTACACGACGGGCACAACGACCTGGACGATCCCGAACAGGCAGTACACCAAATCTTCGGGGCGGGCCGTCTCCCGGGACGCCGCCCACGACATGCGCCGAGCCACCGGGACAGCCGCCAGCAGTGCTTGGACGTCTCGGTGCTCCGCGGCCCGCCCGTCGAGGAGCGGCGCGTCGATGCGCGTGATGCTGTGCAGCTGGCCGGCGATGCTGTGGCGCGTGCCGAAGCAGCGCCAATGGCGGTCGTAAAAATGCACGTCGGCCGGCGCAATCAGCTCCGGCAGGGTCCAGCCCCGCGTGAACCAGCGCGAACGCTCGAGGCGAGCGCAGCCGTCGAGACTGTCAAAGTCGGCCACGTACACGTAGCACACAGCGGCTCGCCGGTACCAGGCGAAGCTGCCGGCGACGGCCTCGGCGAGCTCGGCGCTGCTGTCTCGGCGGATGCAGCAGGTGTCGATCCAGAGGTGCTCGTAGTTGTTCTGCAGTGCCGCGGCGCAGCCCGGCTTGATCTTATTCCGCCAGCCTGTCTTCGCCTTGGCCCGGGCCAGGGTGGCATCGTCGGATGCAATGTCTTGGAACAACACCTCCTCCCCCTCGTGGTCGTCCCAGGTATGCGAGACAATGACGTAGGGGGGGATGCGGGTGGCAGGATGCTCCTCGAGCTGCAGGGTCGAGCAGCGGAGCAGTCTCATGTTGTCAAGCGGTGTCTGCTCGAAGAAGCCATTCGGCCGCTTCTGGTGACATACCGCAGGGTATCCATGGGCGGCAGCGACCGTGGAATTCCGGGGATGGAAGCTGGATACGAGAATACGAGTACAGTTCGCACATTCTCACGCCCGACCTTCCATCCCCGGAACACGGAACCCCGCGCTCTGAGCCAAGCCCTACGTTGAGCGGTACGGTACTGACAGGTTGTGGGGAGAAGACTGCCAGGGGATGGTTGTGTATTCGCTGCCAGATTGTAGGTGACCTACGAATACGACGAAGATTAAATGACTCCATAGCTACTCCGTACAGCACACAAGTCTCGGTTATATGATGAACTGAGACGTCGATGACGAGTTGGGTGCGCCGGATAACGCACAGCGAGACACATGGAGGCGTCATACATGCGGACAAGCATCCACGGAGGCCAGCGAAGGGCAAGCAGGCATTGGCACGCCTGGCGTTGTGGCTTTGGCGGCCGCGCGGTGCTGCTGGTGCTCACTATTGGCTGCTGGTAACGTGTGTCTGCAGGAGAGCAGGCCAATATCAGCCAGTTATACGACCCAATAGCGTAAGCTCTGCGACCACACATCTGCCGGGCCACACCACTACGAGAATGGCCGTCGTGACAGCCACGGGTTGTCGTCCTCGAGGTTGGACTGCGTCTGCGGTTTCGCTCTTCTCGTATGTTGCCTGTGTGTCCCCGTTGCAGACCAGCACAAACGAAAGGGAGCGTAGCATGGCCTTGGCTGCACCGCTTCTGTCGGCCACCTTCGGTGAGATAAGCCAGGAGCGAAACGAAGGACACAATGCAACACCCAGATCCTCCTCGGCCGCGACTCTTCCTCTTCTGCACATTTGCGTTCGAAGGGAGGGGTCCCCTCTTCTCCCCCTCTCTGTGCCCGTTTGCCTCTTTTGGTCTTGTTTTTCGTCGATATCCGCTTGGGCAGCTGGCTAGAATCAATAAGAAATTGCAGTGCAGACAATGGTCGCCAAGAAGAGCGAAGAGACGAGGCGAACGCCTCTGCGGTTCGACGACGGTCTCGGGCCCGAACGGTGGCTGCTTGCCCGCCCTTTCTGAGGCAGTTGTCCATGCATTTGGGGGGGATAAGCCACGCCGAAAAGGTGGGTTGGATCGCCTCTTGTTGGCTGCGGAGTGGTAGCCACCACCAAATAGAACGGGCGACCAAATGCAGCTATTTTTCAGCCCCATGCACGCCAGCCACCGCCGAAAGGTGCCCAAAGGTGCGCTGTCGGCAGGCAGATACGAAAGCGTGCACAAAAGACGAAAAGAATCGATACAATACGCAAAACAGCACCCGAAGCAGGTCGGACAATACAGGAAGAAGGAAAATTGAGAAACAGCCCCCACTGTCCGCTCGAGGGGAAATACCGCAGACGCCTAAAGGTGGTGCTCTTTTCGGAGTACGGAGTTCGAGCAGCGGCGTATGTATACCGTGCATCATATCTCTTACCTCGTATGATATCCATGACATCCACGACCGGCCTCTACGGCACGTCTGTTTCTCTGCCTTGGTTTGTGCGTCTGTTGTGTGCCTGCTCTTCCCGCTTGTCTCTCATGCACGCAGTGAGCGGAGATCGTTTTTCCATTTCTGGTTCTGCGTACGAGTGTCTCATTGTGTCGGAGCCCTTTGTTTGTCGACGCACCATTGCATCGCTACCGTTGCAGGTCGTATGCACAGCAAAAGTTGCGGTGGGGAACCGCGAGAAGGAATGGCTGCTCACTCAGGCGCCCAAAGGCCGCCTTGTGGCGACGCGAGGGCTCTGCGAATCCGCCAGTCGGCCCCCATACGTCGTACGCATGTAAGATGCTCGTAGGGCCGCCTGCCGAGTGCTGACAGCTCGTCTTCGTGCAGCGACTCCTGCTGTTTTGGATGATCATGGCGCCCGGACAGTGGATGTGCCAAGAACCCAAGAGCCCAGAACCACATCTCCGTGAGGCTGTACGTAGTCTGTAACTGCTCTCTGTGCGTCTGTGTGGGCAGCTCGTATGTACGGAGCACTCAGTGACCGCCCTTTTGCCCCCTCCACTCGGTCGTCGTCGTCGTCGTTGTGGCCATGCTGCCTTGCCTGTCGATTCTTGGCTGATGTTTCCGATCTCGTGTATTTTTGGTTCTCTTTTGTTTCATATTCCAGACGTTCCTACCTGATCATCCTTGTTGTTTCTCTCTTTCTCTCTTTCTCTCTTGCTTCCCTGTCTTATCGTGCTTCTGTCCCGGATATCGTGGTACTGCCTTCACCCGCCTCCCGGGTCTCGATACAACTCTCCAGCAATCAATCGCCACGACATGCCGTCGTCCTCGAGATGGCCCTTGTTCTAGGCCGACTGCTGGTCCTCCTCGCCCTGGTGTCCCCTGCTCGCGTTGTCGCTGCAGCAGCAGCAGATGGCCGCCCGGGCGGACACCAATCCCAGCGCCGCTCCGACCATTTTGGCGGCGCCGACGACGCCGCCGAGAGCAACCTGAGCTCGGCGGACGTGTTTGAGCGCAGCTGGCAGCCCTTTGCCCGCCGCCAGCCGGCTCGGACCAGCTACCAGGGGGCCTCGCTCGAGCTTCTGCGCCGCGACTGTCTGGCCAACGGCACCAACTACTGCTTCGGCAACACCGCCAACTACTGTGCGTCCTGCGGCACATGCTGCTCGGCCGGAAGCAGCAGCCAGTGGTGCTGTGCCTCGGACGCCATTTGCTGCGGAAATGCCTGCTGTGCGAGCGGCCAGACGTGCAGCAATGGCCAGTGTTTTCTGCCCGTGTAAGTGGATGGGCGCAGGAGAGCGGCAGAACAGGGGTGCAAAAACGCGGGAAAAGACAGCACCGGGACTGACCAAGACAGCGTCACTGTGACGAAGACCAGCACAACGCTGGAGACGGTCACCACCAAGGTCACCAACAGCGTCATTGTCCAGAACATTGTGGTCGAGACGTCGTTTGTCAATTCCGTGACCAGCGTCACGATCACCAGCACCTCAGCCACGCAGACGGTGAGATACACCGGCCTCGAACGGGCCATAGCGCACCCAAGACTAACACGCGCGCCTAGAACTGGGAGGTCGTGTCTGTCACGTCCCAAGACAAGCGAGCTCTGCCCACGGACCAGTCGCCCTTGTCTGGCAGCGGAAGGGACGGCCACGATGGCCCAAATAGCGGCCAGCGGGCCACCTGGCGCTTTTTCCGGAGCATCCTCCGGGCCCTCTGCCCGGCCGTTTCGCCGCTTCCGGGCCAGACCCCGAGTCCTCTGCCAGCCCCCCTTGTTAGGACGATCCACGCCACCGTGACCGTGCTAGAAACGCCAGCCGCGGCCGCCTGCCGCAAAGCCGCGGCCACGCCGACCGCCCGGCCGCGCCAGCACTTCCAGCGCCGGCAGAACTCGGCCAATGCCCAGTCG
The DNA here is from genome assembly GCA_001513895.1 of Graphilbum fragrans. Lineage (NCBI taxonomy): Eukaryota > Fungi > Ascomycota > Sordariomycetes > Ophiostomatales > Ophiostomataceae > Graphilbum > Graphilbum fragrans. The sequence continues at coordinate 978,473 of LLKO01000003.1, forward strand.
GCGACGGCGGCGACGGCGGTCGTCAGCATGCTCGTCACCGAAACCACGACGCAGGTCATATCTGCGTTTGTCACCACGACCTCGTCGTCCACCTCGACCGTCGTGTCCACGTCCTTCCTGACGAGCACTGTGTAAGTGGCCATGGGCGGGCGCAGCGGGCCATCGCTCGACCCCAACGTGCCGTTTGCTAACCTGCACCGCTCGGCAGCATCGCCAACGCCGCTGCCACCGTCTCGGCGACCACGACGGTCGTCGTGCAGCAGCCGCGCCGCAACACCTTCACGGCCACGTCGACGTTCTTTGCCATTGTAGCGGCCTCGGGCACGGCGTCCACGTCGGCGCACACCAGCCTCATCACCACGAGCCCGTCGCCCGGCCCGTCCAAGAAACTCGGCGCCGGCACCATTGCCGGCATCGCCGTCGGCGCGGCCGCCTTTGCCGTCTTGGCCACCCTCCTCGGCCTCTGGCTGCTCCGCCGCCACCGGCGCCGCCAAGCCGACGCCCTCGCCGACGCCGACCCCTATCTCGGCATGGCCGTCCAGCCCGCGTACACGGGGCCGCCGCCGCTGGCCGAAGCCGGCTACGGCCTCCGCCACAAGCGCACCCAGTCCGGCAGCGCCGACGGCCTGCCCTCGCCGCCGCTGTCCGGCACGCCGTTCAAGCGCCACGGCCTCACACCGCCTGGCGCCGCGGCCACCCGGCCCTCGCCGCGCTTCGAGCTCGACGACAGCGGCGACGGCGATCGCGTCCAGGAGCTGCCCGGCTTTCCCGCCCACCAGCAGCAGCTGCAGCAGCAGATCACCTCCATGCTGTACCCCGGATCGGCTGCCGTGAACGCCTCCCCAGGCGCCCCCCGGCCGCACCACCACACCCGCTCCGGCAGCGCCTACACGACCGCGAGCTCCACCGTCGTCGGCGGCGGCAACAGCGAGCGCACTAGCCTCAGCCTCAGCCCAAGCCCAGGCCCCGCAGGCCCCGGCGGCCCCGGCGGTCCCGGCAGCCCCGGCAGCCCCGGCAGCGGTCTCGGGCGCGGCGGCAGCCGCGGCAGCAGCGGTGGGAGCAGCACCGGCGGCGGCAGCACCAGCGGCCAGAATGCGGGTGCCGTGAGCAGCAGCGCACTCCCAAACCGTCAGCACCGCGCGTCCGGAGGCAGCGGCATGACGGCGGCCACGCTGGCCGAGCTGGACGAAGGCCGCGCTGCCGCCGGTCTGCGGCCGCCACCACTGCGAGCATCATCGCCCTCAGCTGCCTTGGGAGCGGCAGAGCTGGCCGTGCCGGCTCCCACGGCCGCCAGCACGGCCCACAGCCCCGGCAACAGTCGCACGAACAGCCTGCAGCACGGCCGCAACAACGCCGTGACGCAGGGCGGCGGCTTCTTCTACCGCGACTACTGACGGCGACCGCGCAAGGCAGCTGTTTGCGGCCGAGACTAGCCGTCGTTGTCTCTTTTGTCGTTGGAGTTTGCTTTTTGCTTCTTTTTCTGCGTTTTTACTCCTTTTTGTCATGGCACGCTTGGTTGGGTTAACGGCAGACATGAACACGAGATACCTATAGACCACCCAGAAGCACATGGGGCAATCGTTTGTTATTTTTGGTTATTTTTGGTTCTTTCAAAGCTTGGTTGGATATACACAAGGCATGGGCATCTGCAGGGTGCCCTAAGGGCATTTGCTATTTTCTTTTTGGTTGATGAGCGAAGATGAACGAGTTCATTTCACGATCTAGACTGCGTCTTGGCTCTCTTTATTGGATACCCTCGTTTATATATATATGATACAACGTCTACATATTGTCACTGCTACACTGTTTGCTTTGAATATCCAAAGCACCTTTTCACCCATTCTTGTGCGGGGCTTGCGCCCTGAATATGAGCAAACAAGAAGGTCAGGCACCAGTCACGATAGTCTCCATAGCCCGGCCACGACAAGATCATCCACTTAATATACATACAATGGTGGTAACAACGCATATACATTCATGACGCCTTAAAAAGTAGAAAGAAAATAAGGAAATAAAACCCCTGAAAATGTAGCGAGAGCATCAATCAAACGCCGTTCATCGTGTATGCCTCTAGCAGACTCCAAGATATGATTTGAAACAAAAAAAACATAAATGAAGAGACTATGATTCAGAAACCTGGGGGAAAAGTGAACCTCTTGGTTTACCACCTATCCTGCCCCCCGGCCTGGTTGTAGCCCCGGTATCCGCCATAGGAGCCCTGCTGCGGCTGTTGTGGCTGCGGCTGTGCCAATGGCGGCGGGCTGGTCGACTGGGGGAACTGGTAGGCGCTGCTGCCACCGTTGTTCCGGCTGCTGTTGCCGTAGCCGTTGCTGCTGCCGTATCCACCATCGCGGCTGCCCTGAGGCTGCGGACGGCTGAAGCCAGAGCTGAAATCAAACCCGCCGGTGTTCTGCAGATTCGTCGGCGAGTTGGGCATACCGCTGCCGCCCATATTGTTGGGTCCCGGCGAGTATTGCCGCTGTGGTGGTGGCCGGTTGCCCATCATTGGCCGGCCATTTGGACCATTCGGCCCGTTTGGAGGAGACATCCGCGGGGATTGGCGCCCCGGGGACGCGTTGGCATACGGGGCAGCCGGAGCGCCGCCATACGGAGCAGCCGGAGCGCCGCCATACGGAGCGGGAGACGATCTGTAGTCTCCCTGACCACCGTTTCCGCCATTTCCGTTGTTGCCGTAGACAGGTGTGCTGCCGCCCAGCTCCGGAACACGTGGTGACCGGCGGTCCATGTCAAAGGCGGACTGGGGTCCTGGAGTGCCCGTGCCGTTGCGTCGGTAGTCGTCGTAGTTGCTGCCGCCCATCTGGTTGTTGCGTGCATAACCGCCCTGCTGGGGCGCCGGGCTGGAGCCATAGCCAGGCTGCTGGCCGTTGTAGGGCCGCGGAGACGTTCTGGTGTCCCGGCCGCCAGCCGCAGCACCGAAAGCACCGTATTCATTGCCGTGCTCTCCGTTCTGGTAGCCGTTGGTGCCCATGTCTCCATTCTGATTCTGGTAGCCATTGTTGTTCATGCCGTTCATGCCGTTCACACCGTTCACACCGTTCACATTGTTCATCCCGTTCATCCCATTCATGTTGTATCCTCGGTCATTGCGGCCATATGGATCTGCAGCACCGGTTGCAAGCGGAATCGCGCCGGCAGCCAGGTAGCCGTTGGACACAGCAGGGTGGTTCGGCGAGGTCCCTGAGGGAGAAATGGCACCACCATAGGGGCTGTTGTGCGGGTCGGCACCCAGACCACCAGGGCTCGCGGGACCCGGCGACGTGCTCGTGCCAGACATCAGCGGCATATTCGGATTGCTGCCATCGGGCTTCTTGAGGTCGTTCATCTCCACAGCCTCCTCCTCCACCAGCACCTTCTTCTGGTTGGCGCTTTCCCAGCTCGGCATCGCAGGAAGGGCGTCGGCATCTTCGTTGTGCTTCTTGCTGACGTCAAAGTCGGCGAACTGGGGGGTGTTGCTGACAGCCGGCGGAGGTGCCTTGTACGGAAGTGCACCCGTCGACATCGGAGCTTCAGAGCGGTAGCCCTGGTTCGGCGGAATGTACGGCTCGTCGAGGTACTTGTGCTTCTTTCCACGGGGCGGATCGCAGCAGCCGCAGCAACTGCCACAGCACTTGAGGCAGTAGCAGCATTCACAGCAGCACGACAGGCCACAGCAAGCACAGCGTGCAATACACCACACAATCGATAGCAGAATCAAGCCGCCAACAATAATGACAGCAATCACGGGCCACTTGCAAAAGACGGCCTGCATGCAGTTGTCCCAGCTGGAAAAGGCCGTCTTGACATCGGTGATCTTGCCCTCAACGTCGGAAACGGTGTCTCTCCGGGTGAGAACCGGCTCCAGTGCTGCCGCCAAAACGTCCAGCACCGTCCTCCTCCCCAGGCTATGTGCCATGGCAACGTCAATAGATGGCATGGCGATGGTTGTCGAGGTATTTGTTAGGCGTAGCAGTCGGACAGGGTCGTCGAATTTGGCTTCAAAATATCAGGCCTAGAATCCCGTTGCTGGGAAAACCAGAGACTGCACGGGACAACGGTCAAAGAAGGTCAAACAGTGGCGAGAAGCAAAAAGCAACAATCAAACGACCCGTGTTGCGCAGCACGCTTCTAGCTTAGAAACTGGTGTTAGGAGGAGACAAGAGGGTGCACCAGCTTCTCTAGAACTCCATGCTTGTCAACCAGAAGCAAGACACAAATGAAAGTCGGTCCGTCCTCTTTCCAGGAAATGAGGAGCGAAGGATCGTGGGAGGGGGGCGGATGACACTGGAACTTCCCCCCTAGACAACGTGGGCGAAGATCGTCTATGCACAGTCGATCGGCTCTGCGTGGCTTGAAGTGCCCCGAACGAACGTCCAAATGTCTTCGGGTGTGTGTCTATTGCCTTTGTCCACCGTCACCAGACGGGGAGTCGCGTGCTGCCGATTGAGGAAAACGCCGTACGTTGGGGAGCAGCGAACAGGCTAAAAGAGCGTGCCGTCTTGGTCGAAGGGAAAGCGAAAGGTCGAGAACGTTTGCAAGGTTGGAGTCTGCGGCGTTTGGCAGATCGGCAAGAGACCCAGGGAAGAATAATACGGTCGTCGTGATATTGGAACAGAAGTCGAAGCAGAAACAGCAGAAAATAGGACGGGTAAGGAAAGACAAGAAGCCAAGAAAGAAAAACCAACGAGTGACTTCTATCACGCAAACGAAGTAAGTAGAAAAGAAAGACCTCGAGGAAGAGCGGACAAACAGAAAAAGGAGTGGAAACAAGTGGGCAGGAACCAGGTGTTGGAATAAAGAGAGAAAGCAAGAGAAAGAGAGAGAGGAAGAGGGCAAAAAGGCGCAGCCAGAAACGAAAGGGCTGAGAGCGCAAGGAGGCGGAAGGCTGCCGTCAGATCAGCAGAGAACGAGAAAACGCCAGAGGGAAGGAAGACAAGAAAGGGTGGCCGCCTCCGCGAGGAATGCGCCAGCCATATGGAGTTCCTTCCTGTACCTGCATGCAAGCAGGGGATGTGAGCGCTGTGATACCGCTGCAATACAGAAGAAGGGGATTCCAGGGTCGTTGGGCCTGTAGCCCCCTGGGCGATACTAGAAAAGGACTAGTGGGCGCTGCTTAGGCCCTTGGCGAGCTGTTTCTGGCGCTGATGCAGAAGGGAAAACGCTTCTGACGGGCACCACTTGGCCAGGATGTGCCGTCTCAGAAGTCGCCAAGCTAAGCAGACACAAAGAAATTAAGCACAAAATACGTCGTATCGCCGCCTATGCAAAGCACTGATGAGGTGCTCCGAACGCCGCACATCGTAATTAGGTACCGCAGTAAGATATCTCTCGTATGTCGGAGTACTCGGCCCAGCGAGGCTAAAGGGGCAGTGCTGTGACAGGCAAAGCACCGCGGAGGAAACAGTGGATGACGTCTTTCTTACAGTGAGACGCGAGGGGCTCACGGCCAATAAAACAGCGGTCTCCTTGTGGCTTCGCTCTCGCTATCCTTGACTATTTCCGCCCACCAAACCCTCGACGCAGCAAGCCAGCCCAAGAAGGGGCCACTTCAAAGATGTGTACGACGACGTGTGTATATACGAGTCCAGCCCTCGACACTCTGTAAACTAGAAACATTGGAATACTACAGCAAGCACTACACAAGGGACCGAAAGCCGCCTTCAAAACTGCCTGCGCATCGTCATCACACGAATCAAGGAACAAATCGACGGCGGATCTGCCCCTGTTTAGTATTAATTTTTGGGGGGCGGGCTGGTTTTTTTCTTCTTTTATTTGCTTTGGCGCAGAAATCTCCTATAGACGACATCAAGATCAGGGGATACACGCAACGGTGATCAACTGTTCTGCACCTGAAGAAAAAAGCAATTAAGCTTGCTGGTCCTAAGCCCATTTGTCGTTTTAGCGGTCATTCTCTCTCCATAGTAGTGGGCTGCTGTTCTCAGGGTCCTGTGGCGCACCACAGCCACAGTTTATGTCCCTGAAAGAAAAGATGACAAAAACGTGACTAGAACTGTGGGGCATGCGCGAAAGTACGCTATACTGCTCTAGAATAATCACCTGCAGGCCCAAATGCCGACGGCGGCCTCCCAGATTCCCAGATTTCCAGCTTCCCCAGCCGCTCGCGAATCCATCGCATTTTGACTTACGCCACCCATCGCCGTCACCGCTTTGCCTCTGTTTGTATCAATATTCGCATCGTTGTCCCATATAAACGTAGAAGTATGGAGTAATTACAAGCATAATCCGATCGCAGTAAAACTAGCAACGAAGCCTATCCCCTGCAAAATCCTCCTCAGTATCATTGTATATCCCTTTGGGGAAGCAGAAGAAGTCTTTCCAGTGTGGTATGTGTCCGTCAACGCCAGTGTGTCTGTATGTAAATGACCCCCATGGCCCATCTTGAAAGCATCGCAAAAAGAGACAAAAAATATAAAGAGGGACGGTAGTGTTTCATTCACGCCCTAGACCAAAGAGCTGTTTTGTTGTGCCGGGTCTTCCTCGCGGCTTCTTTCATTCTTTCATTCCTTGTCCCGTTGTTTCCAGCCGCAAGCTTTTTCGGGTGCGTTTGCGCTCCGATTTGTCTCGCCCGGCTGCAAAAGGCTCGCGCTTTAATGCTTCGGCGGCGGCGGGCCCTCAGGCGGCGCATAGTCCTCGTTCACGCCGCGGTTGGGGTAGTACGCGCCAGCAGGCTGCTGCAGCGGGATGCCAGTGGTGTTGTCGTCCGGCTTGGCATAGTAGCCGGTCGGGCCGTAGGTGCCGCCGGTGTAGTTCGGAGCCACAGGCGGCGCCTGTTGGCTGTACTGCGGCGGGGGATAAGTCGGGTTGTTGCCCGGCCAGCGGCCCATCCAGCTCGTGCCATACGCCGGCTGGCGGCCCTGCTGGCGGCGCTTGCGCGACCGGCGCGCAATAATCACGAAGAAGACGAGGAAGAAGAAGATGATGACGCCGAGAAGCACCCAGCGACCCCACCAATTCCATCTGCTGCGGTAGCAGTTGCCGTAGACATCACAGTAACTAAGGTGCGTCGACGTTAGCATGTGCACAACAGGGGCCTCGAGGAATTTGGACATCGTGCAAGGTCTTGATGCCCTCGCAGAAAGCAAGAGCAAATCGATCGATGTGCGATAGGGAGTACGTACTACCGACGGAACAGCGAGGCCGCTTGTTCCTGAGCTGGCGCCATTGATGACGATGGATGTGGAAGATGCGATGGCTTTGTGTGTCGGCGATTTGCCTTTGGATGGGCGACGACAAGTTTCGTGTCCGGCTTGGCTGCGACGAGTCAAAAATTATTGATTGTCGATGATTCAATGAGAAAGAAGGGTTGGTGGTTTGCGAAAGTGTTCTGGGCAGAAAATGAAAGAGGAGGCAAGACAAGAAATAGGTGTTGGGTGTGGCGTGCTGTTTAATCAGGAAAGTCTGGGCCTTACTCGTACACACTCGGCGGCGGAGCACACCAACCGGACCACGGAGTATGTAGGTACCACATATGAGTACAGTGTGCTGAATGCGTCAGTCGGACGCTGTGCTGTAAGAAAGTGGTGGGGGGAAAGGAGGCGCGGCGCTCCTTTGGGCCCCGTTAGTGTCGCTTAGGCCACATCCAGTGGCTGGAGGAGGGTCTTTTTCCGCCGAAAACCACCGCGGCGCAGCTAATGAGGAATCACTCCTAGTTACAAATACAGTCCGTCCACCGCACCGTGTGCACCACAGTGCGCCATTGAGGCAAGGGACGCTGTCGCTTCTGTCGCATGAGAAGCGGATGAAACCCGGATGCCCCTGGCCCTTTTGTTTGAGGAGGTCGCTGCTGCGGTCTGCCATCGCGGACCTCCAGACCGCACTCTCTGGTATTTCTGGGAATGATGGGCACTCGCACAGGGCATGTGCTGCCGCTCCGAGATCAGCTGCTCGTGGAGGCAATAAAAACGAAAGCAAAAGCGTCGCTGCTCGCTTCGTCTTGGGATGATTATCGCCTCGCCAAGACCTCCAGGTGCGTACAGTATGGTCCGTTGACCGTACAGTCACGGTTCAATAGCAGACAATTACACTCCACACTCATTCGTGGCCCAGCACAGCCACCTGCACCATTCTGTAGAGACTACGACGTAGCTTAGCTGAGCCCCTCGTTATCACTACTGCCTACAGTACCTCTAACCTGCCCGACCCGACACGGCTTAACTAAACCCGGTGGTTATGACATAGCGATTGACAAAGTAACTTTCGATGAGGCAGATCAGAAAAAGCATCCATCAACAGCCCCAGCCTTGAGCTTTTGTGCCATGTACCGGCCACCTCTCGGCCACACCGTTATTCTGCTTCCCATGCCCATGGAGATGAAAGGCACCAGACGCGGCAGCAGCAGGGAGCTGGAAGTTCACACTCGGCAACCAAGCCATCGTCTCATGACGCCGGGCTTTCGGGCCCGGCCCCACCTCTGCTGGCCACGCCCATCCCCGGCTCTCCCACCTTTCTATCCGATAGTGTGTTGCGGAACGAGTTTGCCCGCCAGCTCGTTCGGCTGCCGGACATGGCAAAGAAAGTATCTGTCATTCTTCTAGCGTATATGTCGTTTTGTCTTGGAAAATTTGTATTTCCGCTCAACCAAGATCATTTCCACCCCTTTCTAGCCTCTCCTTCGAACAGCTGCATTCTGCCTACTCGCTCTCTCCACGGTGGTTCGATCGCCCTGACGCAGCAGCACGCGAGCCTCATGTGCCTCTCCCACCGCCCACCGTCACGCAAAGGACACCGATGTGATATGAAGAAGTTTCCGTAAAGCTCCCTGTATACACATGGCCGTCATCTCCTATGGTATCTTCGACCGCTGCGGGGGGGGGAATTAGCAAGGTCACATCACAAAGAAAAGCGACCTCAAAGACTTACACGGTGGAAGAAGTCTCGACCTCCTCGTCGTCAGAGGCCCCATAACAGGTTGAGGGCACAGCCTCTAAGTGCCCAGAAGCCACATTGCTTCCGCCATAATGAGGTTCGAGGCCGGCGTTCATTCTCTGGTCCCAGTTCCCGAAATCCAGGTTCCCGGCGTAGTTGTCAACGTCGTCCAAAGGTATGTCCTTGAAGCCTTCACTGAGATAGCGTTCTAGGTGCCGAATGACGTGTTCGTAGATTTTCTCCTTGAGCCGCCTTCCAGTGATGGGCGTGCCGTCGTCACTGTTCTCCCAGTGCACGGGATCCAAACAGTTTTCTATTGCCATGCGTAAAGTATCGGGAATCTCAGACCGCCAGCCCTCAAAGGACCCCCCGTAGGGATTCTCAGTCCCAAAGAACACCTGGTAAGCATCGATGAATGTGGGACAGCCAGTAGAGCTCTCCATCGGAATGTTGTGCTTTTTGGCCAGATTTTTGAAGGGCTTGGCAAAGTGTATCTCCATCAGGACCACTGCTAAGGCAACTAGGTCTGGGCAACAATGATCGCCATCTTCAATATAGTCGCCGCCTTCGGTTTCTTCGCTGTCCTTAGCCGGCATTATTTCGAGGAACTGGGTATGGATAAAAGGTCGTAGAGGAGTCTTGCTGTCCGCTGTCTTGAAGAACCTGATGCTGGAAGAGCCCCAACCTGGAGGAAGCCATCGCGTGTTGCCCAGGTGGAGAACCGTGTAGCCCATTATGAGCGAGAGGATTCTTTTCGCTTTTTCCGTAAAAAACCTCTCCGGTTCTTCAAAGCACAGAGATAAGCTAATAGGCCTGGCAGTCGAGTCGATCCAAAAATCGCTTTTCTCCGTTTTCACCATAAAGAAGCAGCCACTCTTGAGCCGCAACACAAGCCTTTTTACAGGCTCGTGCTTCAACTTGGTAATGGGTATGCAAAGCTGGTCGACCTTCTTATGTGCACTAATTGTAGCGCCTCCTTCTCCGTCCTCGTCGCCTGATTCTTCGTTAGAAGGCATGACGAACTTGACACTTTTGCCTATGCCGGTTTTCACGCGAATCTCTCGCCAGCCTCGTTCCATGGAAATAAATACGTCCAAATCCAAGCCATCAGTTGCACTATAGTGACGGGGGAGATTTCGACTTCTCGTGGTTGCTCCAACTTCAGTCCTCTTGGGTCTCCGGTAGCTTCCTAATTCAAGTTTGGCTTCGAGTACATGCTGCGGAGAACAGGAACACTTTTTGCATGCCACCAGTGCGTCAAATATAGACTCAGTCACCTTGTAGAAATGCAACGGTGGGTTGCTAGTGTCGAAGGATGCAGGTGTCTCTTGTTGTTGTTCAAAAAACTGCCCTTGGAAAGCAACTTCCAGGGCATCCGCCAAACTCCCTAGAACTCCGTCCACTTTTTTGAGATGTTGCTGACTTATTCCTAGCAGGAACCGCTGTCCGATAAACTCCAGTTTGGTATTTTCATCAAGCCCTTTTTTCTTTCCCCAGTGGTCGTTGTGCTGCATGAGATATGTCTTCAGGTCACTGGTATAGCTGGGCAAGTTCCAGAAGCCAGCTTCAGGAACTAGAGAGCTGAGATAGCATAATATATTTTTAACGACTTCGCTGTCGAGTAGAGTCAAAGTCTGATGCGCTCTCAGTATATGACCTTGGTATCTCAAGCAATATGCCCCTAAGTGACTGCAAAACATATATGTATTGTTATTCAGCCCCCCCCTTCTAGCAAGGATGGCGGCTATGTCAAGGAAGGTTTCGGATGTCGCCAAAAGCAACTCATCTTCTGTCAAGTTTTTTGGGTCTGATAATGTTGCCATCTTGCTAGCTTTTGAGTGTACCCACAAGAGGATAATCTCAACAGTTCCTCGGTGACAACCTATCTGTTATTTTAAGCGCGATATATGTAACTTTTATCGTCTCACCATGTCTAGGATGCCTAGGAGAGGCTCTCATGTCGTGAGATTTGTTCGAAAGGAGGGGTCGAAGCGGGGTATTTACGCCCGAGATACCCTCAGCAAATTCACGCCACATCCTAATAACAAGCTACCTATTTCGATGCCCCGGGTCAGTTCATCTCAGATGACTTATTCGCTAGGATTCTAATTTATCAAACTCACCCGGTCTATGGTTGCTTTCAGCTACCTTTGATTCGGCCTTTTTCTAGTTACTTCATTCACGGAGATGAATAGCTCTTGAGCCTGATCGGCCTGCTCTAGTATCACCACTACAAACTAATCTCAGACAAAAAAATCCATCCCAAGACGCAAGACTTGCACGATATTGAGATGGATTCTAGCGCATCTCCAGAGCCTAGACAGCTGACTGTTGACGGTTCTGCTAAAAATTGCCTGAAGCTATTGCAAGAATGCCTTGCTGAGGCGGCTTTGGTCAACCCCAGGGAGCTGGCACTGGTTGAGAACTACGTGGCGAGATTCTTCAGTTGGACTTCGAGTATCGGTGTCTTTTCTCCCGGACAAGAATCAGTGGATCACCGACTTCGATATGCCCCAGAAGTTCAGAGTATCGTCATTGGTCTTTTGGAGTCACTATCATTTCGAACTCAAACTTGTGAGTCCCCATCATATGAAAACGGATATGCTGCAATACCTACCTACCCAGAGCTCTAAAGCTAGAAAAGATCAAATCTAATATCTACACAGGTTTAGAGGTTCTGAATTCTCTTCGCAAGGCAGCCTCTAACCCACCAAAGTCCACACCTGAAGATCTGGAGCGGTCGTTTGAAGATCTGGATGTTGAAATCCGGCATCTCCACAAGATATCCAACACGATTCGGAGGGCTAGTAGGGCACAGCACGTTCTCAGGGCTGGTAGTTTTCGGATCAAAGGGGACGAAGGCTACGATGTGGAGCCATTCTTACTCGCCCAATTTGAACTTTACGTTCGTGACCGATTTCCCAATTGCAGCGAGAAGCTTCGGAGCAGACTGTCTCAGACAATGCTTAATCGACGAAAACTGATATTATACAAGAGATATCGCCAAGAAAGCCTTAGAATCCGACAGAGGGATGTACTTGGCAGGGCTCACACCGAGTCTCAGGACACCAGGACAACAAATCTCTTAATAGGGAGAACGCATCCATTAGCTACGGGGATTTCTCCTTCCCAGGTCAGGAGCGCAACAACTTTACGCCCTGAGCGTTACAAAGTAGCCGCATCAAGTATATCCGCCATTTCAGAATGCAAAACGATTTCTCTAGAAAGCCACGAAGCCCTCAACTTTCCGCCCCCCCCCGAACTCGCCGCTAAGAGATACGAAAAGCTCAAGTCAAAGCAGCCGGCTGAAAAAGGCCTCGAACCCAATACAAGATCAACTCTGCAGGAATTAGGGGAGATCACTTGCCCATATTGCTTGGATGCTCTCCCTGCCGAAACTGTTTTTGATGATCGAAAATGGCAGTGAGTACTTGAAGAATCAAATCCAATCGCAACCGCAACTGTTGTCTCTCATTTCGAGGTGGCTCTCTGACAAGATTACTAGACGCCATGTTAAGAACGATCTGGATCCCTACATCTGCCTATTTGAAGATTGCGACGAGCCCAATGAGCTTTATAGCCATAGTGATAAGTGGCTTGCACATATGAGCCAGCACAAGAAGTACTGGCGCTGTCCTTCCCATCGCAATCTGGGAGTTTTCTCATCTTCCGAGAACTATAGACAGCATGTGCTGGCAACTCATGATCCTCAACCCAGTGACGTGCAAAGTCGGCTGCTTGCGAGGATCAATAGTCGAACAATGGAGAGCTTTTTTCAATCATGCCCTTTGTGTGGCGAGGGTCAACACGAAAACTACGGTCTCCTTCTAGCGCACATCACTGGTCATTTGAGATCTCTTGCTTTGAAGTTCCTTCCATGTCATTATGAGGAAACTCTAGATGACATAGGAAGCGACCATAGTAGCGTTGCCACTTCAAAGCTGCATAGCAGAAGCACAGTCAAGAACCTAGGTGGCTCGCTTAGTTGGGGCACTTCTGGGTCTGATAAAAATATATCGTCAAGGAGTGCAGAGGAAAGTTCTCTCATCTCAACGATGGATCAAAAACTGGAAATCTGGGAGGAAGCGGCAGATTATCAAGGAAAGAAGAATCTAGATATCCTAAAGGATTCTAGTACAAGCACGACGTCAATTGTACCCGATAAAAGCGTGATACCGGATGCGAAAGAAACTTCTATATCGTATTTCGCAATCGCAACGGATAAAATAGCAGTATTATATGGAAACAAATATCGGAGGAAAGAGGCTAGAGACTTATAAGCGCACTGGAAATATTAAAAGTAAAGCTTGGAGTTGATCATCTTGACACGTTGGACGCTATGAGTCTCTTGGCTTTAAAGCTCTTTGCTGAAAACAAGTTGTAAGAGGCCGAAGAACTGGAGGTGCAAGCGTTCGAAATACGAAAAGCAAAGCTTGGAGTTGATCATCCCGGCACGTTGAACGCTATGCGTAGCTTGGCTTCCACGCTCTTTGCTCAAGGCCGGTTACAAGAGGCCGAAAAACTGCAGGTGCAAACGCTCGAAATGTTTAAAGTTTAGAGTTGGTAATCCTGACACGTTGGACGTCATGAGTAGATTGGCTTCCACGCTTTTTGCTTAAGACAAGTTGGACGAGGTCGAAGAACTGTAGGTGTAAGCGTTTGAAATACGAAAAGCAAAGCTTGGAGTTGACCATCCCGATACGTTGAACGCTATGAGTAACTTGGCTTCCACGCTTTTTGCTCAAGACAAGTTGGACGAGGCCGAAGAACTGCAGGTGCAAGCGTTCGGAATACGAAAAGTAAAGCTCGGAGTTGATCATCCCGACACGTTGAACGCTATGCACAGTGTCGCTTTGCTTTGGAAGACCCTTGAAAAGGATTCTAAGGCTATGTCGTTGATGAACGAGTGTGCTCAGACTGCGACCCGTGTTTTTGGTCCGAATCATCCGGCTGCAAGAAGATCTCTTGAAACTCTACGAAAATGGAATTCTGAATTGGCCAGCAATTTTAAATAGGCAGGGTAGCAATTCATAGAGTAGACATGAAGAAAACAAAGCAGGGGGCACTCCCTACGTGCACGTCGGTTTGTAGGTGGAAGCCTCTTTAAGTAAAACGAAATGTCAAGAGATCAACATACTTTTGCTAGGAGTATAGATTTCTCACGCTAATGTAATTGCCAAAAACAATTTACTATATGGGCTCGTCACAAATAATTAGAACATCAGGGATAGATCAAAAATGTTATTTTGGGGCTCGCGGAAGCTTGATATATTATCGGTCGTTGCCGGCCAAAAGGTGAACCGTCTTTTTTTGGTCCTTGAGCGTCGTCATATCATCATCAGAGTAGAAGAGAGAGAAAGAAAAGCCTTGTGGGCGTCGGAATAACAGAAGAACAGGAAACTGTAAGCCAGACACGGCATAAGAGTGAGATAACATGGTAGTGTGCAAAGATCAGACAACCTGAGCGAAATGAGGGAATAAAACGAGAGTGCAGTCATCCAAACACCATTGCCAAGATTAAAAAGAGGCAAAAATTGAAAGCCAAGACATGTCCACATAAACCAACGAAAGGACAGAGGTGTGGCCCAAAGACCAGAACCCTCCAAAACCAAAGAAAAGAAGGAAGATGAGAAAACAGGAGAGACCCAAGCTAAGGAAGGTAGAATGAAGCATGCAGAAATAAAATAAAGAAAGAAGCCAAACATGTGAGCGAAGGAGGCACAGAGGCGACATCAAAGTAACAAGGGCTGTCTTTTCGTGTTCAGTCCAGTTTGGTGTCATTTCGTAAAGTGTCAAAGGAACTAGCCTCAATAGGGACATAGCTCTTGTTCAAGGTAGCCAGCGACTTGCGAATTTTGAGTGTTGCTGTTGTTGTCGTTGCCATAGCCACCTCTGAGTATGATAATTTTGGTCCGCTTCTTTATGGTTGGTGACGGGCATAGGTGCCTAGTGTTTGTACTAGGCACGCTTGATCAACCAGGAGAGAACGGCATCGAGATTGGTCTCTTCCTTGGCGCTGATGCCATAGCAGGACACCTCCCGATTGTCGATGCCTTTGAGGTCCAGAGCATCGATCAATTCGTCGACAGTGATCTTCTCGGGAAGATCCGACTTGTTTCCAAGCACTAGGAGAGGGATGCCTATCAGCGAAGGGGTTTCCATGATCGTGTGGAGCTCCTCGCGAGCGGCCTTGAGCTTCTTCGAGTCGGCAATGTCCACGACATAGAGAATGGCACTGACGCCGCGGCAGTAGCGTTCCCACATGTTGCGGAAACGGGGCTGGCCGCCGATATCCCAGCACTTCATCGTCACATGCTTTTTTTGCACTCGCTTCATGTTGAGGCCGATGGTTGGGATCGTACTGTCCGAGAGAGGATACAATTAGCTTCAGAGACGGCAATGCGGGACGAGAGCATATGAGGATGAACAGGGGGCGTTCTTATTGTTGGGGAGTACAGATGAGATATTGAGGGCGCTGAAGAGACAGCCACGCGGCCACTTACTCGTAGGTGAATTCACCCCCCTGCAAGACAAACGAGATCTGTTAGCAGCTGGGCATGGCATCGTATTGAATGAAGAAATAGTAAAAGCCAAAAAAGCCACACGTACGGATAAGACGTTCAACAGGCACGTCTTGCCGGCATTTTGGAGGCCAAGCATGGTCACGTCCATCTCTGTGGCCCTAATAGATGTGTTAGTTTGCTGTTCATGATCGCGACGGGTCGATCCGATATTTGGAGGAGGAAGAGGAGCTAGCTGAGAGTATAACACACCAAAAAGCCCGGAGCCACAAGTCGTAGGCATATTGTACTATGGCAGCCATGAAATCCAGTTTGCCCGATTTGGCTGCTCCTGGTCTGGGAGAGACCAAGAGACGGTCAATGCTATAAAAAAGGTTGGAATCGGAAGGGAGCTAGCAACAAAGCGGCTGGCCAAAGAGAATTAAGGTGGGTGGAGTGGTGCCAGACAAGAGGTTCCGTCGCAGTGGCCTGAACCTGGATCGACAATGCCTGAGCAAGGTCGTAGATGTCCGAGCGCAAGAGAAATGGTCGAGTGGGCGAGCAGCGAAGAGAGAGCTAGGCAAGCGATGTGCTCTGAAGACGAGGAAGAGACAAAACAGCTCCAAGGTGCAGGCACTTTGAAGGTGTAGTGGCAGGGTTGTAGCTAATAAAAAAGCCAACGGGGGAGCAACGAAGAAAGAAGGGCAAGGACTGAAGAGGGTGGTTGAGGTCGAGGGGTCCTGATCGCAGGCGTGGAGAGAGAGAGGGGCGAACAGCGGCGACGGCGTGTTTAAGTAGTGATAACTGGAGAGAGAGAGAGACGGTGCTCTGTAGTTATAGAGAAGCTATGCTGAGGCAAAAGAAAAGGCTCGGCGAGGGATCCCAAGCGCTGAGAATCGTCCGGCGGCTGTTGCTTCGAGGGTCAAAACAAACAGCAGGGCTGTTCGTGACAAGGGGGGTGTGTATGCTAGGTGGGAGCGTCCGAGTGAGGTCGAAATGTGATCGGAAAGCGTGGCGGCTGCAAAGTGGCGCGAGCAAGAGATTGGGATGACGAGGTGACGCTGGGGGTGGAAAAGCGATGGAGGGACGAGGGCGGTTCCCCACTTTGTAAGTGCGAGTGTTAGGTCTAGTTATACTGGGCGAGTTAGTGCTGGAACGACGGAGTTGTGGCTTCTCAGTTAGTGGGAACACAAACGCACACAGCAGAGCACTTTGTAGCACACGTACTTGCTTGTATCGGACAGCTGTGCCGCTTATATCTTATTGGCTTGCAGATGCTTCTGTGGCGTTTCTTCTGTTTGCCTGCGTTTTTGTTTGCTCGTTTGTTCGTTGCTCGGCTGTCTGGCGACTCGTCTGATTCCGTGCAGTCATAGATTGAGCCGGAGGCGATCAGCAGAATTAAGGAGGATGGAGGCGGCTCAACAAACAGCAGAGCGGCTAGGTTGGGTGCACAGTAGATTGAGATGAGCACGCCTGTCTCTTCGTGACTGTATCAGAAGGACAAAGACACACACCAAACAGGCTGGGATAGGCGACTCGGTGAACCACAAAGCGGCAAGGCGCAACGGTGAGTATGTCTATGATAGCTCGCGTCTGGCGGGGAGGTGAGGAAACGGTGGACAGGGTGACCTTCGGCAAGGTATGCAAGGTAAACGAGAAATGATCATCGACAAGCAACCAGGAGGGCGGCCGTGGGCCGGGGTTGAACCTGTGACAGCACCCGCGCGGGACAGATCAGACTGGGTCGTGGCGCTGGAAGCAACGTCGGCTCGAGTCAAACAAGACCTGTGCAGTGGTTTCTGGCTGCAATCGTGACGGGGATGCCTCGTTTGCTGTTTAGATGGCGTAGTGGAGTGTGTGTTCTCTGACTCGAGACTGGGGGTGCTGTTATACGAGAGATCCTCGTCAAGCTGCGTAGTATGAGCAGGGGGGACAGATATGGAATTTCAAAGACGATGTGTAACAACAAAAAAGCCGCCGGGGAAGTGATGGGAGATGGCAAGAAGAGATAGTTATGAGGTGAAGTGGTGGGGTTGGTAGATGTATCTTAAAATGGGAAACGAGGATAGCGCACTAAATACTGTGTACGGGATGGAAAAGAGCTGGGAAGACCAAGAGAAGTAAAGCGAGCAGAGACAAATGGCAAAACCCCAATCTCAAATATTCCAGGGATAGAATGTTGGAGAGAGAGCTGGGAAGGGAACGGTGCACGAGAATATGGATGTTTGTCTTGGGCGGATGCCTGGCATTTGGGCTGGCGGCGAAGCAGCGAACAAACCCAGCTGGTAGAGTGCGAAGGTGTGGTCACAGAGCACAGAGCACAGGGCACAGGCGAAATAGGTGTATAGCTGGCCTGGACCGCAGTTGGAACACACCTTCTCCGAATGCTACAGAGAGAGGAGATGGCCTGGACAGCGAGTTATATATACTTGAGGCGGGTTGCTCCCACCGGCGACAACCAACCACACCATATAAACGCAGCACACCGCTCCCATCCTGGTTTGTTTACGCACTCTACATCCTGCTGCCCCGTCTTGTTATGCGTTTTGCCTTTTGTTATGTTTGTTTTGTTTTCCTCACAACAGCCACACCGCCCGTCGCCCCCAACATCAGGGTTTGTAGTGACGGCCGCCAGAAACACGGCCTAGTTCGCGGCCAGGTTGCACCCAGAAGGTGTCCGACCGCTGTATGCATGCGACCCGTATAAGGAGCAAGTCCGCTGTGCGAGAATCTGGTGGTGCTGTGGTATTTGGTGAGGGGTCCCACTGGGGCTGATTGGGCTTCGAAGATGTGTGGGCCTCACGCTGAACAGCCAATGGTGCTTCACGCTGCCAGCCCTGCCAGAGAGGTGAGGGGCAAGGGCGACATGCTTCTGCTGCCATGATGTACGGAGTACTTTAGATACGTCGTATTGGGAAGAGGCAAGCTTGCAGGGGCATCATCGAATCCCCACGACTGCCTGGTCTCGTTGCGGCCCAAAACGCGACGCCTGGGCAGCGATGGAGGGTGAGAGAGAAAGCCAGGCGTCTCAACGCAACGGGCAACAAGCCCAAAAAGGCGGCGGCCGGACAAAGAAGGCATATTTGGTGATGGACAACCAACAACGGGCATTTTGGCAAGCTCAGGAAATAAGAAGCACCGCGCGGCATGAAAATATACCTTTAGACGCTCCCAAGTGCCAACAGAGATATTGTCTCGCCAAACAGTGCAAGTAAATCCTACCAACACGGCAAAGATCCAACCGCAATCACTATCAATATGGACTATTTGTATTGTTTTTGTTACCTTAGGAGTGCAAGCGCACGGTACAAAAAGGAACACGGAAACCGAGGCCTCCGCGGTGCCTGAGCCTCAAAAAGACATACCCGACTTGGTGGGCAGATGGTCAAACCCGGCCAGGCAAACGCGCACAGCGGTGTCTAGTTCCTCCGCTTTACGCTGTAGCTGAACCATGAAACTGATCGACAGAAGCAGAGACGACGGCCATAGGACGCAAGACCACCTAAACCGGCCGCAGCAGTGTCTTAGGCACACACTGGTGTTTGGGATTACTGTCAGCGGCCAATGGGGTGATCTCCCAATGACACAACGCAAACAAAAAGCAGAGTGGGAGCAGATCGCAGTCTTCCTCCAGATTTCCTCCAGAATCATCTACGCCAATTGTGCTCCATTTCTCGTCGGCCTTATTTAGCAGGGTGGTTTTTAGCAGTGATATATACCAGAGAAGCATGGAATCCGGTAGTAAATGCACATCCTGTCTTAAAGGGCTCGGGAGGCCTCGAAGCTGGCCGGAAGACGTTGCACGACATCGTGCAGAAAGCATGGGAGCTTTGGGCAGCAAACCAGGCTTTATGCAAAACATCGGGTTGGCTGGGGAGACCATGCCGATGGTGAGCGGCGAGCTAATCAGCCCCACAATTCAAAAGTATATCACGTGATACTCATGATATTATCGCGCGGCTCCCATTGGGTGGGAGCTTAGGCCCCCAAAAAAAAAGTTTACGATAAGAAAAAAAAGTCGGCCGCCATCCTGTAGCAAATTGAGTTCTCCGGCTTCATCCAATCCTGGCATTTTCCCCAGGAGCTGGCAAGCACGAACGAACCTGACGACGGCACGCCTCATTGCCTCACACCATATACACATACCTACTACCTCCTCAGTATAGGTGTCTCGCTGTCCTGCACACAGCTTCGGGATGGCGACGGCACGGAGAAGGCAAGCGGCCACCAGCACAAAATGGGACCACGAATACCACACGCTGCGGCGAGAGAATCTGTTCCGGAACCCACCGACGGACCGGTCGGCCTATCCGCTGCTGCAGGAAGCCATAGACCCGCACATTGAGTCGTTCAATGCGATCTTCAAGGGAGATGACGGGCTCGGCGGCCCATCGACGTCGAGCCTCATCGCTCACGGCATTGCAGATATCGGCACCAAGGTGTTTATGGACGGCGACGACAGCATGGAGCCGGAAGAGCGGAACCAGCTGTTTGTGCGGTACAAGAACGTGACGCTGCAGAAGAGCTACGTGCCGGTGACGAACAAATTTGCCAAGAACCGCGAGATCTATCCGGCAGAATGTCGAGAGCGGCACGCCTCGTACCATGGACGGCTCTCGGCGACGATTGAGTACTGGGTCAATGGGGGGGACACGCAGGAGATTGTGCGGGATTTTGGGCCGATGCCGGTCATGGTGAAGGTGGGTGCCCTTCACAAATTTTATTTTGCTTGTTTTGTGTTTTATTGTAGCTAACAAGGATTAGTCCAACCGCTGTCACCTGGAGGGGCTCTCGCCGGCGGCTCTGGTGGAGAAGAAGGAGGAGTCGGAGGAGCTGGGCGGCTACTTTATCGTCAATGGCATCGAGAAAATCATCCGGCTGCTGCAGGTGACGCGGCGCAACTTCCCGCACGCGATCAACCGGCCGAGTTTCCAGAACCGCGGGGCGTCGTACACGCCGTTCGGTATCATTATGCGGTCGGTGCGGCCGGACGAGACGTCGCAGACCAACGTGCTGCACTACCTCAAGGACGGCAACATCACGTTCCGGTTCTCGTGGCGCAAGAACGAGTACCTGGTGCCGGTGATGATGATCCTCAAGGCGCTGGTGGAGACGAACGACCGGGAGATCTTCGAGGCGCTGGTGGGCCCGGCGGGCTCCCAAGGGCTGGACAACACGTTCCTAACGGACCGCGTGGAGCTGCTGCTGCGGACGTACGAGCACTACAACCTGTACAGCAAGTCATCGACGCGGGCGTACCTGGGCGAGAAGTTCCGGGTGGTGCTGGGGGTGCCGACGACGATGTCCAACTACGAGGTGGGCACGGAGTTCCTGCGGCGGATTGTGCTGGTGCACCTGGGCAACATAGACGTGACGGAGGCGCAGGACGGCGACAAGTTCCGGATGCTGGTGTTTATGATGCGCAAGCTGTATGCGCTGGTGGCGGGCGACTGCGCGGTGGACAACCCGGACGCGGTGCAGAACCAGGAGGTGCTGCTGGGCGGCTTCCTGTACGGCATGCTCCTCAAGGAAAAGCTGGACGAGTTTCTGTCGGTCAGCCTGCGGGCGGCGCTGCGGGACTACTGGCGGCGGCAGCCGGGCCACCGGGCGACGACAGAGGCGTTCCAGCGGGACTTTGCGGCCACCATCTTCCGGCGGGCGAACGAGAAGCTGGGCAGCGCGATGGAGTACTTTTTGTCGACGGGCAATCTGCAGAGCCCGTCGGGGCTGGATTTGCAGCAGGTGTCGGGGTTTACGGTGGTGGCGGAGAAGCTGAACTTTTTGCGGTTCATCAGCCACTTCCGCATGATCCACCGCGGCAGCTTCTTCGCGCAGCTCAAGACCACGACGGTGCGCAAGCTGCTGCCGGAGTCCTGGGGCTTCCTGTGCCCGGTGCACACGCCCGACGGCTCGCCGTGCGGCCTGCTGAACCACATGGCGCACAAATGCCGCATCATGACGGCGGCGGCGGACGCGTCGGCGGTGACGCGGCTGGCCACCGAGCTCGGCGTGGTGCAGACGTCGTCGGCGGCGACGGAGGAGAGCGTGGTGGTGATGCTGGACGGGCGCATCGTGGGCTGGTGTGCGCCGAAGGAGGCGAAGCGGCTGGCCGACACGCTGCGGCACTGGAAGGTGGCGGGCACGCACGGGGTGCCCAAAGAGCTGGAGATCGGCTACGTGCCGGCGTCCCACGGCGGGTCGTACCCGGGCGTGTACATGGCGGCGGCGGCGGCGCGGATGGTGCGGCCGGTGCAGTACCTGGCGCTGGGGCAGGAGGACTGGGTGGGGCCGCACGAGCAGCCGTACATGTCGATTGCGGTGACGGAGGCGGAAGTCGTGTCGGGCCAGTCGACGCACGTGGAGCTGCACCCGACCAACATGCTGTCGATCCTGGCCAACATGACGCCGTTCTCGGACTTCAACCAGTCGCCGCGCAACATGTACCAGTGCCAGATGGGCAAGCAGACGATGGGCACGCCGGGCACGGCGCTGGCGCACCGGACGGACAACAAGACGTACCGGCTGCAGACGGGGCAGACGCCAATTGTGCGGGCGCCGCTGCACAACGCGTACGGGTTCGACCACTTCCCGAACGGCACCAACGCGGTGGTGGCGGTGATCTCGTACACGGGCTACGACATGGACGACGCCATGATCCTCAACAAGTCGGCGCACGAGCGCGGCTTCGGGCACGGCACGATCTACAAGACGAAGAAGATCACGCTCAAGGAGGACATGCGCACGAAGACGGCGAAGCGGGCGACGAAGCTGTTCGGGTACGCGCCGGACTCGTTTGTGCGCGGCGAGGTGCGCAAGAACCTCGACGACGACGGGCTGCCGCACGTGGGCCTGCGGCTGTGCGAGGGCGACGTGCTGTGCGCGTGGCACACGGTGTCGGCGGACTACAGCGGGCAGCTGGTGAACCGCGACGGGCAGACCCACTTTGAAAAGTACAAGGACGCGGAGGAGGCCTTTGTCGAGGAGGTGCGGCTGATCGGCAACGACGCCGGCACCGAGCCGCTGCAGACGATCTCCATCAAGCTGCGCGTGCCGCGGTCGCCCGTCATCGGCGACAAGTTCTCGTCGCGCCACGGGCAAAAGGGCGTGGCCTCGCAGAAGTGGCCGTCCGTCGACATGCCCTTTTCCGAGAGCGGCATCCAGCCCGACGTCATCATCAACCCCCACGCCTTCCCCTCGCGCATGACCATTGGCATGTTTGTCGAGTCGCTGGCCGGCAAGGCGGGTGCGCTGCACGGCCTGGCCCAGGACTCCACGCCCTTCCAGTTCGACGAGGAGCACACCGCCGGCGACTACTTTGGCCACCAGCTCATGAAGGCCGGCTTCAACTACCACGGCAACGAGCCCATGTACTCGGGCATCACCGGCGAGGAGCTGGCCGCCGACATCTACATCGGCGTCGTCTACTACCAGCGCCTGCGCCACATGGTCAACGACAAGTACCAGGTCCGCACCACCGGCCCCGTCGTGCCCACCACCGGCCAGCCCATCAAGGGCCGCAAGCGCGGCGGCGGCATCCGCGTCGGCGAAATGGAGCGCGACGCCCTCCTCGCCCACGGCACCGCCTTCCTGCTGCAGGACCGCCTGCTCAACTGCTCCGACTACGCCAAGACCTGGATCTGCCGCACCTGCGGCTCCTTCCTGTCCGTCCAGCCCACCGTCTCGCCCTTTGTCGGCAAGCGCAAGGCCGTCAGCTCCGTGCGCTGCCGCCTGTGCGCCACGCGCCTCGAAGACCTCGAGGCCGAGCTGGCCGCCGCCGAGGACGGCCACGGCCCTCCGGCCGCCGCCGCCGCCAAACAGGAACGCGCCGCCCGCCTCGCCCGCGAAGAGGTCTGGGAGGACGGCCACGGCGTCCAGTGGGTCGGCGGCGCCAACACCACCCAGGTCGTCGTGCCCGGCGCCCTCAAGTTCCTCGACGTCGAGCTCGCCGCCATGGGCGTCAAGCTCAAGTACCGCGTCGATCCCAAGGACGTCCCGCGCCGCGGCGCCCTGCGGCGTGCCGAGTGGGACGGCGCGCGCCTGCAGGAGGTGCAGTAGGGCAGCGGGCACAAGAAATCAAAAGAAGCAATGCGAGGGGCGCGCGTGAGGCATAGATAGGCGTTTGGTCCTGGATGGTGCTGTATATAGTTTGTTTCGATGCAACCGTATTGTATGTCTGTTTGATGGCTCTCTTGGAATGCATCGTGTCCATTTTCCTGCCATGCATGACCACGTACAGGCCGCTATGCTGTGAATCTAGAAAGTCTACGAGACATTGCGTCCCTCCCGTCAGGCCTGGCCACTCGTACTCTGTCGCCCGTAGCACCATAAATAGAACACAGGCACGCTCCAACCACACACCAAACAACACGGCCGCACTCCTGTCGCACCGCACCAGCTGTCCTCGCCTGCCCCTTGGCTGTGCAACCGCTCCTCGTTCCTCTCATTTCCCTTGTGCCGTAACCGCCGTCCGGCCGCCTCAGGCACGCTGCACTGTTGGCAGACGTGCTCTGTCAAGGGACGCCCAATAACTGAGACAGAGATCCAGGACCAATCCACACATGTTTCTCCCACGGCCGTCTTGCGGTTTTGCTCGCCGTGCGTCCGTCTTCTTGCTTTCTGTAGCTCTGCTCATTCCGCTTACGACTGTTCTATGCCCTTGCATCTCCTCCGATGAAAACCCACGGCTCCCTACAGAGACCTTCCCTGTTCCTGCATGGCAGCTGAAGACATCCGCCTGCACGCAGCCGATCAGGACAGCCACGCCTGTCGTTTCTCACGCCACCTTGTCCTCCGCTGCCTGTTCTTTCGTCTTTTTGGTTTATTGTCTCTTTACTCTCTCCCTGCTCGTCTCGGGACTGTTCAGATCAGTCATGGCTTCATGACCTCCCTGCTTATACTCTAGCTTCTTCCTCGAAAAGATAGAAAAGGCCGCTTCCCCCCCTCGCCTACTATTCTTAGCAGCTCTGGCTCGTCGGCAATACGTTCGTTCTTATTCTTTTCTTCTCTTCTGCCTTCTTGTATCTTCTTCTGTCCCTCCTTCATCCCATATCTCGTGTTCTTCGTCTGGATCTGGCTCTAGCCTGTTAGCTTTTCGTTGACCATCCGACAGCCGCCTGGTTCCACGTTTGACCATCGTCTCCACGCTGCTCTTCTCTCTTTCCTCTTCTTGTTACTGTCCTGGAAATTTCACCCGCCGTTCGCTCCTTCCTTTTCTGTATTCTCTACTCATTTTAATATCTGCACCCCTATTCTTCTGGTTCCTCAAACCTCCTCTAATACTCACTTCTCCTGAACCCTAATTGCTTCATTTTTAGCATCTGCCCGTTTTTCTTACATTGCACTCAGAGGAATGCGCCCTTGATCGCACTTACATCGACACAACAGTCTCTTTTTAATCTCCTCTATCTTTATACGCACCAGTCCCATTGCGTTCTCTGCTCCTATCGCCCAAATATGCTGCCGAGCATAGGCACTGGGCCAATGGCCACAGCTAGCATTTTCAGCGCCACACTCATATCCATCACGCTCCTAGCCTCCACCGTCGCGGGCCAGGGGTATGACTTCGGCTTCGATGTCAGTCAACACTTGGCCCGCCGCCAGGGAGATACCAGTGCTTTCGTTGTCGGCGGTGTGGGCAACCACAAGGATAACTTCGCCGCAAGACAAGAAATTAGGCGACTAGAACAGGATCCCGAGGTGTGGACCTTGTATATCCTAGGTCTTAGTATGATGCAGTACATGGACCAGTCCCAGGAGCTCTCGTACTACCAGATAGCAGGTTCGCTTGATAGACTGGCACTCTCTCTCTTTCTCTCATCAGGTGACTGACTTTCCTCCTGTAGGTATTCATGGAGTCCCCTGGACGAAATGGAGCGGCGTAGCCAGTACGCCTGGGAATGAGAACACCGGCTACTGCACCCATGTCTCTGTACTATTTCCCACGTGGCATCGCCCGTATCTTGCGCTCTACGAGGTGAGAAGACGACCATACTTCGACGATGATGAAGGTTGTCTGCTAATAATCCTGACAGCAAGTCCTTTACTCTTTGATCCAATATATCGCCTCGCTCTACCAGGCCAAAGACACGCGCGATAGATATGAAGCTGCTGCTGCCAACTTCCGTATTCCCTACATGGATTGGGCTGTGCAGCCACCCCTCGGGGAAAGCATTCTTCCTGAAAGTATCGGCGGGAGCCCGCTTGTCAACATCTCGGGTCCAAATGGAGCGCAGGTCATCTCTAATCCGCTATACACGTATCTCTTCAAGCCCCTCAATGCAACCATGTTCATCGAAGCTCCTGTACGTCTCAAGGCTCGCTTGTATTAGATTCTTTCATCTCAATCGCTAACAAGCCACCGCCAGTATGATCTATGGCTCACGACAGTTCGAGCCCCCACCGCCAACAACGCCACTGCCAAATCTAACAATACACAAGTATCCATGGCGCTGAACCAGAACTTCCAGTCCATCCAGCAGCGCTTATACAACCTATTTTCTAATTACAACAACTACAGCACGTTCAGCAACGAGGCTTGGATCCACTCCTCCAGCAACGACAATGCCGACTCTCTCGAATCCCTTCACGATACCATCCACACACTTACCGGCCTCGACGGCCACATGGCATGGATTCCATTTTCGGCCTTTGATCCCATCTTTTTCCTGCACCACTGCATGGTCGACCGAGTGTTCACCATGTGGCAGGTCCTCTACCCCGACTCATGGGTTGAGCCAACGCCAGCTATTATCAACAGCTACACGACCTCGTCCGGTGAAATTCAAGATTCCAAAACGGCACTGACTCCCTTCTACCTAGACGCCAACGGCACGTTCTGGAACTCAGACGACGTCAGAGACATAAGCGTTTTCGGGTACACGTATGATGACTTGGCAGATCTTCCACGGCAGGCCTACACCGTCGCCAATAGCACAGCACAGGCCCAAATCAAAACGCTCATCAATCGCCTCTACAGCTCATCTAGCGTTGCAGGACTCGGCATCATTGGCTCAGAAGAAATTGGCACGGAAGAAGACAAGAAGCGGCGGAAGCGTCTGGCTATGTTGCGACGGGGACGGATTGGCTCCCTGCCCCTGACAAACAAGACCGACGCCCTGCACGGTCATGCACCGGTTTCTTTGGCGCTCACCAAGACGGATGCAGATTTCCACTCGCTCGTTGAAGGCAATCAGTACCGCGAGTGGCTCGTCAACATCCACGCCGAGAAGCAGGCCATCGGTGGCACGTTCTTTGTGCACTTGTTCTTGGGCCGGCGGCCTGATGACTCGAGCACGTGGGCCTATGCCTCCAACCTGGTCGGAACTATGAGCGTGTTTGCCGCTCCGGCCAGTGCCATGGGAAGCATGGATATGAGCGGTGGCGGGAATAGCAATCATACGTCAGGCACCGTGCCGCTGACGGCATCCTTGGCCAGGGTAGTCGGCCGGGGCGAGCTGGCCAACCTGGAGCCCGCAGAAGTGGAGCCATATCTTAGACAGCACCTCACATACGGCATCGCCAAGGCAAGTGGCACTGTCTTGTTGGCCGAGAAAGTAGGCGGCTTAGCAATGACGGTGGTGAGCTCCGTGGTACAAGTGCCCTCAAGCATTGACGAGCTTCCCCAGTGGGGCGTTGTCGGTGACCATTTTGATTTAATATAGAAGTGGGAGCAGATGTAGTGGCAAGATACTGTTTGTTGTCGCCATCTATAATTATTTGTTTTTTAAAGGTGTTGCTAAAGCCGGGTAGAGGGTGCACTCATGTCATTTGTTGTGGGCAAGCAAACCAGGTTCACAAAGTAATCAAAATCAATTAATATACCAGCCAGCAAGTGCATACTCCGTAAATGAAATGGAACCAAAATTGGGATGCAAATGCCCATTAAAATGAAACTGAGAGGATGCTAAAATTACCCTGGAACACAGTCCAATAAACCGCCCTTTTTACCTGTCCCTGGCTTTGCGGCCATGTATAGTAGTGGTACATATATTACGATGATTCGCATGTTTTGTCACGGTGCTGGGAAAAGATTCAAGGTGCATTTGAAGAAGTACGTTATATTCCATTGCTTTTGTTTCTTTTTTACAAAATCATTCCAGAATCATGCACTCGTTATGCTGAGAAATGCGACAAAGGTATGAAGCCAAATACGAAGAACACCCAACACCAAAATCGAGAAGAAGTGCAACGAAGCCAAATACTAGAAAACAGATGATGGGAAATTGAAAGCCGCAAATAGAACACATGAAACATCAAAAAAGAATCAGACCAAAACTATTTACTTGAAGGGTAGGAACGAGTTGCGCTTCTTGGACTTCTTCTGGTTATCTAGCTGCACCAAGATGTCGTCGAAGGTGCTGCTCGAGTTGCCAGCGTTGACAGCGCCGGGAATGGCGGGGATGGCCGGAACAGGCGGTGGTGCCGCTGCTCTCGGTGCACCCTGGACACTGAGATACTGGCCGCTGCTGTTGCTGCTGCTGCTGTAGTTGTAGTTGGTGTCCATCATGGTTCGCAGGTTGCCAGCGGATGCAATACGCCGAGTGTTGAACCCGTGTTGTTCGTTCTGGCCTTGGCTATTGGGCATATAGGAGAGCCTGCTGCTGGCTACTGGCAGCTGGTCTGGGTATGTCTGGTCCAGTGTGAACCCAGTGCTGGCGTGCCGCAGGTTGTTGCGTTGCTGACGCTGCGCGTAGTCGTCCCGTAACTGGAGCTGCTGCAGCTGCTGCAGCTGTTGCAGCTGCTGCAGTTCCTGTTGTTGTTGTAGTTGTTGCAGCTGTTGCAATTGCTGCATCTGTTGCAATTGTTGTAGCTGCTGAAGCTGCTGAAGCTGGTCGAGCTGGGGCGGTAGAGGCGGCTGCTGAGGCGGTAAGCTCGGAGAGAGAGAGCCCGGCGAAGGTGCCGCCACACTATCGCTGTTGGATGCATTAGTGAAAGGCGGCAGAGGGGGCGACGGCGAGGCAGCCACCGAAACCCGGCGGTCGGCAGCTACCGTTCGCACCCCTGCTGCCAAGGGGGCCAAAGGAGCAGACGACGACGATGGTGCCATCCTGGAGGCCTCACCAACTGTCGCTAAAGAGGAAACTGATGGGACGGAAGCAACAGGGCCAGGGACAGCGGGATTCGCATCGACCATGACCAACTCGTCAGGGGCCACGGCCATGGACGCCTCCGCCTCCCATTTCTTGGCAGCTAGCCAGCAGTGCGAGCGGTGGTAGGTTCCCTCGACCGAGTGCAATATCGAGTCGGCAGATAGCTCGACAAGCGGCCCCGTGCCACCAGCAGTGTGAAACCACGCCTTGCGCAACTCCCCGGCCTCCTCAACCCAGGGTGGGCGACCTTGCGGGGGCTCACACAAGAAGTACTCGACGCCTTCGGTAAAGCGCAGGCTAGGTGCATCGATGCCGAGCATGGGGATGGCCTGCAGGACGACGTACAGGAAGAGCCAGTGGCCAATGCGCATCTCAGCGAGCTCCATCTCGGAACGGGAGTGCTTGGCTTCGCGCTGCTCAAACTGCTCAAAGGCGGCCAGAAACGGCGACGCATCCGGGAGCTCGGCGTCGGGATTGTGCGAGCGATTGATGATGATCTGCAGCTCCGGCTGGTGGACGCTCTTTTCGAAGCGTGCCTGCTCCTTGGCGGTCATGTCAAAGTACTGATGGCAGATGCTGGACATAGACGGCAACTTGGGAACGTCAAAGGGCATGGGCGGCAGCACGGGAGGCGACGACTGGTCGAACTCGCTAAGAATCTGGCGTAGGGCTCGCGTGGCTGGACCATGGATAGCATTGCCAGGTTTGTCGGTCTGGCTGGCCAAAGCAGCAGCGGTAGCAGCAGCAGCCGGTCGGCCAGGAGCATCGCCTTCGCTTTCAACAACAACGCGTGGTGTGAAAGACGTGCGGTCGACAAGCAGGTCGTAGACAGAGCAGAGGTCTGCGTACAGAGTCTTGAGCACAAGGCGGTTGAGACCGCTCTCGGAGAAGGGGTTGCGGCGGCTGCTAGCTTTGGGGGGCCAGCTGCCAAACTGGGTCTTGTAGTACTTGTGAACAAAAGAGCGCATCTCGCCAAAGGACGAGCGCCAGTTCTTGAAGCGTAGGCCGCGGTAGTCGTCGATGGACGTCGAGTTAGCAACGCCAGCAAATAAACTGGGGAACTCGAACTGCTCGAGGCGCGTATTGACGCTGTGCTGGCGAGTGAGCAGATCAAGGTGAGCACGCTCGAGGCGCTGACGGGTTTTGGCGGAAACCTGGTCCCAGAGATGTGATGCCTTGAGCTCGCGCAGTGCCACATACTTCCCGACAGCGTGGCAAAAGGCTTCGTTGTACAGCGGCCAGAAACGCAGCTGCTCGCCCAGGATCATAGCCTCAAGCGCCTTTTCGCGGCTATAGCGCACGTCGGCGAGTCCGTTCTGGTCGACATAGAAGCCCAGGCTGAGCTCGACAGCCTCGCCAAACGACGTGCCACCGAGCAAGAAGCCAAACTCGTATTCCCGCAGCAGAGCGGCCACTTTCAGCAATGCAGCAAATGCCGTGGGTGAGGCCTGTGTCGCCACCAGCGGCTGGCCGGTCAGAAGCGCAAAAAGATTGCGTACAGCCACAAGCCGCGGAAGGTCAGAGGAGCCTCCAATGATGGGCATATGCAGTCGAGTCTCGCCGGGCGTGCCGCCACCAAAGAGCGGAGGCGACATGGGCGGTGAGTTGATGCGGTGAGCATCGGCTGCCGATAGGGAATCCCGGCCACCGAAGCTCCGAGCACGAGAACGGGCGCTGACCGCTGACATCATCTCGGCGCGGACCTGCTCACTGAGCACGCGGGACTGATCGATAATAGAGGCACGGACGCGGAAGGAGGCTCCTTTTGACGAGTCGGGTGACAGGTAGACGTACAGAGAGGCGCTTTCGTCCCAGAGCTCGGGTACCTTCTCGCCGTTGGTCAATAAGCTAATATTGTATTCAGCCCGAATGTCGGGAGAAATCACCCAGGCTGCTAGATTCGATCCGGCCTGATTATCGGCAGAATTGGCCCGCGACCGACTCCCACCTCCGGGGAGCCAGCTGCGACGGTGCTGTGTCGGCGCCACGCGGTGTGGACTGTGGGCGGCACTGCTACCGCCGCTTGAGTGAGCAGAGTGCGGTCGGGCACTTGGAGCCGGAACTGTGGCGCTGTTTGCAGCTAGGTGTCCCTGTGGACGCGGTGAAGGTTGTTTCTGCAGCCGGTCACCCCGCCCGGGGGACTGATAATGGGCCGAGATGCTGCGACCACGCGGTTCTTCCTGACCGGGCAGAGATGCATGTCTGCCAGTTCGATCGTGCCTGAGAGCAGTAGAACCACCCGGGGCGCCCATTTCGTGAGGTGGAAGCCATTCCCGTTCTGCCTCATGGCTCCGCGATCGGTAAGCTGTCGGTGACGGCTGGGTCTCAATCACCTGAGGTGCCGCCACTGAGGACGACACGGTTCGCTGGTGGTTGGATTCTCTGGAAAATATGCGTGTTTCTTGTAGAGGAACGGGCGGGATCTGAGAAGAGATAGATAGCGGGAGAGGAGCTGGAGGAGCCGGAGCAGCGTGGGATGGAGGAGTGGTATAGATCGTGGCAGCCCACTGCGGCTGGCCGTTTTGCTGCCACCCAGAGGCTTGCTGGCGCTGGCCCTGATAGGCCTGGGTGTTTGGGTTTGCTGGCCGCATTTGTTGACGGTTCTGCATCTGCTCTTGACCATGCTGAGCTTGCTGAACCTGCCGATTCTGTTGGGGCCGACTCGGCTGGCTCAGCTGTTCCTGGAAGCCCGGCTGTAAACGCGTGGGATGAACATTTTGCGGAGCGACAGGGGCTACCTGTGATGTCGGCTGGGCAGTCGGCTGCGCATATGGTGAAGCCGCCGACAAAGATATATTTTTGGCCGCCATAGGAAGCGAATCGTTGTAGCTGGGTGGCGGAGTGGGAGTCGGCTGCTGAGGAGGAGCCGATTGAGTCGAATACGGCAGCGGGGCGGCCGAGGAGTCTACCAGCTTCTGATCGACGGATGACAGTGACGAGATGGCTGCAGACACATGTTCGGTCGATGACATCGTTGGCTGTTCATTCGTCGACTTTGGCGGCTGAGGTTGCTTGAGAAAGTCGGGAGGAAAAAGATGTGGAAGAGTGGCAGGCAAGGGAAGTGAATCAGGGCCGGAATACACGGCAGGTGCGATGGCTTCGAGAGCTTCGACGGAAGGTGCGGTGGATTTGAGAGGTTCAGCAACGGAAGGTGCGGTCGGAACAGCTACTATTGAGTTCTTTGGTTAGCCAAGCTCAGCTCGTCCCCAACAAAGACCCCAGGAGAGAAGACAGAGCCAAGCAGCTGCCTGGGAACGTCATCGATGCGGGTCAAAAATGCGTGTAAGTGTGTGTAGCGTGTACTTGCGCGCTGCCAAGACCAGGGGCGACACCCCCAGTGCAGCGCCAAAAAGCCACAGCGGCCACAGCGGCCACAGAGACCACCGAGACCACTCGAGAATACACCTCAGTGGACGGAAATGACCCCATGTGTGTACAGTAGAATGTCTCGGGCAGGGAACCGCCCAACCCCAATGGTCCGCGGCGCTCGCTCGGAATGAAGGAAGCGACTTGATAAGTCAGGGACACTTACCAGAAGGATCCATGCCTTTAGCAGCAAGTAGCACGAGGCCCCGAAGCACAAGAACAAGGGACGGTAATAAAGGAAGAAACTGTGACCAACGGGGCAAAAAAAGGATATCCCGAACAATGCAAAGGGTGGAAAGGTAACCTGGGCCAACAAAAAGAACAGACGAAGACGGAAATAGAATACGGGGGAAAAGGCACAAAAAAAGGTATCGTCGGACTGTGTCAATAGGCTGGGCGTCGCCAAGCACAAGGCATCGATGAGGTGTGCAGCAAGCAGAGTCTTGGCAACCCGAATCAGACACTGTGCGGTTGTGGCGTATGGCAGTTTGTTCTAGAAGGGGTAGCGTAGATCGGCCGGCGCCGGGCTGTTGGTACGAGTCCTGTTGCGTACGGAGTAGAGGGAAATGCGTGTTTGGAGGGGGGAGAACGGCGAAAAGCAAGCATCTAGGGGAGAGGGTCTGGTTGTATAAGAAGAAGGACCAGGAGCACAAGGGGAAAGGCGGGCCACATACGTAATAAAGCGGAAGAGGGGAAATGAATATCTTTTTTTACTATTTTATTTATTTTGGCCTCACAGCAACGGTTTATACTGTTCTCGACGAGCTGTTTGATATATTCTGGGACCATAGCGGCTGCTTGGTTCGACAACTGGCCCACACTAAAAGCAGGGAGGAGGAGGCTCAGAGACGACATGGGCGGGCCAAGTCGCTTTTTTTGGCTGGGCCATCTGGCAACCATTCAGACAGTAGTCATGGGTGCTCGCATACCAACAAACCAAACTAGGTAGGGCGTCATTCCTTCCAATATCTGACTCTAGCCTACTCCTTTAGTTTACCATGTTCACCGTTGAAGTGTGCATTGCCTGAGGGCCCGGACTCGGTTCTGCTGTTTGTTTCCATCCTCCGTTGGTGTGAGCATCTGCTCCCCCTTTTTTCCCATGTTGTGCATATTTACATTGTCCGAGTACACTACATGGCTGGAGTACGCAATACTCTCGCGTAACCTCGATGTTGGCCTTGCTTTTCTGCGCTACCGCCCGGGCGATCCTAGTAGAGCATGTCCATAAGGGCCTGTCAAGAACCCACAGCACCACGTACACGTCGTATGAGCACTAGTGAGCCGGCTCCCCAACGGCGAGGGGCTGAGGTGGCTGCAGTGCGTGAAACACAGCTAAGCCATGGTAGCCCGATGGAGACCTAACTAGCCTGTATAGTTACAGAGTAATTATAGTGCCAGGCCCCTTTGCATCACAGTGTTCTACAGCAGCTGCATGTCCTCGTGCGTTTCGTCGTACTCGTACAGGTGAGGCATGCAGAGCGTACTTAACATCAGTCACATTCCTTTGCTACCACGCTGGCTGACGACTGACATCGGGCACGTCCGGGCATGTCCGGGGTCGGAGGTAGAACATGAATGCGAGCCGCCTAGCATCTACGAGTACGCAGTTTGTACATAGCAACTACTCCACGGCGGCTGCTATGCGGGCCAACCGGATAAGCAGCGAGCCCATACTGGGCAATAGCAGCAGAATTAGCAGTGGTCGGGCCGCTCGGTCGAGGTAGAAAGGCGTGAGAACGGGCGCAAGCTGAGCCATGACTTGGAGGTCAGCGTGCAGAACAGGTGGTGGGATCTGACAGCGGTACTAGTACATACGGCTACGAGTAACTATGTATTCCATGTAGGTCTTCGGAGCTGGTCTGGCATCGGGATACACGCAACCGCTAACAAGTGTGTGGCTGTGCAAGTAGTGCCAGCAAACAGAGTATGGGGCATTCTGGCGTTGAGTCGATTGCCTGACGCAAGTACCCAGAAACAAGCAGCGCTTCTTTGACAAAGCAAAGCACCATCTGCATCAGCACAGCTGGGCATAATTGGCCTTGGGAACGACAGCGCCATAATACGTCATTAAGGCGTTGTGCCGCTGGCTATGGCGTCTCGCGAACGCTCTGTTTTTCTTGTCTGCAAGAGAGCAGCAGTGTAGCAACAACAACAGAACTGGTGCGAAGTCGTTGTTACCTAATGAATTTCCTGCGTATTACTCGTAAACGGCCCCTCATTCTCCTAAAAAAAGTGCTCGATGAGTTACAGAAGAATAGACGCTATGGTCTGGAGTTCCGTGGCGCAGGCAAATGGAGAAACTGAGATCTTGAGGGGCCAACAGGCCTAAACAGGCCCAAGGAAACCCAACGAAATAGGCCCTGCCCTTCCCAAAGCGCTTGTTTTGCTGATGGTGCTGCTGATTTTCTATGTTGTGCTATGCTGTGCGGAGAAGTGCAGTACGGAGTATAGTTGCGTGCTTCTGTCCCCAGTAGCTTGCATCTATATTTAAATCTATTTGCACCTTTCACCTGCCGCTGCGTGGATTCGCCACCGAAACAGCTGGCGCACGCAGCGTCGCCAGAACAATCAGGAAGGACCAGCTCAGCCTTTTGCCCTGGGGCCCTTTGCCAAGCGGTTCCCACGGGACGAATATGCCCTTCCAGGGCTCCCCAGAAGAAGCATGCCTCACCTTTCAGCTATCGTTGAGACGCATGACTGGTCCCTACCCGAGAAAAGGAGGATTTGCATTTGTGGACTTGGCGCCTCTCGTGCTCCTTCTCATCTTACGTTTGCCCATCCTTTGCAGGGCCTTTAGTCTCCCTACTATGGTAAGAAGACGCAATGATTTTCTCTCCGGCCTTGCTGGCCTTGGGTTCATTATATAGACTCGCCTCGGGCCGTTCTTAAACCGCGAATTCGTCGATCCGGATGTCTAGCTTGATACTCTTCTTATGCTGTTTACCCACAGCGTCGGCGCAGTCAGACACCGCGTCGGCCAGGTCGAGGCCGGTGGTCTGGCTTCCAGCCAACGAGGCACGGAGCCGGACGACCGATTTCCTGCCACCCGGAGCGGAGATGAAGACCGATTGGAAGCTAGAGGTGTTAGATCTAAGCGTATTTTATCACAGCATGGATGGCGTAGAGAGCACTTACCGCACGGCAGCGGCTACGTCTTCAGCTCGCCGTGGCATGGCGGGAAGTATGAGAGCCAGGATGGCCGCCACGCCGCCAACGTATTCGGCCCAAAACAGGGCGTCTCCGTTGCTGTTGGGCAGTGCGGTCGGGCTGGCGGCTCTTGTGGGTTGCTGCAGCAGCTTTCGCAGTCCCTCAAGCAATACATCATCTGTAGGCGCCACACCGCCGCCCCAGCGCGCCCACAGCGCCACACCCACGGCGGCTCGGGCCTTGTGTGTCATGCCGGGAACGCCGGGGTCGCGGTGGACGGCATCGTGCAGTGCAAACGCGGCATTGGCGGCCGAGTCGGTACCGGAGCGCTCCCACAGGCGGGCAGCAATGACAGGAAGCAGCGGGAGGAGAAAAGCTTGTTCGGCATGAGAGTGGTTCGGCAGTGCCGATTGTATGGCGGCAGCGACAGCAGTGATAGAAGGACCAAAAGACGCCATAGAGGGCCCTGGAGACTGCACCAACACAGCCAGGGGGTTGGCCTCGCGGACAGCCGGGGGCAGACGCATCATGAGGGCCCCCTCGCGGTTGCCGCCGGCACAGAACGTGACGGTGCGCGGATGGAGGTGAGCTCGAGTGAGAGCCGCCAGCAGAGAGTCGACGACGGTGGTAATGGCGGAAAACTGGGCGCGGCGGCGCTTGGAGAGGCCAAAGATCTTTTCGTTGGCGAGCGCGTGGTTGACTAGGCGCATGCGCTGAGTGTCGGCAAAGAAGGCACCGGTCACCGAGAAGCCGGCCATGAGAGGGATAGGGTAGGGCGTGATGGGGTGGTTGTGCATGAGCATACTGCCATAGCCGCGGAAGCCGCCGCCGCAGAGGAAGATGTCGACGCCGGCGGTGACCAAACCCGCAGAGGCCGAGGAGGCCGAGGTCGAGGACAGGCCAGAGACAGCGGCGAGGGGCGGGAACTGTGCCTGCAGCCGGACGAGGGCCGATTCCATGTCGTTGACAAGGTCGGGAGCCACGGACGACGTCGCTGCGGCTTCGGCGCGGATTCTGGCCATGACGGCTGCAAAACTATCATCAAACCCCATGATATGGTTGCCGCCGGAGTCGTCTGCAGCCTCTGTCACTAAGCGCGTGAGCCGCGCCGCTCCATACGGCATGCTCTGTCCGGCTTGTGCAGCTGCCACCTCGTACCCAGCGCCGAGCCGCGAGTCCACGTATGTCATCTGCACGCTGCCGCCTCCAAGATCCAGTATCAGTCCGCCAGGGACGGCCGCAAAACCAGCCCGCGCGCCCGTCGACCCAAACAGCGTTTCCACCTCCGGTGCCAGCACATGCACGGCGAGGCCCGGGGCCGCCTCAGCAATCGCGTCTAGCAGCGCCCCGGCGTTCTCGGCGCGGCGCATGGCCTCCGTAGCAAAGACGGAGACGTGGCCCGGGGGAACACCATAGTTGTCCACGGCGATATGCTGGAACCGGGCGAGCGTCTGCGCGACTTCGGTGATGGTGGCCTTAGGGAGGGCAAGAGCAGGCAGAGCACCGGGGGCCGCGTGGTGTCCGGGGACCGGTGTTAGGGCGTCAAAGAGCGAGATGGCGGCGCGTTCGCGGTAGACGCAGCGGAGGAGGCGCGTAGTAGGGGGGGCAAGGTCCGAGATGGTGAAGCGGATGCCATTGCTGGGAGTGTGAGACAAGAAAAGCCAATAGCAAGGACTCTGCTTCGTTGCAGGCACCTACCTTCCCATGTCCACCAGCGCGTGCAGGTGGTTGGCGTCATCAGGGTGCCATTTGGGGAGCTTGTCTGCAAAGTTGTCGATCGTGATGACGTCAACAGTAGGAGCCATAATGAGGGGCACTAGGCAGAGAAGCAAGTCGAGAAAAGACACGAATTGGACTGCACACAAAAGGCAACAAGCAAAGCGACAAACAAGGATTCGTAAATAGACAGACAAAACAACACGAGCTTTTAGATGACAGACGGTGAAGAGGTGCCAAAGGGGCACAGAATAACGGAGAAGCTAAGAGCGCGTTTTACCAATGGTTGGCCGTCGAATGGAAAGTCCCGCATCCCGCATAACTATACTGCAGCTAGCTTGCCGTCCACCAATGAGCCGCACCACACTCCAAATTCGCCGTATCTGAGTCTGCCAATGAGCGGCTCGTGTGGCCAGTCAAAGCCAGCTGAAAGGGGATGGAGAGACAACCACCAGAAAGTCATACCATTTACCAAACTCCTATGTGTAGTGTACATATATAAAAGCCACAAGTGCACCGTCTACCTGGTTGCTCCAGACAAATCCAAACCGAGACCCAAACCTACATCCAGATGATTACCCATAACTTGGAGACAATTTAGCATCTCTCTCTTACACATACAACATCTCTCCATCTCTCCCTCTCTCCCACAGACACACCCCCATCACGGCCAGATGGTCAGCCGCAGGTTCTCGCCAAAACCACGCCGCCCGAAAATGGTCGAGTACTGGTCGTGCCAGCGCACGCTCGTGCCGTTGAGGTGGTCGACGCCTGCAGGACCCGGCTCGCCAAACGCGTTCTTGCGCCGCAGCGCCAGGTTCCACGCAAAGCTCGACAGCTGGTGGCCGGCAAAGGCGCCCGCGCGCAGCATGATCTCATAGTCCACGAGCCCCAGCTGGTCCCACGAGAGCCGCACTAGCTCATCGGCATCGGGACCCTCGACCAGATCCTGCGCCGTGACCACGGTGATGCCGAAATCGTGCGCCCGGTCTGCAAAGGCCGTGGCGTTGTCGGGCGTCGCGCCGTTGGCTAGGTAGACGATGGTCATGTTGTTGCGCACGGCGTACAGCAGCGCGTCCGACGCCTGGTATTCATACGGGGGGAACTTGTCCCAGGCATCGCGTTCTGTGCGCAGCTCAATGCCGGCAAAGGTGCTTGCCTTGACCGTCGCCGTGATCAAGGTGTCTGTCTGGCCGGCCGTGTCGGCGTCGCCGGCGTCGTCTGAGCCTCGCGTCGCCGGACCCGGCTTCAGTCCCTTGCGCGGGTCAATGTCGAGGCCGAAGCCCTTGTGCATGTTGAAGAGGGCCGCTGCCGCCAGTCGCCGCACGTCGCTCCGCACCCGGAAGAGGCGGCCGAAATGGGCCTGCAGCGCTGGCGGGTCCTGGGACGTCTGGAACGCAAACATGGGCGTCTTGAGGTGCACATGGAAGGGGTACTGGCGCTCGCGCGGCGGGCTCTTGTTGTCTAGGAACGTGTGGATGAGGCCGCCGAGCGCCGTGGTGTTGTCAAGAACGCGGGCATTATTATCCGGAATCCCGGCCGCTGTCAGAACACCAGGCAGCTTGTACAGGTCGAATGTGACGGCCACCTTGGCGTTGGGGTCGTTGTAGAAGGTGTCGAGCGAGTCGTGCACCTTCATCTGCGGGCAGAACGTGGCCAATGATCCCGTCAGATGTTCGCGATCGAACATGTACTCGAGCGGTACGCCGCGCCGGGGTCCCTTGTCGCCGCCGGGGGTCAACACCGAGATGTCGGCTTCGGACCGCACCACAATGCCGGGCAGCACCAATTCGGCTGTTCGTTAATTAGTGTATGAAAGACGGAGAGATGCAAACGACATGACAACAAAAGGAGGGACAACAACCTACCTCCCATCTCGATGGCGGTGCGGATACAGTTGAGCTGGCCGTTCTTGACCTCGCTGAGACCACCGATGGCCGCCTCGCATGTCAGCAGCAGCTCTGGCGTCCACGTCTTGTTGCGGCATAGCTCGCTAATGGCCGATCCGTCAAAGTCGCCGTCGACATCGTGCCGCAAGAAGTCGTCTACAAACAGGCTCTTCTCGCTGCGAAACTGGCGGAACAGTGCATTGTATTGTGTGTGCAGTTGCTGCTGGCCGAGGTGCGTGAAGATCCAGAGCACCACAACGGCCGGCACCGCAAACTTGAGGATGTGGATGACGCGGGCAGAGTCGAGCAGAGCCATCGTGAGTTGTGCGCGAAGAGTGAGGAGAGGGGGCGTTACTTGTACATCCGTACGGGATGGGGACAAAGGGCTGCCTAAGCTTCCGCGGCCCGGCAATGCAAGGCTAAGTTGGATAGTTCGGAGCCGGCGAGTTGAAAAACTAAACCGACGAAAACGAGCGTGACAAAAAAGGGCGAGGCAGAGAGAAAAGAGAAAGCAAAGGAACACGAACCACGAGGGAGCGCGGGTCTGGCCAAATATTGAATACGAGGACTAGAAAGGGATGATCTCCCTATTCCCTATATACAAACGGTGCTAGAGCCGAACGGGAGTTGGCATGCAGGTAATGGGGACCCAGCACACGCAGATTCCGGCCAAGCGTGCTTAGTACCAATACTTTCTTCTTGCTTGTCTGCAGCACGAGATCTGGATCTTCCAAGTACTCGTACACGTACTTTTGTACGAACGCTGACACAGCCCAGCACAGCGTCTAACAACCAATTTGTACGACAGCCGCCGCCACGCAAACGAGAGAAAAAAAGCATGCAATGCACTGTCTCGATGAGAAAGCTGATCGTCAAAGTGTCAATATTGAGTAAGGAGCGCCGACAAGGAACGACAGGCGAAAAGTGGACTCTTGCAAGGACCTCGTCCAAGAAAAAAAATAGACTAGTCTACATAGTCGTAGCTGAATGACAGCAAACCCCATCGTTAACGTTTGACTGCTCTGCCGCAGTCTAGGCCCTGTTAACTGTTGTAACGGCGGGGGAATTCATATTTCTGCCAATATAGTGTACTCCGTGGGGTGTTATGGTGCTCCAGCTCCGTAAAACTCAACACACATTCTTAGCGCCGAGCTGAGCCATGCCTCTTTGAGCGCCGCAATAACCCCCTGAATTCTTGGGTCTCGTATCGTCATTTCTTTCGCTCTCTCTCTGCACATCCCAGCACAAAATGTGCACCATCACATTGCACAATGCATAAGCAAGCCACACATTCCGTCTCACAGCACACGGCCTGCTGTACTTGGCTCGGATTGGCTGGTTTTGCCAGAGGCACCGTTGCACACTGCCAGCCCCCCGAAATATACGAGTAGAAAGTACGGAATAGATTGTCGCATCGCCCGCCTCGGTAAGACCTGTACAATTCTGTATCACATTGAAAACCTCGTCCAAGTCAGTCCTACCTGAGCTAAGCTTTTGCCGAGAACGGTGGCCGTGTGTCTCTCTGTACGGAGTACGGAGTACACGAGGGAAACTCTTGTCTCTAAAAGGCACGCAGCGATGCTACCTTGGCGCATATTCTGGTAGCACTTCGCTCCGTTTTCTCCGCGGTTCGCTAGGAGTAGAGCCACAGACTGGCTCTCATGCACTCCTCTTCACCCTCTGTTCGCGTACCATGGGCTGGGCTGCTCTTTTCTTGGGGCATTTCTTACGTGTGCTGTGCATGGCTCTTGTTTTTCGTTCCTTTATTTTCTTCTTCTTCTTGTCCCTCTTTTCTCTAACCTTCTATGTACGCGTTGCTTGTCCCTTCGTTCTTGGTTCGCGCTTTTGCTTGTTCCCTGCCCGGTTCCGTACCTTGTTCTTCGTTTCCTGGCATAACAACGGACCCTGCTGCCATTCCAGTTGATCACCTGTTGTCTCGGTTTGAACGACCAGGAGCCGAGCTTACATATGCGCCAGATAAAGAGAGACATGGATGGCCCAGCAGTTGTTCTCCTATGGTGCTCCGTGCTCCATATGGCGAACAGGCGCCTTTTTGTTTCGTTTGTTCTTTCTGTTCTTCGGTTTCCCCAGCCGCCTGGTCTTAGAAAGAGGCGAGGCATCCCCGCTATAGAACTGGCCACAAAACTGGTTAACTGGCCGCCGAATGGGCTGCAGAATGTGCTGGGAATTGCCCGTGGCCTCCTTAGCCGCTGTTGCTACGGCTCACTGACAGCCTTGCTCTGCTTCAAGGCAGACTCGGGCCGTAAAGAAGCAGCACTCGTACAGAACCATAGAGGAACTGCATCTCACACACTTCATTGATGACTGCCTCAAATGCCAGGCACCGAACCACGGTCTAGAAATAGACTAGCGCATTCTTTTTAATGGGGATGCCTGCCCTTAATGGAACGCGTCGCGCACGCGCGATTCCGACGCGAAAAAACGCGACAACCCACCTCACCTGCAAAAGGAGCCTTTGTTGTTGTGGCGGGCAGGAGTCGTATTGTTCCCTGTTTGCTCCCGAGTTTGCCTCATGCGTACTTACAGCATATGCGACACCCTGCACGCAGCAGGTCTACTTGTACAACTACGGAGCACTGGTTATGACTGCGCATACATGACGTCGTGCTTGCGTAGAGTGCTGGCAATTCGTAGACAAGTACTCTGTATATACTCGTAATCCTGTAAGAGGCAGGGCGTAGTCCGAGGAAGGAGCAACGAGAGCTCCTGCCATCTTGCCAGCTGGACTTCTCTCACGCGCTGTCTACCTTGAGATGTATCCGTTTCGTCGTCTTCTCTTTGCCCATCCCCTCGTTCTTTTCTAACCCCCAACACAACCCTGCCATTCGCTTCCTTTGCAACCTCTCCTTACCGCCAGTTGTCGCCCCTCCACCCACCACCCACGGCAGCCTCCACTTCTCACGCCGCGCTGTGCCCTTTATGGCATTGTTTTGTGACCGTTGACCCTCTTTTGCACCCTTCTCCTTCGACCTGCATTTCTATTTTTTTCGGGCGTCCAGTTGGCATCCTCCGCTGGCTATCATTCGTATGTATAGTACGAAGAACGAAGTACAGAGTACAGGTATTTACGCAGTCTATGCCACTTGCCCAGCCCAGCTCCTGGCACTGTTGCATCAGCGCACGGTTGGTGGGCGTCGCCAACCACCTCTCCCCCTTCTCCTGTTGCTTCTTGTTGACTCCTGGAGCCTACATAGGACTAGCTTGAAGGGTTTTGTTGATTGCCGAAAACAGCATCTCACGACACTACGTCCGCAAAAGGCAAGAAGAGCAAAATCACGGCTTGGAGGCGGTATACGAGTACTACAAGTCGACGATCGCCAACGGGACTTGCTCACACCCCAGCCGTCTTCCCCCCACTTTACCTTTTGTAGCCTGCACAACTACGGAGTACGAGTACAGCGTACGAGTACATCCCCGTATCTGACGAGGATCCTGCAAGCCTCCTCTATCCTACCCTGCCCAACCTCTTTTGCCGTTGCACGTCACGATCCATCTCTTTGCTCAAAACGAGCTTCGTACGCGATCGATTGGACGGCAGCCTACATCACGGCGACCCCTCGGTTCTTGTGCCTCCTACCCCCTCTCTCCCTCTCCTCTCCCCTCTCCCCTCTCCCTGGCCGCTCTCCCGAACCACGCATGCAACGGTGTAGCGCTAGCCATTTTGAATCTTCCTTTTCCTCCGGCATCTCTCCTTCGGTTGGTGTCTTGTCTGTCTCGTGTCTTGGCCAACAGAACGCAGCCCAAACTCCCATTCCGCCTGCCGCGATACAGCCACAGTTGCTGCACGATTACTCCGTATCAAGACGCGTTGTCGGGCCTCATTGGTCGCCTCTGGCTTAGCCTGCACTGCTCCCCTGCACTCCCACAAACACGTACTTCTCCTCACGGCTCCTCTGTTCGATTTGGGCACCGGTGAGGCAGTTTTGGGGCGTGCGGCCGCTCTCGAGACGCTCGACAAGCGTATCGCCAGAGCAGGCCGCGAAAAGCACCCAGGTCCTTTCGCTGGCGGCTTGTTGGTGTCAAGACCGGTCTCCGGGCTTACCGTTCATATCTACACACATCGTTGCGATATCGAGAAGGCTTTTGCCACGACCGCGTCTAAAGCATCGCGATTTAGCACTCACATATCTCACATCGGGTGTGTCTGTATAAACGAACGCAATACAGATCTGCCTACAGAGTACGTCGTTGTTGGAAGCAACAACGAGAGAACATCAGTTTGCCTTGAGTCTCTGGCAACAACTACGACACACGAGCAACTCCACTCGGCGCTTTACATACGTGTACGGTACGGAGCACATTGAGCCGTCCGAGGCCCACTACCTCCACTGCCTCCACTGGAATCCACTGCCACCACCGCTGCCAAATAGCCTCTTCTCCTGTTCTTTCGTCGCCGCCACCAGCAGGTGTGGACACAAACGAGGACCACCGCGCTTTGGGCCGCGTTCTCAGTCTTGTGGGGTGTCCCTCCTCGTCCTTTTCTGCTCTTTCTGCCTTCCAACTTTCCCGTTTTCGACTACCCCCCCTTCCCCCTTCCAATCTACTCGCTGGACCCTCTGTCTCTTCCCGACCGCCTCTCTTCGCCTACGAGTATTAGACTTCTCTATGTACAAGGGTGCCGCATCGCTGTACGAGTAGCGACTAGGCCCCTGCTGCATTGGTTGCGTGTTTTCTCTCTCTCTCTTGCGCCAGCCGTTGTTCGCGCCATCCACGACGCGCCTTCGCAGCCTTTAGGCTTCTCCGGCCTTCCACTTAGGTGCCGTTTGCTGCATTGGATGCACTGCCTGAACCGCCTGCACTGCTACCTTGACCCCAACTATACGACTACGACGACGACCACGTCTGCTGCTCTAACGACAGCGAAGCTTCGTCGTCGTTGGCTATTCTTGCTCTGCACCCCCGTTCAAAGTTCTTCTCCACCCAGTCTGGCTACCCCTGCTCTGCTCTCCTCCTGCTCTCTCTTTCTCTCACCTGTCATATTCCCTTCCATTTCTTTTCATCTCCTTTTCTCCTGCGTATACATAACGTCCCATCGGTCGCTCCCTCCTTTGCTTCCTCTCCTTCATTGAGTTATATTACTTACATTCATTCATTCATTCTATCCTTTCTACCCCTCCCCTTCCCTGCGTTCCCCTACCCCCCAGCATCTTCCCCCGATTCCTTTTGCCTTATGAAAACGCAAACGCAAACGCAAACTACGAGCATCTGTTTTTATTAGATTGTCGATTCTATTTTGCTTCAGTTTGACCATATATGACCTGAAGAACAAGCACACCCGCGCGAATTGTTGTGGCTGGCGACCTGTTAGCCGACTTCGTCTGTTTGGATATTCCATTTTATGATTCAGAAAGACGCGACGGCCTCTACAACGCTCTCCATGACCGCCTGAAACCACCTAACGCCTCTTCCAATAGTCGTGTCGACTTGCTTTCTTCTTCCCACGTCTCTGTGTGCGCTGCCCACTGTATTTCTTTTTCATTTCTTCACGCCACTTTTACTTGTTTTTACGGCTTTTGCCTTCCGGCTTTATATTCTGCTTCTTCTTGGCTGTTACTTCTATTTAATTCACCCCATTTACTTTTTGGCCTCGACGCGCACCCGCTTATTGCTGGCGCTCATTCAAAATTGCCCGCTACCCGATTCCCAGCCACCTCATTTTCTCGTTGCTACCAAATTGTTGGGTATCATTTTCACAGCACGTTTCTGGCATACCCTACAGAGCACATACAGGTGCACTGCACAGGAAAAAGCACGGCACTACAATCATTGGCCACCTCAATTTAGCCGTTGCGCAACTCCCGCATTCTTCTCTTCCCGGACTAGAAAGGGGGAAAGGCACAAACCCCGTCGCTTTTTGACATTTGGACTCGTGGCGCCAGAGACCCTCTCATACACTACTTTGGACCAGCCTGCGACAGTACAGCACTTTGCGCGCTCCACCACCACCCAATTCTCCACCTCACTTGCACTACTGGCGCCATTCTGGTCGCTATCTTCCGCCTTTCTTTCTCTTCTCCCTCCCCCCTTCTCCATTGCCTGCGATCACTTTCGGCTCATGACACTCAATACCCCCTTCATTCCGACAGCCTGCCCTTTCTAGGACCGCCACCCGGTCAAAGACTCCTCATTATGTCGACCCCCATCAAAGGCGCATCTTCAGGTTTTCCTGTCGGGCCAAGAACCCCAGAGCCGACATCTGCAAATGTGGTTGACGATGTAAGGCCACCCTCACCGCCGCGACCGCGCCTTCGTCTGAAACGGCGAGGTGTTCCGCATCTGTCGG
The DNA here is from genome assembly GCA_001513895.1 of Graphilbum fragrans. Taxonomy (NCBI): domain Eukaryota; kingdom Fungi; phylum Ascomycota; class Sordariomycetes; order Ophiostomatales; family Ophiostomataceae; genus Graphilbum; species Graphilbum fragrans. Next base: position 1,023,366 of record LLKO01000003.1, read on the forward strand.
CGCCGACGCAGAATTTCCTGGCCTCTGTGGCCGCCGCCAATATTCCGGTGGCCGATGTGCCTATTCCCAGCATCGAGGAGCCAGAACCGCTGTCTAGCTTTCCTGCTTTTCCATACGAACGCGATGAACAACCATCCCAACCTGAAGTGAACACGAATTTCCTGAGCGTGCGTGGCCGCAGCGCCTTTTCGCCCCCGAAGACGCCTGCGCCGGCTGCGCAAATGTCCGTGTCGCCTGCGCGCTACCCCAACTGGTCGATTGAGTCTGTCTTCAGCAGCTCCGCCGAGTCCAGCCCCGATCGCGAATGTGGCTCTTCGAGCCGTCCATCAACGGCGCGGTCCACACAGACGAGCTCCTCGTCGCTGTTCAGCCGCTTTTCGCAGCTGTCGGATGAGGAGCACTGCATCAGTCCTGAGGAGGAAGGCTCCGGCAAGTTCAAGTTTCCTCTTCTCAGCTCATTTGACGAGCCACGGCATCTCGACTCCGGCGTTTCTGTGCCTTTTTCGCGCGGTACGGCTTTCCCTCTGGCCGGCGCTGCTGCTGCCCAATCCGGCCGCACTAGAAAAGCGCCATGGACACGAGTGATGAGTGCTCATCTCTGGGCTACCTACTCCCTGTACCTCCAAGATCCCAAGGTCACACCGTTTCGTGTCGGCAAGGGCTGTGTGCCACCTCATGGCGTGTGCTTGCGAGTGGCGCGTGAGGCAAAGAGAAGCTGGAAGGGCGCAAAGGCCATTGCCAAAGCTTCGTCAGGGCACGCAGAGGCCTCTTTTGAGGCCGCAGCCGTGGTGGTCCACGGGGTAGCGAATAAGAGCGGGAGCAGCACCCCCACAGCCGCAGACAACGGCGCAAGTGGCACCTTTATGGAATGGCCACACACCAATGCGGCTACCCGTGCCCACCTTCGCGAGCTGTGTCGCCAGAAGGCGTCGACGCCTGGCAGCGGTGCGCGTGGGGTGCAGTACATGTCGCGCAGCCCAACGCCATTCACGCAAGCCACACTTCGGCCGAGAAACTTGCGCGCCATCACCCCGAACCAGTTGAATGCCCCCTCTGCCTTTGCCACCCGCGACATGGCCCTGTCTCTTTCTGTCAGCACCTCTGATGCCATGCAGCCTCAAGGGCCTCTGGCACAGCTCACCCGTTCGGGAGTGTCTGCCAACGACCGGGATGCCAGCCAGCAGTTTGGCCTCCCATCGACAGCTGCTGCCCAGGGCCTGGCAGATCGGCTGTCAACGGCCATTGAGGCCGAAGAGCCGTCATTTGCCGAACGACGTCGCCTGGGGTCCCCGTTCACTGCCCGCAGCTATGGGCCAAGCTCGTCGAGCTCTCTGGCTGCTGTGCTTGGGTTGTCTACATCTTCCACGACTTCGCGCCCGTCGCATAATGCTAGCACCCGGCGGTCTCTACAGTCGCCTGTGCGGTTCAGTCGCTCTGCTACGCAGAAGCGCCGTTCCAAGACAGTGGGCCAGGATTCTCGGAAGCGGCCGAGTTTGGGCTCGGACATCTTCACGGATCCGATGTCCGACGTCTCTTCGACGGCCCTGCCCCCAGCAGCGGCATCGTACCGTGACACGCTGTTCAGCTCCTCCAAGGCCGTGCACACAACGGATGAGCTGTTTGGGCCTCGGCCGGGTGCTGCTCCGGGGCTCAGCTCGTCCTACTCCGCGCCCCAGCTTGCGTCGTCTTCTCCGCCGGACAATGACAACAAGGGGCCACTTCCATTTGAATCTGCCTCGGACGCTTCGTCCACTCATGCCCCAGTCTACAACGCGCGGCCTCCATCGCATTTGTCTCCCAACGTTCTCTTCGGCACAGCGCCTCTGCAGCCGCCTGTTCGACTAGGCTCGCCCTTCTCCGCGGCCAGCACGACGAGCTTCAGCTTCCCTAACCGCTTCTCGCAACCCGCAGACTTTGACATTGGCTCGCTGGGGCGCCGGCGGCAGTTCGCCACTGTCCAGCGCGCCTCGGAAACACGCCCACCTCCGCCAGCTCGGACCAACTTGGCAGCCCGCTTGGCATATATCGACCAGCGTCTTCGCGAGATCAACAAATCAGACTAAATGCAGGCTTTTTTTGTGCTCATATTCCAACGATAAGCCTTACCACATGCAAGGAGATCCAATCTTGCACTTACCTGTCCTGGTGCCAACAGTACGCGCGTGGACAACATCATAACGACCTTGACCCCAAAAGCGTTTAAACTGGCTCACACTATTTTCTTTTTTGATCCATTTTCTTCACATTTTTCTCGACTTTCTTCTTTCCTCTTCTTTTTTCCCATTCTTCTTTTTGGCCACCGTTGCCGATCTTCAACTCTCGGATGCAATTTTAGCGTTTTTTGTGCACATCTCTCTTACGGCCGGGTTTCTGACACGAAATATTTTTACGAACAAACATGACATAACGACGACTCTTAGATGACATGTTGGAATGCTTCTGCTTTACCTTATCTTTGTTCTTGGTCCCCCTTTTATTTTCTTTGCTTGTTTCAACATTTGGTGGCTCTCGTTCTATTAGGAGGGCCTTTTATTCTTATTTTTCGCCGTCTTGCGTTGTTTCCCATGCCTCGTGAGGACTTCTCAAGACAGGCTGTTTATTTATGGGACTAGCATCTTGTGGAGCTTACATTTTGCTTTGGCCTTTGAAAGCCAGTAGACTGGGGGTGTTCTTTTTTCGGTGTCTTTGTGTTGCAACCTTTTGCTCCTCGATCACGGCTACGTGACACGGGGAAAGAAGACAGCTGGGTTGACTGAGTATGAAGAGGACAATCATGATGAACCATTTTTTGTCGAACTCCACACTCTTTTGATACACCATTTCGATTTCCTTTGTTGATAGTCACTCACTTTTCATATTACTACAATTTTTGTCACATTTGTTGCGTTACGTCTTTGTTTTGCGAAGCCTCGTCTGGCTTTATGATCTCTCAAGCTTGCCACGGATGACTCTATTTATTCTGTAGAACTAGCAGACTAGACGACTGAAAATATGAAAGTGTAACGGCGAGATTTGAGAAGAGGACAGCGCGAAAGTCGGGGCAGCGGTGTTCAGAGGAGAATGTGACAGCTATTCGTATTAGAGCTCCCGGTGTTCCGTAGTTAGCTTGCGGCGCTAAGTGTGGAGTAGTGAACCAATGGAAGGGCTGGGCGGGGAACCTCTCGCGCGCTGGTGTGCTTGGGAGACAAGCTTAAGCAGGTGGCGCTGACCGCGTCTCCGCGTCTGCTACGTTTTCTCTGGTCGTCCCCCCTTCCGCACATTTTGTTGCGCACCCAGGCACAAGCAGCCACAAAACGGGAGGAGCAACGGCGTCGTTAGGAAGGCACGAAGGAACCAGGGCGTCTTGTCTTTTTATTGTTCATTTTTGCCTGCGCTTTTTACTATTTGTTCCTTTCCCCCTCTCGTTCCCCTGCCAGAGTGCAGTCTTGGCTCTGTCTATCTTTCGGTGCTCTAAGCCGGGGATTGATCGTCCCCTGCCTCCGAATAGCCATATTCTTATCCAACATCCTGACGAGACACCGGCCGCCTCATCTTTCAGATCCCGGCGCACCCCGGCGAGTCGCTGTCCGAGAGGGCAGCTAAGAAGAAGAGGACAGACAGAGAGAGAGCGAGAGAGCAGCCATGTCCTTCGCAAAGGGGTGGGCACGGGCAGCCCTGTTGGCCGTGGCTCTGGTGGTCTTGGCATGTCTCCCGGGCGCGGCCGCGTCCTGGGGAGACCGGCAGCCCGAGTTTCGAGAATGTGTAGCGGTAGGTGGATTCAGGTGGTGGGGGGGAGAGAAGAAGCAATATGGGAGACGACAGACGAGACTGACACTGCCTGCCGGGATCAACAGGTCTGCGAGTACGAAAACTGCGGCCCCGGAAAGCCGGCAACTCCTATCCGTAGGTGGTCGTGAAGGGGGGGGGGGGAGCCTCGAGAGAGAGCGGGCGTGCAGCCACTGACTGACCCTGACATGCAGCTCTACACCTGCGCCTGCTCTTCTGGAACTGCGCCAGCGAATGCGACCAGACGTGCCAGCGCATCATCACGGCGCGGCGCGTGGCGGCCGGGCTGCCGATTGCGCAGTACCACGGGAAGTGGCCGTTCTACCGGCTCTGGGGCGTGCAGGAGCCGGCCTCGGTGTTCTTTTCGCTGGGCAATCTGTGGGCGCACTGGAACGGGCTGCGGCATCTGCGGCGGCGCGTCCCGGCGGGCTACTCGCTGCGGCCGTACTATGTCGGCTTCGGCAGCGTCGGCATGGCGTCGTGGGTCTTCAGCGCCATCTTCCACACCCGCGACTACGTGCTCACCGAGCGCCTCGACTACTTTGCCGCCGGCGCCGCCGTGCTCTACGGCTTCTTCTACACGCCGATCCGCGTGTTCCGCCTCGACCAGCGCACCCGCAAGCGCCCCGACGACGCCCTGCTGACCGTCTGGGCCGTCGCCTGCCTCTGCCTGTACGCCGCCCACGTCGGCTACCTCTCGCTCGTGCGCTTCGACTACGGCTACAACATGGCCGCCAACGTCGTCCTCGGCGTCCTGCAGAACTCGCTGTGGAGCTGGTTCTCGTGGCGCGCCTGGCGTCGCACCCGCCGCAGCTGGACCGTGTGGCCCGGTCTGGCGGTCGCCTGGGTCACCCTGGCCATGAGCCTCGAGCTCTTTGATTTTCCGCCCTTCCTCTCCGTGCTGGACGCCCATTCGCTGTGGCACGCGGGCACTATTGCCCCGACGATGCTGTGGTACAAGTAAGCTGTGCTGGTGCCGCCTCTGAGACGGAGAATCTGTGCTGACACGCTATCCCTTCTAGCTTCCTCATCAAGGACTCTCTGGACGACATCGCCGGCAAGCAGAGATCAAAAGACTGAATGGCGAGAGCAGTGGGATGTGGCATAAGGCGATGGGCACGGAGCGCTTGTCTCGGGTTCTCTACACACTTTGGCCAAGGACACGTGTATAAGTAATGTCTGCATTCATAGAGCGCCTGTATTTTGGACTAGTAAGCCTGTGTCTACAATGGACAGTGAAATAGCTATTTGCTGCTCCAAGCCCTGTGTTTCCTCCCCGCCGCAAAACCGCGGGCTATACCACCTCCCCCCAAAAACAACACACTGCATCACTCCATCCGCATGTAGTGCGGTCCCTCGGCCTGCTGGATCGTCTGCAGCCGGTCCAGCGTGCGCTGCCGGTTGGCCCGGCTCCTGCGCAGCAGCTGCTTTTCGTCGTCCGTGTACCCGCTGACCTTGCGCCGCGTCGGCGTGCCCTGTCCCTGGCCCAGGCCGTTGGGCCCGGGCGACGGGAACATCGACCGCTGCGTGCTGCCAGGCGTAAACGCCACTGACGACCGCTTCTGCCGCTGCGGTGTGGAAAATGGCGACCGCTCCCGTCCACCGCCGGCATCGCGGCTGCTCCCCGACGCATCACGCCCCAGACCCAGTTTGCGCATCTGGACTTCGAGCACGTCCACGTCGCCCCGGCGCTTCTCCGTCATCGCCGTCATCTTAGAGATCGTGCGCATCACGGCGTCAACCGTCGGCACATTGGACGAGCCCCGGCTGCCGGCAGCGCCGCCGAGCGCTCCGATCTTGGTCCGCAACGGGTTTAGCTGGCCCTCGGCCTTGACGAGCGCCTCTTTGAGCGTCCGCAGCAGCCGCCGCAGCTCGCTCTGCTGCGTGGACTGCTCCGTGTTCAGCGGCAGCGGCCCCGCAGACGACTCCTGGTCCAGGCGCTCAAAGTAGCCCTCGTATTCCGTGCACTCGTCCGCCAGCTCCCGGAGTCGGCCCTTTTCCTTGATGAGAGCCCCCGTCGCCGCCAGCAGATCGTCTTCGCCCTTGACGCGCGACTGCCTCAGCTTCTCCGACAGGTCCCTGCTGACAATCGTGCCCAGGTCGTCCACATCGCACAGCACCCAGTCGTCCACATCGTCCAGATCGTCCTCCGTCTTCTGTCCGTCGTGCCCGCTGCCCACGTGCGAGTTGCCCAGGATGAACGCCTCCAGGTTCCGCCGGTTCACCTTCAAAGCGAGGATCATGCGGTTGATGTCGCGGAACACCGCCTCCGTCTGCTTCGCGATCGAGTCTCCGCCGTCAATGTCCGAGTCCAAGATATACACGCACTCGGCGAGCTGCCGCGTTGGCTCAATCGGCTTGTCCAGGTCCCGGTCGATAATGTCTTGGCTGTCCTCCCGCGCGGCTGCCGCTACTTGCGCCGCTCGCATCGCATCGGCTCTCTGTTGCTCCTCCACATTGGAATCGCGCACGGTGCGGCGACCAGTCAGGATGCTGGCAGCACCATATGCTTGCGGTGCTGGAGGAGGTGCTGGGCGGGCCGACTCCCGCAGAATCTGCGATGCCATCCCAGGTGCGCTGAACGACCGCTGGGGCTCCTCTCGGAAGAGCCGCCCTGCGATTCCGGGGGCGTTCTTTGCAGACGGCCGCTGCGGGCTCGGCGAACGCGGGCTGGCGTCTTGCTGCTGCCGAGGTGGCCGAAGCATAGGCGCCTCCCGCTCGCCAAACACCTGCGATCTCGGCATCTCGATGTGCGAAAAGCCCGAGGCAACGCTCGCTTCCATGCCAGCCGTGCCATAGGAGCCGTGAGTAGTGAAGCTCGGCGTCTGGGCAAATGTTGACGATCGGCTCAAGTCTTTGCCGACATCTGTACCACTGCCCTCGTCCTCCTCCTCCTCCTCCTCCTCCTCTAGTTCGCCTTCCTCCTCTTCTCCCTCCTGGTCGCCTTCGCCTTCTTCTTCTTCCTCTTCCTCTTCTTCGTCCTCGTAATCCTCATCTGAACCGTCGGTTGTAGGCGAAAGAGGGGGCTTGGGCAGGTTGGCAAAGGGATTGCGCAGAGCGCCATCCTTGCTGTCCAGCTGGCTACCCGAGCTGAATATAGATGTCCCAGATGCTGCCGCTGTTGACTTCATATTGGCAAACGGATTGGGCGGGAGAGGCGCCGCCGCAGCCTTGCTCTCTCCCTTTGCCGGCGTGCCCGTGGCTTTGCTGGCACCAAACACATTTGCCGGAAGCGGCGCTTTCTCAGGGGTCCCGACCGACGCAGCAGAAGCAGGTGCTGTCGGCTTCGCCTTGGGCTTTGTGAAAGAATCCGGAGGCAGCGGTAGCTCTGTGGAGGATTTTGCTTTGGGCTTTGCAAATGGATCCGGAGGCAGTGCTGGCTCGGCCGCCGATGTCTTACCGACGCTAGCCTGCGTAGCGAAGGGATTCGGAGGCAGCGGTGGCTCTGCAGAAGTTCTTGCCTTGGGCTTTGCAAAAGGATCTGGAGGCAGTGGCGGTTCCGCCGCTGCTGTCTTTGCGGTGCTGGCCGGTGAAGCGAAAGGATTCGGCGGCAGCGGCGGCTCTGCTGCCGGCTTAGTCGTGTTGACTTTAGACGCGAAGGGATTTGGCGGTAAAGGTGCCCTAGGAGGTGGTTTCGTCACGCTGGCCTTGGAAGCAAAAGGATTCGGCGGAAACGGAGCTGGTTCTTCTACGGCATTGTTAGATGACGATGGGGTGGTGATGTGGCCAGGTGTATGCGTCGATATTCGAGACGATGAAGAAGAGAAGGAGGTGGAGGAGGAGGAGGAGGAGTCCTCGAAAGGATATAGGGTCTTACTACTGGTATCAGGTGGGAGAGGAAGCGCCTCCTGCTTGAGCGGGGGCGGTTCTGTTGTTGTGATTGTGGCTGGCGCTTCCTCGATCGCTGGTTTGGCTTTCGGTGTCTCCGTCACCAAACCTGCAGTATTGAAAATGCTCGACGACGGTGATGCTGCCGTGAACATGTTGCCGGTGCTGGAGAATAGGTTCGGCGTAGTTGTCGTCGCCGGTCTTCCAAAGAGGCCGCCTCCACCAAATTTCGTCGCTGTTGGAGGAGTCGTGGTCGAACCGGGAGCAGGACTAGTAAGAGAACTGAAAAAGCGCGACGCTGGAGCAGGGGTCGTTGTCGGAGTTGTGGACTCAAACCCAGACGGCGTTGGGGCCCATGTCGCCGGTGCCGGTGTCTCTGTGGCATCCATATCCTCGTCCTTCTTCTCAGAGGCGCCCGCCTGCGTCAATGTTGACCCAAAGCCGCTGCCGAAGAATCCGCCACCGGTGCTCTTTGCCGGAGTTGTGTCATTGTCATTTGCGGTTGCCGGATCTGCCTTGAAGGTCGTTCCTAGAACAAATGGGCTTGAGCCGAACAACGATCCGCCCGAAGCCTTGGCAGCTGGGGGAGGGAATGCCGTAGCTGCATCCATAGACACTTCTTTCGAGGTGCTTGATCCAGACGGTGTCCCAAAAGAAGCCGCTGGTTTAGCCCCCAATCCGAATATGCTGCCCCCGCCCGTCGTGCCCGAAGAAAGCGAAGCGAACCCGCCGCCCGTTCCAGCACTATTGAAGGCCCCGAAGGGGCTCCCCGAGGATTGGGTCTTGGAAGAGTCTGCCATGCTGCTAAAGGGCGACGCTGACTTGTTGGCAAAGCCCGAAAAGGCATTCGCTGGTGGCGTAGAAGACGTGCTCGCAGATGCGCCAAAGCTCGACTGGCCAAAAGCCGGCGTGGCTGAAGTCTTACCAGCAGAACCCCATACCGACTGCTTTGTGCCAAGAGCAGGTGCCGCACCAAAGGCAGATCCGCCGAGTGTCGAGGGTGCACCGAAAGCTGGGCCATGAGACGGGGATGATGATGCCGCCGCCGCGCTCGGCTGTCCCCAAGGCGAGCGGCTGGCTCCCAGAGCTGAGGCCCCAGAACCAAACGCCGGGGTTGAGCTTGCAACTGCAGCCGCTGGAGCCCCAAATGCAGTCGTGGGCGGCGGAGGAGCAACCGCAGCAGCCGGTTGAGCTGCGGCAGCACTTTCACCGGTCAAGTCTGGATGTGTCGTGCCCTGTCGGATGGACTCGTCGTAGACAAACCACCAAGTCAACAGCACGCCCTCGTTATTCAAGACCCAGTAGCCAGGCAACGGCCCTGGAGACTCGTCAATCTCGTCGGTGGGAATCGGCTTGTACACCTTGTCCTTGCCAGACAAGTCCAGCGAAGCGCCAATCGGAAACGTATCGCTGCCATCGTCTGCCATGGGGAGCTGAGCACGCCGCGAGTCGTCCGAGAACTCTGTCGTCGTAAACACGTTTGTGATTTTGTCGGCGGCCACTTTGGACGTCAACGGGGTCTTCGACCGCGTCAAGAGACCGATAGTCTCGACGGAGGTCGAAGCCACGATCAATACATCCTGCAGGTTCGGGGGGAAGTTGCGAAGACGCAGGATTGTGTGGTGCGGTGCCTTCTCGCTGAAAGGCTCTACTGGGTCGTTGATTCGCTGGTAGACAAAGTCTGAGGACTTGGGCGCACGGGTGATGATGTGATATTCGGACGGCTCAGAGCCTGCCGTTGGGTTGTGAACGGCCAAGAAAACATCGTTTTCGAGCCACATCAACGATGCCACTACAAAAGCGTCCTGTGAGTCAACTGTCCACGCAGGCCCATCGTTGCAACGCAGAAAGCTTACCGTAGAAGTCCCCCAACTTAGGTGGCTTCGGGATGTGTGCCTTTTCTTGCCCATCTGGCGTCATCTGGTAGATCGAGCCATCCGCGCAGCCAGCCACCAGCTGCTTGCCCTTGGAGCTCCAGGCGGCACAGCTGACTTGGCTCCGCAGCACAGCCTGGCCGTTGGGCCCCGGTTGTAGTTGTCGCTGCTTGAGATCTGCCATGTAGAGGTTGCCATTCGCCGTGACCAGGGCACACAGCTCGGATTTTTCGGCCATCGGGTTCGGGATGAGAGAGCGCAGCGTCTCGCCGTTGGTGGGCAGCTCAAAAGCCGCTTGTGTCGAGCCGCCCTGCGTCAACGCCTGGACATCGTAGACTGCCAATCCGCCGCCAGACTCGGCAGACAGTACGAGAAGCGATTCGTCTGCGGTGAAGGCCAGCTGCGAAACGCGGATCTGAATGGGGATGGCAACATTCGGGATGAAGGGCCGGACATTGTTGTCGCCGTCGTTGCTGCCGTCCGCCTTGAGAGTGCTTCGAACAGAGTCGGTCGTCGCCAGGTGGACGGCGTCTGGGCCTGCGGCGGCAACAAGCCCTTTTCGCGATGCGATGCTCAAAAGAGAGGCCGTCGGTAGCGGAGGTTCGTTCCATTTCGAGACGAGCTGAATCTTGGTTTCGCCGGCCACGTTGAGGAACCCGAGGCCCTATAAACACAAAGAAAGCAGCATTAGCTACGGGTTCGAGCGCAAAACAACAAAATTATACCACATCGCTGCGAACGTACCTCTGTCTGGATCAGCTCCAGTTCGGGTCCTTGGGTCACTTTAGCGCCGCCAGCTGCACCAGCGCCAGCATTGGAAAAGCTGAAAGCCATCTTTGCCAAGGCTTCTCTGCGTATCAGCAACACGCAGGAACGTCGACGCCCCGGAGCGGCGCTGCCTAGCTAAGTAGTGTAATCCGGACGAGGGAGAAGACCGTTGTCCAATGCTGGCCAGGGAGATTTCGAAAGTTCTTAGGCAAAAACCCTACTAGGCAGAAGCGCCGTGCAGAATCGCGCCCAATATATCGACAAGATAAAAAAAGCTAGAGAAGCTCAAGCCAGCGCTCATATGACAGAGCCTCAGCTTATTTGCCTGTCAGAAGCTCTTGAGGTCTGTTGTTGAGTCGTGCGACCGTTTTGTTTGTTGTTGAGCTCCGTTATGGAAAGGAGAACGCGCATAAAACTTTAGAGCTCTAGATTTAGAACACGCTAAATGTGTCGATCACGTGATTCGCATTGCCTCACAGGCACAGGCACCACTCCTAGGCAACCAAGTTGGCAGCCCTGTATGGCCTTCCTTTGTTGATAATTATAGGATTGAACGTAAGTCTATAAAATTCATGGCAAAATAACTTACGATTATTGATCCGTGAACTCGCACATTGATCGCTGACAGTGTTGAGTTTGGTCACGTGCCGTTTCTGTTGTTGTTGTATGAATGTAAGTGGTCAGAGGTGTGCAAATTGTTCGACAGACCACTTCTCAACACACCACTCCTGCTGAAGCTAGTTGTCTTGTTAGGTACAAAATGCGTTTGCATCCGTGCGCTCTAATATGGCAACTGACATCGTACGAGGTGGTTTATAGGTGGTACGGGTATAGTATAGTCTGCACCTGGGAACAATTGCATGAAGAAAATAGGCACCTGCCTCACGAATTAAATTTCTACTTTGTAGTTCGTTTACATTTATCTTGCCCGTAGAAACGACCGGACGTGCTCAGGCATTTGTAGATCGCGTGGTCTTTTTATTTAGGACCAGCAACTTGGGAATAATGACCCATAATTATCATTTGATTTTCCGAGCTCCCCAATATTTTGTGACCATTTATTTGACCTCCTAGTCCCTTGGATCTAGGGTGGCGAGGCAACAGGTCTTTGATAAATAAGCCCCGTATTGGAAAGTGTTTAGATGTTGACCGCGGTGCGGAAGTTGGTGCCAGCGTAGACAGCGTTCTCGCCAAGCTCCTCCTCAATGCGCAGCAGCTGGTTCAGCTTGGCCAGACGCTCAGACCGGGCAGGAGCACCAGTCTTGATCTCACCAGAACGGATACCAACGACAATGTCGGCAATGGTGACATCCTCGGTCTCACCAGAGCGGTGAGACACCATGACACCCCAGCCGTCGGCGTAGGAGTCCTTGGCGGCCTGGATGGACTCGGTCAGAGTACCAATCTGGTTGACCTTGAGCAGGAGAGCGTTGCACGCCTTCAGGTCAATAGCCTTCTTGATGCGCAGAGGGTTGGTGACAGTCAAGTCATCACCGACAATCTGGATATTCTGGGTCTTGTAGAAGTAGCTCCAGGCCTCCCAGTCATCCTCAGCAAAGGGGTCCTCAATGCTGACAATGGGGTACTTCTTGGACAGGTCGGAGTAGATGTCGGCCAGCTGCTCGTAGGTGATCCACTTGGTGGGGTCGCTGTCAGGGTTCTTGAAGTCCAGGTCGTACTTCTTGGCGTCCTCCTTGTAGAACTCGCTGGAGGCAACGTCCATGGCGATGTTCATCTTGCCAGTGTAGCCGGCCTTCTCGATGGCATCGGTGATCAGGCTCAGGGCCTCATCGGGCGACTGGATATCGGGGGCAACACCACCCTCGTCACCGACGTTGCCGGCAGACTGGCCGTACTTCTTCTTGGCCAGGCTCTTCAGCTGCTGGTAGACCTCAGCGCCCCAGCGCAGAGCCTCGGAGAAAGAGGGAGCATCCCTGTATCGATTGTGAGTGGCTTGTTTCATTGATAGAATGCAGACGCAGGAATCAGGTTAGACTTACGAAGGGACAATCATGAACTCCTGGAAAGCCAGACGGCCACCGGCGTGGGAACTATACAATCGATTAGCTACAGGCTGTTATGGGCAAGGCTTGAGCGGGCATCAAATTCACTTACCCGCCGTTCAGGACGTTCATGAAGGGAACGGGGAGCACATAAGGCTTCTTGGTGCCGGCCAGGTCGGACACATGGGCGTACAGGGGGACACCCTATGAGAATCAATGCGTTAGTTGAGCCATTTTCGCTGGTTTTGGACACGGGACACGTGTCGGGAAACTCACCTTCTCGGCGGCACCAGCCTTGGCAACAGCCAGACTGACACCCAGGATGGCGTTGGCGCCAAGCTTGGTCTTGTTGGGGGTTCCGTCGAGGTCGACCAGGAACTTGTCGACCTTGGACTGGTCCTTGACGTCAATGGCCTCCTTGATCAGAGCAGGGCCAATGACCTCGTTCACGTTCTTGACAGCAGTGAGGACACCCTTGCCGGCCCACTTGGCCTTGTCACCGTCGCGAAGCTCGCAAGCCTCGTGCTGGCCTAAGGGGGAAAATACAGTTAGCCTTCAGAACAGTAAAGCATCACTCTCCCATCAGGAAAGAAGGAAACGAACCGGTGGAAGCACCAGACGGCACAATGGCACGGTGCAGGCCAGTCTCGGTAACAACGTCGACCTCAACGGTCGGGTTGCCACGCGAGTCGTAGACGTAGCGGGCGTGAACCTTGGAGATAGGCATGTTGATGGATGAACTTGTCACAAGGGATCTTCCTAGTGATGGGCAACAAAGTGCAAGTTAGCAGGTGCAATTAGTGGACAGCGGCGGACGAGTAGTCGGGGCTAGTCCGGAGCGTGAAACCAGAACGATTGAGTCAGCAGCTTTCCTGGGGGGGGATCCAATGGGCAACCGGAGTAGCCTTTGGGGGGGGGGAGATGGAAAGAGTAGCTGGATTCGGAGCTATAGGATGAAAGGGGAAAAGCAAGATCACAAAAAGGGGGAAAAAGCAAAGAGGAAGGGAAGACAAACTGGAAAAGGTAGACTCTGGAAAGTCTGGACGAGATATATATCAGTTGGGGAGGGTAAGGACAGAAGAAGAGGGAAGAAAAAAAGAGAAGGGAAGAGAAAGAGTGGGCAGAAAGGTTGCAAATATGCCTCACGCAAAACAATAACATATAGTAACTAGGGGAATTGCGTTGTGGTGGAGGGGCAACTGATGACAACAGCGCGTGGTGGGGTGAGGGTCTCGTAAGAGGCGAGTCAGGCCAGAGACGTAACGAATGCGACAGAAACGGGTATGAGCTATTAATTCTTGGGGGGGCCTTGAGCTACTGTTGGGGGGGGGGCTTCGCTTTTTCTCTCGCTGTCATTCCTATGAACAAAATGCACGCAAGTCACTAAAACTCACCTTACAGAGCTTGTACGGAGTAGCTGGAATAGGCAGGGGGGGGTTAGGTGCGGGATATAAAGTATATCTTAGTAGTATAATCTTCTAAGAGCAAAAGGTGGACGTCGTACATAAACCAAGTAATAATACGAATGGAACGAGTGGTCGGGCCCAGTGCAGGTAATCGAAACAATCTTTATAAGGCGCACCCAGGGAAGGCAGGCACGACGGACGCCGCAGGACAGTTTTGTTTTGTTGGGCCCGCTGTGGAGGGGGAGGGGAAGCTCTTTTTTTCCTCTCGTCTTTTTTCTGGTGGGGCAACGGCGATGGCGGGGCACTTGAGGCAGAGCCAGCTACGGGCTGCGAGCAACGGAGCCCACAGAGCACCAGATGGTTCTTTCCCATAGTGAGTCACGATACGCTGGCTCAGGTCCAGTGGACTTGTAGCTGTGCTGCACTTGGACGGACGGACTACGGGGAGACTGCGGGGAGACTATTAGGGGACGTTGCAGGCGAGTCCGGCGCCAGGCGTTTGTCACGTTTGTACGGAGGCGGCGGATAGGCTACTCGGACTTTCCTACAGGCCCTGGGCAATGCCAGTCATGGACGCCGTGAATCCACAGTCATTGATGTTGGCTATCCAATCCGCAAATGCCATTGTTGGCTCTCCAATCCAGCATGGACGCCGTTGCCATCCCACATGCCATGCTTGATTGGCATGTGCCCCCCAAGCTGCTTGAAGCTATTTTCCAGTGGCCCCGGCAGCTCGAAACACACTCCATCCGCCCCAAAGTAGCCGAGATGCCCTCATGTGTCACCAGATCCCACCACCACCACCACCGCCCTGTATAGTCCACGGCTATCGCCTCCGCTGCGCGCCGCCGCCGCCGCCGCCGCCGCCGCCGCCGACATCGCCACGGTCGGCCAGAGATACCACCTCGCCGATGCCTGCGGCTTCCTGCTCGTCTTCCAGTGCCGTGATCTCCTCGCGGCAGTCCCACCACTTTTCCTCGCTCATCTCGAACGCCTTGGTCTTGATCTCCTTGACGGTCAACGACTCGACCTTGATGGCCTTCCAGCGGAGGTTCGTCATGAGAATCTCCTGCCACTCGTTGGATGTGCGGTTGAAGAAGTCCCGGCGAGACTCGAACGGCTGCAGACGCTGTCAGTAATACGCTTGAAGTAGACCAAGAGAGGGCACTCACTCTTGGATGTGGCAGACCGTCGTCCTCGGCGGCGGGCTCTGCACCGGCCTCTGTGTCCGAGTCGTTGTCATCTGGCGCCTCGGCCTCTGCTGCGGCCGCTTCGCCCTCACCCGTGGCTGCCTTGGCCTTCTTACGTGTGCTCGGCGTGAACTTCTTGGGCGTGCCCTGGCCGGCCATTTTGACGTCGCCGTCTTGGTCTTCGTCGTCCTCCTCTTCCTCTTCGTCGTCGTCCTCGTCGTCGTCCTCGTCGTCCTCGTCGTCCTCGTCCTCCGACTCGATCCACGCGTCGTCCATCGGCCGGCTGAAGATTTCTTTGCAGCCGTCCATCTTGACTAGGTCCACGGCGTGCATGTCGTCAAACGTAAACTCGCGGTCGCCCTTTTCGTAGGTGCCGCCGTACATGTAGAGCACGTCGCCCTGCACCGTCAGCAGCGAGTTGAACCGCGCATGTGGCAGCTCCATCGACACCAGCATCTGCCGCACCGGCGCCTCCTTGGGCTCCTCGGCCGGCTTGTCCACATCCATAGCGTCTTTGTCGTCGCTGTCGTCGTCGTCGTCGCCGCCGTCGTCGCCGCCGCCGCCTGCCGCCTGCTTCCTTTTCCTGTCGCTGGCCTCGAGCGCTGCCAGCTGCTGCAGCAGCTCTTCTTCGTTGGCCGCTGCCCGATTGCGCCGGCTTGTGCGCTGCTCGCTGGCTGCGACGGCTGCTCGCTTGGGTGCCGCGCGCGGCTTGCGCAGGATCAGCGGGAAGAAGCGGTTGCGCTCAATGTTCCACGCAAAGAGCCCGTTGTAGAACTCGCTGTCCAGCCCCTCCTCGCTCTCTTCCACGTCGTGCACGCCGCCAAACATGATGCCACGGCCCTTGTGGTAGGCCATCGTAGTACCGGCTCGTGCTGGCACCGGCGTGTTGGCCGGTTTCTTCCGCTTTTCCCACCGGACCACAGGCGGCGTGCCCGGCGCTGCTTCAGGTGCGGGGGGCGTGATGCGCAAAAAGTAGCAGTCCTGGTGCACCACCGCCTTCATCTGCGTCTTCTGGTTGCTAAAGTTCGGTTGTTTGCCGCCGCCGCCTCCCGAGCCCGGGCTGCCCTTGGCCTTGACGCGCGAGAAGCCGCCGTACAGCACAGCGCCCTTTTCGTGCGGCAGCAGCGTAAATGACGACCGCGGGTCCGGCTTCAGCTGTGCGGACGGCAGCGTGGGGTTGTGCCACACAAAGTTGGCCGTGTCGTACAGCCACAGGTCGCCGAGGTAGCGCGTCTGGTTGGACGTATCCTGGAAGCCGCCAAACAGGATGATGTAGTTCTTGAAGTAGGTCATGCGGTGGCCGCTGCGAGCCGGCGGCGACTTGCCCTTGCTGTCGAGCCGCGTCCACTCGCGCGAGCCCGGGTCCAGCCTCCAAAAGTCGTTGTAGTGGTAAAAGGTGCCCTGCTTCGGCGAGCTGAACTCGCCGCCAAACAGGAAGACCGAGTTGCTCATGTTGCCGCCGCGGCACCACGCATGTCCCGATCGGGGCAGCGGTGTGTTCGGCGACGTCACCGTGCGCCACTCGTCGCGGTCGATGTAGTAGATGTGCAGGTCGTTGAAGAAGGTGGCTAGCGCTCCGTTGAAGTACTCGCCGCCAAAGAGCAACAGCTGGTTGGCATTGGCTGGCGAGGCGAGAAAACACGCTGCTGCTCGTGCTTTGGGCTGCTCCTCCGCCACCGTCTCCGTGATTTTCAGGAACTGCTCCTGCTGCTTCTTGTACTCCTCCAGCACCTGGTCTAGATCCACGTCCTCGACATCGCTGCCCTCCTGCTTCGCCGTCTTCACCTTGGCCTTCTTTTCCGCCTTCTTCTCGGCTTTCTGCTTCTTTTCTGCCACCTTGGCCTTCTTGCCCTCGCTCTTGCCTTTTTTTTCCTTGGCCATGGCTGCGAGGGACGACACAGCCAAATGCGGGACTGCTCTTTGGGGGCTTGCTTCCGACTTATTTGGCCTGCCTCTTCTCGGGTGTAAGAGCTGGTCACCTAGATGCTGCCAGCAGAAAATTTCGCCTGTTCGCTCGAAAGAGTCGAAGTCTGCGGTTACGGCGACGTCATACCCATTAGCAGAAAGTGTCGGGCCGCTAGTGGTGGCTTTAGGCGCTTGCACGAGAGCCCATAGCCATGTGTGAAAATTTTGAACTTTAAACACCGTGGAGAACTAATGACTATCACCTCAACGCTGCATCCTCTAAAGTGGTATTATTATCGGCTTCATGTGCTATGAACTAACGAATTGGTATTTCTATCAGTTTTTCTTATAACGAGGAACGGCATGAGTTTCATTATAACACGATTATAGAATATGCAAGTGAGCGGCGTTCTCGTCAATTACTACTAAAAACTGTATAGATCCCTACATCGTTGCAGGGTGGTAATACCGCTTTATTTCGTGTAGCCGTTGTCGCTCAGCCACTGGGCCACATCCTTGCTATCCCGCTCAATCCAGGAGATCTTGGAGCGGATGGCATCCAGGCTCTGGGCCAGGGCCTGGTCGTAGCCCTTGGTGTTCTTGCCCGCAAAGAAGGCCTCAACCCGCGCAATCTGCTCTGGGCGGGAAAAGCTGGACGTCATGATGCTAACCATGGAGCCGAGCATAGACAGGGCCGGCGGCAGGCGCTTGTAGAGCTCGTCCCAGTGCTCCGTCATCCACGTAAACAGCGCTTCGATACCAGCGGGGTGGCCGCGAAGACCAGCAGCCGGCATGTAGATGTCCTGGTCCTTGACTTCGTTGCCCTCGAGCAGCTTCAGGGTGCGCTGGATGAGCTCTGGCTCCTTAGCCCGGCCCAAGTTGCGTAGTGCGGTGTTGCGCTCGTCGCTGTTCTTCGAGCCGTGATAGAAGTCGACGACGGAATCGTACTGCATTGTAGTTAGTTTCGTCTCCTCCCACTTCTGTTACAAGACACGCAGACAATCACTGACCTCTTCTTTTCCGCCGTACTTCAGGACCATGCCAAAGACGGCGCCGCGGATGTTGGGATGGATGGCCGAGCTGTCGCCCGCCAAAAAGCGCTTGAACATGTCCTTCGCAGCGGCGATGATGGTCTCATCGCCGTTCAGACCGGCGCTGCCAAACATCATGGACTTGAACTGCTGCTCGACGTGGCCATCGGAGTCGGAGAAAGTCCAGCCCAGCTTGTGAGCCTTGGCGCTGGTGAGCTCTCTCTGGAACTTCTCAAGACCGCTGCGCACAGCTTCGTCCTCGAAGATCCACGCGCTCTGCACAGCGGACAGACGGGTGATGATCTCGTTCCACACCACAAACTCGCTCTCAGTGTCCAAGGACTTGAGCAGGCTGAGAACACCAGAGGTCTTCTGATATCCAGAGATGGCAAGCGCGCCAGCATCGGCGATCATGCCAGCCCGGTCCTCCACCGTCAGGAGACCATCCTTAGCCGCCTGGCCAAGCTTGGATAGACGCTCGGGAGAGTAGGCGGTGCGGTACAGGCCGGTGTGGTTGGCATTCAGCTTGAAGAAATCCAAGCTCGGGACCTTGACATCAGCTTCGCGGGTAGACAGGATCGGAGTCTCGTCGACACCGTCCTTGGAGCGAATGCCCAGGAGAACGGGGTACAGGACCTTGTCCTCGTCCGGCTTAACGTCGCCGGTACGCAGGAAACGGTTTTGCTTTAGGTGCACGGAGTCCTTGCCCTCGGTCACAGTAATAACGGGGTAGCCGACGTTCTTTGTCCAGATGTTCATGACCTCATCAACAGGCTTGCCGCTGGCCTCCGTAAGGGAAGCCCACAGATCGCCGGTCTGGGTGTTTCCATAAGCGTGCTTCTTCAGGTACCGCCGAACACCCTCAAGGAAGGCGTCCTCTCCAATGTAAGTGGAGATCATGCGCAGGACGCACGAGCCCTTAGAGTAGGAGATGGCATCGAAGATCTGGTTGATTTCGTCGGCCTTCTTGACGGGAACTTCGATGGGGTGGCTGCTTCTGAGCGAGTCCAGGGACAAAGCGCCCTGCAGCGTATCGGTGACGTAGGACTCCCACACCTTCCACTCGGGGTAGAACACGTTGCAAGAGTACTGGTAATGTTAGCAATCACCTTTCCATGTTTTCTTTATTTCATCTCGGGCAAAGGTACTCACCCAAGAAGCCCACGTGGCAAAGCCCTCGTTGAGCCAGAGGCCGTCCCACCAGTCCATGGTGACAAGGTTACCGAACCACTGATGGGCAAGCTCGTGCTGAACAACCTCGGCGACGCGCTCCTTGGTAGCGGCACCGCTCGTCTTTTCGTCCAGAAGCAGATCCACGACCCGGTAGGTAACCAGACCCCAGTTCTCCATGGCGCCCTGGGCAAAGTCGGGAATGGCGATCTGGTCCATCTTAGGCAGAGGGAAGTCGATGCCAAAGACTTTCTCGTAAAAGCCAAGAGTGCGGGCAGCCAGGTCCAGGGAGAAGCGGCCATTCTCAATGTTCTGGCCGACAGGAGCATAGACGCGGACGGGGACGCGGAATGCATTGCTCTCAATGTAGTTGAGCTCGCCGATAACGAAGGCAACGAGGTAGGTGGACATGCGCGGGGACACGTTGAACTTGACGGCCTTCTTGGTTGTGCCGCTGACGGCGGACTGGACGTCGGTCTCGGAGGCGACATCCATGTTGCTCAAGCAGGTGAGGTGCTTGTCAGCAACGAGAGTAACGCCAAAGGTAGCCTTGAGAGAGGGCTCGTCAAAACAGGGGAACGCACGGCGAGCGTCCGTGGGCTCCATCTGAGAGACAGCCATGAGGCCGTCTGTGCCGTCGGCTTTCTTGAAGGTGGAGCGATAGAAACCGGCCATCTTGTCGTTCAGCTGGCCGGTGAAGGTGATCTCCAGCTGGGCCTTGCTGCCCTTGGTGAGAGCGCTGTCGAAAGCGATGCTGGTGGTCTGGATGTCTTCGGTGTACTTGATGGCCGGCTGGGTGCTGACAGCAACGCCATTGCTGGAGACCTTGGAGCTGTGGATGTCCAGCTCGAGGGTGTGCAGGGAAACAGAGTTGGTGTCCTTGACGACGTCGAGATCGATCACGACGGTGCCCTCAAAGGTGAACTTCTCAAAGTCGGGCTCAAGGGTGACATCGTAATGGGTAGGGACGACGTCAGCCGGGAGAAGCTCGCGGCCAGCGTTGACGAGGGTGGCACCGCCGTCTTCTCCAGAGTGGCGGCACATGGCGTGTCTTCGGTGAGAGCAGAAGCGAACGGAGGAGGCCTGGGGGTGGCTGCGAAGGGATGTGCTGCGCCGGTGGGAGAGTGATAGGCTCGATTGCTTGAACGGAGTGGTGCGAGAAGCAAAGGGAAAAGAGGCGGAGGCGAAGGTGCGGTGTCTGGAATGCCGGCTGGCGTTAGTCAAGAAGCGATAACAGCAGCAAGAAGAAGCGAAGACAGCTGTTATAGGCAGTACGAGCACACGACGGGCGTTGTCTTAAAGCAGGGCTGTTTGGATTGCGGGCTTGGTCTCTCCAGAGGTTCCACAGCAGGCTGCAGTCCAAGTGGAAGAAGGATGGGTGAGGAGAGGGGAGAGCATGTAGTAGTACTCGTAGAGTGAGTGTGGAGCGAGGGTGCAGGGCGAAGAGGCAGAAACCTACAGAGAGCGAGAGTGCGCTGGCGATGGCAGACGGCAGTGCAGAGTTGGCAGAGGGGACGCCGGTAGCGAGAGTGGGCGGGAGCGGAGTTTTATATGCAATGACGCAAGTGGTAGCCTTGATGTCCGGCAGCCAAGAAGGGAGGACGGAAGAGGACACGACATGCCGGAAGGACAGCAGCCTAGTCGCGGTCGTTGGAGGGGAGGGCGGGAGGAGAGAGAGGCAGGGGCGATCGAGGGAGAGGAGGAAAGAGGAAAGAGAGAAGCGCAAGTGCCGTGCAAGAAGCTCCGGCAAAAACCCCCAAAACGGCAGCTTGAACACGAAAATTCAGAACCTGAACTAACAGCACCGGTGTGGGCAGGAACTGGGGCACAGCGACAAATTGGCGGTGCTATGTGCCCAGAACCAACTCACTGCGGAAGGCGGCAGACGGTTGGCGCACAGACCAGCGAAAGTACCCCGCCGCCGGCTGCGACAGGCACCAACGCAGCACCATTAGCGGCTGCAGTTACGGGGTACGGAGCACGAGAAACTAAGGCGAATGGGTCGAGAGGTTAGGCCGAGATATGCGTCTTTGGCCGACAGTTTCTTCATTTCATATCGCTCCGGAACACGACCAGGCAATTGTTCGTATGAGAGCTTGGCTTACAAGTGTTGTTTCAGGTCCAGATCCAAATCTAGGGTGTTCAACAACGGCACATGTTCAAATGTGCAGAATGGCAACTTGAAAGTACAGCGTTGGCTTGTGCCTCTCGTTGGTTTCATCGAAAGGACGACGTTTCATCGAGCATGCTACCCTCTGCCATCCCGAGCAGGCTCTTCTTGATTTGAGTTCTGACTGTAGTGCTCCGTACATACGAGTAGTGTAGCTGTACAGGCGACAATTGGCCCCAGGTGGGTCACGTGCACTCTACGCCCAATCGTAGAACTGGGGCATTGTTGTCGTCACAGCAACAGGGCCCAATGTATTTACCAATAATAACACTCCCCACATATCTTTGTCGACGACACGCTTGGATTGCCGTCGCGTCCTCGGTAGAAGAAGCTCATACACGCCCTGCTAGACTCGTTTCTCGTATGGGCTCGCAATCGCAAAGCAGGCAGAGCCTCTCGTTCATTTTCCGTGGTCTTTGTGGCCCATTTTCCTCCTTTCCATATCTCGTTTGCCGCCACGATGGCTTCCGAGGATCTGATCAACTTCGACGTCATTGAGAGTCAGAAGGAGAATATCCAGGCTCTCCCGGGCGGGCGCTCCGCCAAGAAGCTGGCCGAGCTGTACTCGCCGGCGTCCTCAGATGGCCACGGCCGACTGGTGCCGAACCTGACGCCGACGCCGAACCCGGGCGACACGAAAACACTGCACGACACCATCCGAGGCGACTTCGAGGCCGAGCTGGCCAACCTCGCAGAGTCGGACGACCCGCTGGACATTTACGACCGGTACGCGCGGTGGACGCTGGACGCGTATCCGTCGGCGCAGGCGACGCCGCAGTCGCAGCTGCACGTTCTGCTGGAGCGCGCGACCAAGGCGTTTGTGGGCGCCGCACAGTACCGCAACGACCCTCGGTATCTGCGTCTGTGGCTGCACTACATCCATTTTTTTGCCGACGCGCCGCGCGAGACCTACATCTACCTGTCGCGGCACGCCATCGGCGAGAGCCTTGCTCTGTTCTACGAGGAGTACGCCGGCTGGCTCGAAGCCGCCGGCCGCTGGGAGCAGGCCGACGAGGTGTTCCGTCTCGGCATCGAGCGCGGCGCTCGGCCAGAGGCACGTCTGCTGCGCAAGTACAGCGAGTTTGAGCAGCGCCGCATGGCACAGGCGCCCGAGTCGCTCGACCCGGAGGCCCCGGCGTCGCCAGCCCTGCCAACGGTGCGGCCGGCGCTGGCGGCCAAAGTCGACCCGTTTGCCAGCTCGCTGGCGGCCATCAGCGAGCCGCAAGAAGCACAGCGACTCCGCGAACAGCGGCAGCAACAGCAACAGCAAGCCAGCAGCCAGGCGGCACGGTCTGGCAAGCCCAAGATGTCCATCTTTTCCGACGCAGAGGCCGCAGTCCAGGCACCGGCACTGGGATCTCGCGGCACAGGCACCAAGGGCTGGGAGAGCATCGGATCGCTGGCCGAGCGGAAGAAGGAGAATGTGGTGGCAGCGAAGCCGTGGGCCGGCGAGAAGCTGAGCGCCGGAGGCAAGAAAGCCACGACCAAGATGGCGATATTCCGCGATGCGGTAAGTTGAAATGGAAGAGACACAAGAATAGGACAGCAGGTTTCTGCTTGACGCTTCGTTCCCCCCCCCCCCCCCCCCCC